>OU898277.1:88074240-88097240 GCA_918026665.1 Diabrotica balteata
AACTTAATCAATTCTACTATTCTTATGGAAATAGAAGTAAAAAGAAAGAATTTTAAATATTTGGGTGTTTTGTCTAATGTATAGAAGTGATAAAAAATGGAATGTTATAGTGTTATTTGGAATAAAAGTGTCAAAGAAAAAGAAAAAAATTGATACACATACCAAACAATAGTGTGAAGTATCTTAATGTATGCAGCAGAAATTTGGGTCATAAACAAAAAACCAAGGAAGCATTCTGGCCATCAAAATGGAATACCGAAGAAGATGCTGTGGTCTGATCTGAAGAGACAGAATAACATATGAAGAGTTAAGGAGAAACATGAAAGTGCAGAAGACTAAAATGGTATGGCCACATAACAGAAATTACATGGATAAACAAGGTTGCAGATTGAAGCGCAACAGAACAAGGAGAGGACAACCGAGAAGACAATGGAAAAATGAGGTTGACGAAGCCCTGTCAAAGAAAGGATTGGAAGACAGAACTAGGAAGATTGTAAAAAGTAGAAATCCAGTCTGACAGAAAAAGCACTAGCTGCCTACAACTTTTTAGAACAAAATAGCTTTGTAAGTTGGTACTTGTTTTTCTTTCTCAATATTTATTTATTACTTAAAAAAATGCTAAAATATTTTTTAATAGAAAAGAAGAAGAAAAAGAAAAAAACATGTATTAAGCAGCAAAGTTTTTTGGCTTTCCTGAAAAGTTGTAGATTTTGACTTATGAGGTTTCAGTATTTAACTGTCATTAAAATACCATATATACACATTATAGGCATTTTTAATTTCTAAAATAAAATCAAACATCACCGAAAAACAAACATATTTATCCAAAAATTTACAATTGTAAAGTATTTGCCACCCTATCCCTAATGGCACGAACCCCTATGTCATCTACATTATCATCATTAATTTCATGTAGTTGTTCTGGAGGATTTTGATTAACTGGTTGTATATTGAAAATATCATTGATAGCAATATTATTCAGTACACATGCAGCTCTAATTATATTGCATATTAATCTTATATTCCTTAACTTAATATGATACATTTGCCTAAATTTTTGTTTTAATATGCCAAAGCAATGTTCAACCACATAACGATTTTTTGCCAGCTTTACATTATAGTTCCGTTGACGTCTTGATAAGTTCCCTCTATCCTTGTAAGGAGTTAACAAATTGGCCTGTAAAGGGTAGCCACTGTCTCCTAGAAGAAAATGTCTTCCACATTTTTCCTCTAGGTTCGTGTGCAATGGAGAGTTTCGAAACACTCTGCTGTCGTGGACTGAACCCGGATATCCTATAAATATGTCGGTTATTTTCTTCCTGTGATCACATACAAGTTGCATCTATAATAAAAAATAAATTAAAAACAATTAGATACCTACACTCCAAAACCACTGTTTTTGTTCGTTTTTCCTATTTTGGTCTTTATGTATATGATATAACCAGAGAAAACCAAACAAGACTAGTTGAGAGGTTTTGGAGTTATCGAATTACATATTGTGCTTTTATACAATGTCATATATTATTAGATAGTAAATATTATCTAATAAAAGAAATTAAATATGCATGACTAAAAATTTCCTGGGGTCAAATCACCTACCTCAATTGAGTAGAATCCTTTTCTATTTATATATGACTCTGGGTCATTTTGCGGTTTGTCAATTTTTATGTGGCTACCGTCAATGGCTCCTATTACATCTGGAAACCCATTAGCTCTAAAATGTTGCTCACTTATGGTTTTCTCATTTTGATTTGGCCATTTTATTACATCTCGACTCAAGTTACTTAAAAAGTATGTCATACGATGAATAATTCTATGGACAGAGCTTATCGTTATGTTGAAACGATCTCCAACATCTCTAAAGCTGCAAGTCTGATGTCCAATGTACCATAGATAAATAAGTACCTAAAAGCAAATGATTCTTAAAATAAAAGGAAAAGTTGTGTTTTGATTTTAGAAGTTACTAAAATCTAAAGTAACTAAAGGTAGATTAAATATTTATTTTACATCAGCGTTTTGGCAGAAACAGCTGACAGTTTCTATAATTTTGTCAATAAAAAGTAAATTTTCATTGCAAAATGGTTACAATTCGATTTTAATTTGTGAACATTGCTTTCAAACAACTAAAGGACTGTATTTATTTAACCCTAAGATACATTGATATTGATACACATTAGGACCATGGGTATTTTTGAGCCAGAATGTTTTTTCATATGATTTTGGATTTAAGTAATTAGTTATGGCTTAATGTATTCCTTCATTAGATATAGCTATAAAACATTGTCGTGAAATGAAAACACAAAACAAACTAGAATATTACTTTAAAACATAATGTTCATTTTTCTTAATTTGACTGCTTTATATTATTTACATATTAGAAAACATTACATAAAGAAAACATTACGAAATCACCTCATAGAATTTTTTTAATGCCATTTTAACTAAGAATGTGTAATTTCATACAAGGAAAATACAAAAGCAATCTTATTTTCAACTGAAATGGGAATTTTTATTATGGAAAAATGACCTCCCCCAATTATTTCTACTAGATACACAGAGGTTTTACTGTATTTACTTACTTGATGTAAAGCAGATATGGTTGCATGCTGTCCCTCCTGTGAATTATAATACTGGCTACCCTCAAATCTTTCAACCAAACCATTTACTGTGCCCCTTGAAAGTCTGAAGTGTTCGAAAAACTCTTTGTTGCGTCCCGCCATATATTCAAACTTTCTTTGAACCTTGAACGACGCTGTTAATCCTATGCGCGGGTGCTGCTGGTGCCATGACCGAGGAGGCGTGCGCCGACCCATTTTTTATGACAAGTGACATCAACAGACTCGACAAGAAGCAACCTTACTTTTAGATTTGTAATTTTAATAGTCGTAAAATAAAGATTTTAAAACAAGAATTTTCCTTCTGATTATCGCAGAAGAACGTATATTTGTTATAATCAAAAATACGATAACCTTTTTCATGGTCCTTCATCGCTGGATTTGAATTAATAGTGCCAATAATTAAAACATCGTTTTCGTCATAACCTTGAAGGAGTTTGTTTTGGGAATGGAGACTTGGACATTTTGCAAGGTATGAGTTTTTCGGTTTCTTTATTTGAATCAGAATCAGTATAAGTTGTCGTTGGATGAAATGTTGGTTTCGATTGGTCAAAATTAAATGATACTTGATCATATTTTAGTCAATAACAATATAACCTTGCATAATTTTGTTACTATACTTCTTTGGTTACAGTAATTCCTAACACTTGTCGTAACGTAATATTGTTATTATAACCTCCAACCCACACTATGTGCGTTGTTTTTGGTAATATTATATGTGGTTGTTATATAGTAAGTCGACACACTTAGTTATAAATCATTAGTTATCTAATCGATTTAAATTTGCAATAAATAAACATAAAGTTCATTCTATAGAACTAAGAGTATACCTCGTAATAATTATCGCTGTGTTTTCTTTTATAAAATAAACATTTAGTCAAGCTTTTATTTGCTTTCTCTCACAAAATGGCCGATGATTTAGATCTTTTAAAAGGTAAACGTAAAATTATTAAATCAACTCTCACTCGTTTTCATTCATTTTTAAATAAATATATCTCGTCTTCTAATAAAGATTTTTATCAACTCGATTTGCGCTATAACAATATTCTAGGAATTTTAGATGACTTCAATAACATTCAATATAGTATAGAGGTGGCTTCACCACTTGTTGATGGAAATTTTTTAACTGATGATTTTGAACGGGAACAGTTTGAAGAAACTTATTTTAAATTAATTTCTCTTGCTAAAAAAGAACTTGAAGAAATAAGAAGTAAGTCAAGCTCCTCTAAATCAGTTATTTCTGACAATAGTCAAAAGCCTCTCAAAGTTGTAAATGCTGAGGAAAATATTCCAGTTGTACCTAGTAGTATTGAGTGCAACATTGCCAACACATTACAAGCTACCAATGTAAATTCAGCATCGAACATTAACTTCTCTTTGCCAAATAATAATGGCATAAACATGGTATCTAATGATTTTGTTGACTCTAAAACACTTCCATTGACGTCGGTTCACACACCATTTCCTGTTTATGATATTGGTCTTAAACTGCCTGATATCAATTTGCCTTGTTTTGATGGTTCTTTTGGAGACTGGCTATTTTTTAGGGATACCTTTATCTCTGTCATTCACAATAAACCTAATTTGTCAAAGGTTCAAAAGTTTCATTACTTAAGACTTGCCTTGAAAGGTGAAGCAGCTGAAACTGTACGGAATTTACAAATTTCGGAAGACAGTTATGATGTAGCCTGGCAAAGTTTATTAGAGCAATATGAAGACACCAATGCCCTCATAAATTTTCATGTTAGACAAATATTAAAACTAGAACCGATCTCTAAAGAATCACATTATGATCTTAAGCATATTCAAGATAAACTAATTCAAAATCTTCGGGTGCTAAAAACTCTTGGTGAGCCTACCGATTATTGGGATACCTTATTAATAAACACAATTTATCTTAAGTTAGATAATAAAACTAAGCAAAAATGGGATTCTAAGGTATCAAAAATCACAAAGATTAAAAAACCCAATCTTAATGATTTTATTGAATTTTTAAAAGATAGATGTAACCTCCTTAAAGCTCAACAACCTGATTCAAAATTCATTGGCAAATCTAATACTTTCAGTCATAAGCCAAAAGCTTTGACTTCCACTAATGCTGCAACATGCACATTTTGTAAACAAAATCACATCATTCAGAATTGTTCCAAGTTTTTACAACTCAGTCCTAAATTAAGAAACGAGGGTGTTAAGCAACTTAAACTATGCATTAATTGTTTACGTAATAATCATTTTACTAAAAATTGCACCTCTAGTAAATGTAGAAAATGCAGTAACTTACATAACACTCTTCTTCATTTCGATAAACAATCAGTACCTTCTGAATCTCAGTCTGATCATTTTGGCTCGCAAGCCCAGCCTAGCACTTCCAACGCTGTCGCATCGTTTTCAAATACTTTATGTTCAGTGGAAAATAAGGATTGTATTTTACTTTCTACAGCTCAAGTGACTGTTCTTGATGATCAAGGCAATTCTCATAATTGTAGAATCTTGCTAGATAGTGGCTCGCAAAGTAATTTTATTACAGATGCTTGTTGCAAAAAACTTAATCTGTGTGTAGACAAAATAAATATGTCCGTTGCAGGAATAAATCAAAGTACTTTCAAGTTCAATTCGAAAACGTTAGTTACAGTTTATTCTCGTACTACTGCATACAATGCATCTTTATCGTGTTTGGTAGTTGACAAGATTACATCTTGCATTCCGTGTATATCCTTTGATAAAGATTTACTTGACTTACCATCTAATATATTGCTAGCTGATCCTGATTTCAATGAAAGCACACCTATCGATCTTCTAATAGGAGCAGGATCTTTTTGGGAACTACTTTGCTCTGGACAAATAAAACTTGGAACGAATTCACCTATATTGCAAAAAACTTTATTCGGATGGATAATTTCTGGTCCGATTCGATTGGATGAATCAAAATTCACCACAACTCATTGCAATTTTAGTATGAATAATGAAACTTCTATAGAGTCTTCATTAAACTATCAATTGGAAAAATTTTGGGATATTAATGAGTATCCTGCAAGAAAACATTTTTCTCTAGAGGAATCCTATTGTGAAAAGCATTTCGTAGAAAATACTATTTTTCACCCAACTGGTCGTTTTGTTGTTAATTTTCCTTTGAAGGAACCTATCAATAAGTTGTGAGAGTCTCGAGATATTGCTGAAAACCGTCTTTATTCGTTAGAGAGAAAATTTGATAAGAATCCTGATTTAATGATTCAATATTGGAAATTTATTAATGAATATATAGCTATGGAACGTATGACATTGGTTTCTGATTCAAGTCTATCTTTAGGTTATTTTTTACCTCATCATTGCGTCTTTAAATCTGATAGCACCACTACCAAACTCAGAGTTGTATTTGATGGGTCTGCAAAGACTTCTTCTGGTACTTCCTTAAATGATCTTATGATGGTCGGCCCTGTGGTGCAGGATGATTTATTTTCAATACTGATTCGTTTTAGAAAGCACAACTTTGTATTGGGAGCTGATATTGAGAAAATGTACCGGCAGGTACTAGTTGATCCTAAATTGCGTTCACCGCAACGCATTCTTTGGCGAAGTGATCCTTCTAATCCTATATCTGTGTACAAATTGCTGTCTGTTTCGTTCCTTGCCATCCGTTGCCTCCATGAAGTAGCTTACAATATTTCCGAGAAACATCCTTTCATTAGTAAAATCATACTAAAGGATTTCTATGTTGACGATCTGCTCACTGGTGGATCAACAATTGAAGAGGTTCAACATATAAGGTACATTTTGTCAACCACTTTAAATACTTTTGGATTTCCACTTAGAAAATTCGTTTCTAATTCTATCGAAATTGCAAACTCATCCACTGACCCTGAATCATTTGTCAATTTAGGCATAGACGAACCTACAAAAACCCTTGGACTTTTATGGCATCCAAAAAATGATGTTTTAATGTATACAATCAGAGATCAATTTTCCGATCCTGTCAGAAAAAGGTCTATTTTAAGCATTATTTCTCAGATATTTGACCCTCTTGGACTGTTACTTCCGTATACAGTAACAGCCAAGTTAATAGTACAAAGATTGTGGCAGCTGTGTGTCACATGGGATGAATCAATTCCTTTGAACTTAACATATCAATGGCAACAATTCAAAGATCAAATCCCCTTGCTTCAGAAGTTACAAATACCAAGGCATGCATTATGCATCTCGGCTGAAGTTATAGAACTTCATGGATTTGCTGACTCTTCAAAATCAGCTTATGGGGCAGTTATTTATGTGAAGTCCATAGATAACTTAGGAACTGTTTCGGTTCACCTACTTTGCGCTAAAAACAGAGTAGCACCTTTGAAAATTTTAACTATTCCTAGATTAGAGCTATGCGCAGCATTATTATTGGCAGAGCTCATGGATAAAATAAAAGATTCTCTACAACTGCATGTGTCAAAAATTTATTATTATTTTGATTCTACTATTGTTCTTTCATGGATCAAATCCTCACCACATCTTTATAAGGTTTTTATTGCTAATCGTATACAAAGCATTTAATCACTTTCTAATTCTCAACAGTGGTTTCATATTCCTACTAAGAAAAATCCTGCAGACCTATTGTCTCGCGGTATTCCAGCTCTAGAGCTATGTAATTCTGATTTGTGGTGGCATGGTCCAGAAGAGCTTTTATTACCTTCATCATTATGGCCTATCAATGTCACTCCACTTGTTTCTTGTTCAGAACTTCCTGAATTAAAGTCTATTAAAACTATTGTGTTAAATACAAATCAAATTCAAGACTTTAAAGGAATACCCTATTTAAACAAATTTTCTAACCTCTCTAGACTCCCTAGGGTTTTTGCTTATGTACTGAGATTCGTGAATAACACTAGATATACACCCTTTAAGTGTACAGATCACTTAACTGTAGAAGAGATAAATAGTTCTATGATACAACTCGTGAAACTGGTTCAGTCTGATAAATTTACATTAGAGATTAAAGCTATCAAAATACATAAGAATATTCCTTCTAATAGTAAGTTGCTAAAATTAACCCCTTTTCTTGATGAATCTGGCATTTTAAGAGTTGGAGGTAGGCTTAAAAGATCAGGATATGATTTTCCTAAAAAACATCCTATACTTTTACCCAAAGATCACATTCTGTCTAAGCTAATTATTTTAGATCAACATAATCAATTGATGCATGCAGGGCCTCAATTAACTTTATACACGCTAAGAGAAAGGTATTCTCGATGCTCGAAATTTAGTTAGAAAAATCGTACATAATTGTATTGTTTGTTTTAAATACAGTTGTGTTCCACTGCAGCCCTTAATGGGTGAACTCCCACCAGAAAGAGTAACCCCAAGTAGACCATTCTATAATAAAGGAAGAGATTATGCTGGTCCTTTTATGATAAGAGATCGATTTACCAAACCCTATAAAACGATAAAGGCGTATATCTGTCTTTTTATCTGCATGGCCACGAAGGCAGTTCATCTCGAACTTGTTGGAGACCTTACTACACACTCATTTTTATCAGCATTGAGAAGATTTTCTTCTAGACGAGGCAAACCTTCTGTAATGTTATCGGATAATGGCACTAATTTTGTAGGTGCCTATAAGGAGCTTGGTTTATTTCTTAAACAAGCAAGTAAAACAATACATATTAATTTATCACTTGAAGGTATATCTTGGAAATTCATACCTGCGAAAGCGCCTCATTTTGGGGGATTGTGGGAACGGGGAATAAGATCTGTCAAGTTTCATTTGAAAAGAGTTGTCGGAACCAATGTTTTATCCTATGAACAGTTTCGAACAGTCTTGGTTCAAATAGAGGGAATCTTAAATTCCAGACCTTTGCATCCGTTGTCGTCCGATCCCAATGATACTACACCACTCTCTCCATCGCATTTTCTCATTGGAGAAGCTATCACAAGCATTCCAGAACCAAATTATTTGAATACACCGACTAACAGATTGAAGCAATTCCAGCTTACTCAAGCAACCACCAAGATTTTTGGTCTCGATGGTCTAGAGACTATATTAGTCAACTTCAGGCTCGAGAAAAATGGAAAAATAATTCACCTAACCTAATGAAATCGTAGGCTTCCACGGCCAGAGTCAAAATTATAGTTTATTCGTCTTCCGGGTTTGGACCGTGTCATTTGTGAGTGACCCAAAAGTGGGTTCATCTCGACGTTTCGCTACAATTGTATGTAGCATCTTCAGGAGAACAAAAAAAGAAAAAAGAAAGAAAGAAGAAGACAAAGAACAGGAAGATGGGTAGTTAGCAACGGTAACTCAGTTACTCAACGCAACCAGAGGCGAATACTAACTACCAAGATGGGCATTTGGTCACAGTAACTCAACTACTCAACGCAGCCAGAGGTGAAAACCAAATGCCAGGACAGGAATTCACGTCCAACAGCTCAGAACACTAACGCGTCGAGAGGCGGGGAGTGAATCCGACGATTACTCCGCTACCGCTCTATTTATAGTCGCGGTGCCTGTCGTGTCGGGACGTATCGGCACACTTCGTGGCGCGAACGTCAAGAAGCGCGCGCTGGCCAATCATGTGGCTGCATCGTAGTGGCGGGACCGGACGGCGGTTCTAGACTGAGATTCCAGATGGGAGACAAGTAGTATCCTTCCTCTCGATTGATATTATGGGGATTTTTTCGGATCTCTAGAGATTCGCGGATTTTCCTGGAATAAAAGAAGGGGCTTTTAGAAATAATATGGGTTTTTTTCGAACAATATGGAATGACCGGTTTCTTGGCAGTGCTCTGCAACTGCAGAATGGGAGAAAAGACCTGATCGAATGCATCTTTGATGCTCTTGAATCCGAGTTTTGACGGAACGACTAGTTTCGCCAATATACACATGTCCACATGAACAAGGAATAGAATAGACACCACAGGAAGATAGGGGCGGTAATGGGTCCTTAGGAGAGGGTAGATATTGCTGACATTTTCATGGAAGCCTTTGAGTCTTTAGCCCTAGAATCTTACCCCTTAAAACCAAAAGTCTGGTTCCGCTACGTTGATGATACATTTATCATCTGGCCCCATGGTCAACATACCCTTTCTCCCTTTCTAGATCATCTTAACTCACAACATCCGAGTATAAAATTCACAATGGAAGTAGAAAATAATCGGTCCCTTCCCTTTCTCGATGTGTTAGTCACCTCCAAGCCCAATGGCCGATTGGGTCACTCTGTTTATAGAAAAAAGACTCACACGAATCGTTACCTACATGCTTCATCACACCACCATCCTGCCCAAAAGAATTCTGTGATCAACTCCCTCATCCATCGGGCCATTTCGATTTCTGAACCCGACAACCTTAGAGAAGAACTTGGCCATCTGCAAAAAACCCTTGTCGCCAACGGTTACTCCAAATCCACAATTCAAAATATTACACACCGACATCTACATCCCCCTTTACACCCTAGGACGACAAATTCAGAATCTTCGGGTAATACTCCTGTGGCTTTTCTTCCGTATATTCGAAATGTCACTGATAGGATTGGCAAAATTCTTCGCAAAGAAGGTATCAGGACTACTTTTCGACCACCCAAGAGAATCTCACAATATCTACCCTCTCCTAAGGACCCATTACCGCCCCTATCTTCCGGTGGTGTCTATTCTATTCCTTGTTCATGTGGACATGGTTATATTGGCGAAACTGGTCGTTCCGTCAAAACTCGGATTCAAGAGCATCAAAGATGCATTCGATCAGGTCTTTTCTCCCATTCTGCAGTTGCAGAGCACTGCCAAGAAACCGGTCATTCCATATTGTTCGAAAAAACCCATATTATTTCTAAAAGCCCCTTCTTTTATTCCAGGAAAATCCGCGAATCTCTAGAGATCCGAAAAAATCCCCATAATATCAATCGAGAGGAAGGATACTACTTGTCTCCCATCTGGAATCTCAGTCTAGAACCGCCGTCCGGTCCCGCCACTACGATGCAGCCACATGATTGGCCAGCGCGCGCTTCTTGACGTTCGCGCCACGAAGTGTGCCGATACGTCCCGACACGACAGGCACCGCGACTATAAATAGAGCGGTAGCGGAGTAATCGTCGGATTCACTCCCCGCCTCTCGACGCGTTAGTGTTCTGAGCTGTTGGACGTGAATTCCTGTCCTGGCATTTGGTTTTCACCTCTGGCTGCGTTGAGTAGTTGAGTTACTGTGACCAAATGCCCATCTTGGTAGTTAGTATTCGCCTCTGGTTGCGTTGAGTAACTGAGTTACCGTTGCTAACTACCCATCTTCCTGTTCTTTGTCTTCTTCTTTCTTTCTTTTTTCTTTTTTTGTTCTCCTGAAGAAGCTACATACAATTGTAGCGAAACGTCGAGATGAACCCACTTTTGGGTCACTCACAAATGACACGGTCCAAACCCGGAAGACGAATAAACTATAATCACCTAACCTACTTCAACCTGGAACGTTGGTAATCGTTAAAGAAGATGACTTGCCCCCACAAAAATGGTTAACCGGTCGTATTTCCGAAGTGTTCCCTGGTGTTGATGGTGTTATTCGAACTGCCACCGTAAAGACTTTGAATGGAAGTTATCAACGCCCAGTGACAAAACTTTTTGTTCTACCAATTATTTAAACTCCACGAGACTTTCAATGGAGGCGGCTATGTTGCGTCCCGCCATATATTCAAACTTTCTTTGAACCTTGAACGACGCTGTGTTAATCCTATGCGCGGGTGCTGCTGGTGCCATGACCGAGGAGGCGTGCGCCGACCCATTTTTTATGACAAGTGACATCAACAGACTCGACAAGAAGCAACCTTACTTTTAGATTTGTAATTTTAATAGTCGTAAAATAAAGATTTTAAAACAAGAATTTTCCTTCTGATTATCGCAGAAGAACGTATATTTGCTATAATCAAAAATACCATAACCTTTTTCACTCTTCTTGGGAGTACTGCGCCACAGTTTGTTCTGAAGGACGATTTTCACATTTGGTCCCATTTAAGTTAGCTTCAAATGGGTTTGACAGAATGAAATTTTGGTGTTTCCCAGTGTTGAAATTTACATTACACATGAAACATACGCACTTAAAAGCAATAAGATATTTAAAAACTAATATGTAACAATTACGAAAAAAAGAAAAAGTAAATCGTTTTAAAATAGTGTTTAACAGTAAATAGTAAAATGTCAGTATAAATAATAAAATTTAAAAGGCATCTGTTGCAATTTGGCAGCTGGTGGTTTGAGGGTTCTGACTCTATTGCCAAATCTATTGCTATAATATACTATAATTGCCAAAAAAAATTTCTGATAATTTATTACAACTAATATCAAACGAAACAAATATTACTTCATTAATATTTTATATAAGGTATAAAATTGCAGAATCCATAAAATAATATGATAAAAATGTACCTTTTAAAAGCTTTATCTCTTTGTATTTGAAGCATATACCATATACATTATAGGAACATGGCAACACTGTCAACACAACATTTCGTTTTGTGAAACTTAATTGACAGCTAATTTGAGGCTATCTTCAATGGGACCAAGTGTGAAAATCGTCCAGAACGTTTTGACTTCGAAGTTCATCTATTGAAATATAGATAACACTGCTAGTACGGCTACGTAGTGAATCCAGTGGGTCAGCTGAGCACATTGGTGTGACGAAATTGGTGGTTTCGCAGCGAAACCAATGAGCCGCAAAGGGTTAAAAGCTTTATCTCTTTGTATTTGAAGCATATACCATATACATTATAAGAACATGGCAACACTGCCAACACAATATTTCGTTCTGTGAAACTTAATTGACAGCTAATTTGAGGCTATCTTCAATGGGACCAAATGTGAAAATCGTCCAGAACGTTTTGACTTCGAAGTTCATCTATTGAAATATAGATAACACTGCTAGTACGGCTACGTAGTGAATCCAGTGGGTCAGCTGAGCACATTGGTGTGACGAAATTGGTGGTTTCGCAGCGAAACCAATGAGCCGCAAAGGGTTAAAAGCTTTATCTCTTTGTATTTGAAGCATATACCATATACATTATAAGAACATGGCAAACACTGCCAACACAATATTTCGTTCTGTGAAACTTAATTGACAGCTAATTTGAGGCTATCTTCAATGGGACCAAATGTGAAAATCGTCCGTTCTGAAAGTAATAAATCGGTTATCATTCATTTAATTTATGTAACTTATAATGTAATTTACCTAAATAGTTTTGGTTTTTGGCTCTTGGCTCATCTAGTAATAATAATTCTAGGTCATCTTCTAGGTCGCTTTCCATAGAAGACAGAGAAGACATATCGCTGAGTTCTTCGTCGGACATATTTATCAAATGATATAATCACGTTATCACTTTAAGTAAAACTCAAATAAAATATTTATATTGGTAAACAAACTTTAACCCTAAGCGTTCGGCGTTCCCGACTAGGGTTGGGTTGTTCATAGAACAATTTGTAAACAGTAAACAGAACCGTTCCGTTGACAATTGACAAACCAATCGACTATTAAACGGTACTACGTATGCCCCAAATTTCTTGTCCAAAGAAAATCCGCAAACTGTTTTGACTGTCAGCAAACACGTTGTTGGTGTGGTTGGAACAGAAAACTATTTGCTTGCTGACTGTTTGTAATCTCGGTGGGAACGCTTTTATGTTATTGCGCAGAATCCTGACGTCTGCAACTTGTTTCTGACTCTGGTTGGAACAAACCCATAATACTATAAACTACAGATAAACCCACGCGCACGCGATCAGTCGTGTGACGTCACTTGACGACAAATGTCACCAGAAATGTTCTGTGTTGTATGGAGTTTTGTCAGATTTAGTCAAGGTTAGTACTTAAATATCTACTAACCTTGAGATTTAGTTTTGTTTTATCGTTTATCTTGTACGTTGACATCGGTTTACTGGGTAAACCATCTTTCCACGGAGGTTCACTTAAACCATATCCAGATTTTCTAATTAAATGTAATGAACTGGACCATATTTTTAACAATTTTAACAAAGGGTCATTAAAATTAACCAAGAATTATTTAAAATCGCTAATGGATTTAGCTGTGTTCAGATGTAATGTTAGTAAAAGGTGTAAATTATATTTTAAAATTAGAAAATTAAATAGATATATTAAAGAAACATCCAAAGTTAAGAAGAAGAAAATATTAAAAATTGTAAAACAAATTGTTAAATAAACTTGTAAATTATTACAGTGTATTTTATTTTATCAGTTGTATTAAATTTTTAGTTTAATACATCAATCCATTGTATATAAATTTCCATTTGCAAAAGGATGTTTAGTTCTTACTTTTTTATATAATTTTAGTTTACATTGCTAGGCTAACAGAGATGTATATATAACATATTTTTAAGATTTAATTGCAGATATTTTACCTAACATCCCTTAATAATCTAAATATTTAAATAAACACCCCTTTCTTTCCATATATGTTTTACCGACTGTGATGATAAAAGGTTGGTAATAAAAGTGACTTTTATCACCAATTGACGTCATGCGCGTCGATGCACAAAATTCGATTGCGAAGTGGGTTTATCTTGGAAGTCTTAGTATCATCACAGATCACCTACCTCCCTGTTATTAGTGGTCTGTGAGTATCATGGAACAAACCTTAGACTGTCTCCGCGAACAAAACTTATTATAAGTAATTTGTAAAATTAATTAAAGAAATATATGAATCTATGATTTGATTGTGTGTATTACAAACAAAACAAATATTGGTTTTCTTCAATATTGGTGCAATGAACATAACCTGGCATCGAACTATATGTTTGTGCGACACAGTGTTGCCACTTTTTTTGTATAAAGTATGAGAGTGTTTAAAATAGAAAGATACTTTGACGAAATTATATATAATGTTTTAAACAACTTATACAGAAGTAAAATGCTTCACATTTGTATTTAGGTATATACTTAGGTAAATGTGAAGTGTTTAACTTCTGTAAAATGTAAAAATGTACAAGCCACAATTTTTTAATTCATATTAAAAAGCATTCATAAAATAGTATTTTTTTACTTTAAATATAGCTAAATATTTAGTGTATTCTTTTGTTTAACCTAATTTTCTTTTCATTTAACTTTACTTTATTTTGTAGTTTATAAAGTTTCTAAACTATTAATTTTTACCTTAAGCATAATTTTAATGGTTTTTATTATATTTTAAATGTAGAAATGCAAGATATAATTTTATTTTATAATATTTATACGTATAACTTTAACGCTTTTAATTATATATATATATATATATATATATATATATATATATATATATATATATATATATATATTGCACATTTTTGTTTAATTATATATATATATATATGTATTTTTCAATTTTACATTTTCATTTCATATAAATCTTGCCAATAATTTTATATGTGAGTGGGAAATATTTGAGTATATGGCAACACTGACGTATATTAAGCTTACATTTAAATTAAAGTCAAACATAACAAGGTTATGTTCATTGCACCAATATTGAAGAAAACCCAAAGAATGGATTGTTGAAAAAAAATTTCTTTGAAGAGTACAGTCTACATTGTTGACTCTGAGAGAATATTGTGAAATTACCAACCAAATAATAGTTTTCCGAAGCTTGAAGTTTAGAAAGTATAGAAAGTATATACAAAAAAAGGAAGTCAATTAAGAGCCAAATTTGAAGAAAAATTTATAATTATTTTTGATTTGATAGGTTAGGTGACTGCATGCTTTTGTTTTAAACTTTCAAGTATCCTTTGATTCAAATTCAATTCATAAAGCTTGAATTATACAGTTGACATTTGGAAAATTTTGGTAAGTTACCTTCTTTAATAAGAGTTAAACTAAAAAAAATGGGGGACGCGTCTGGGGGCGAGAAGCCCCCAGATATATTAAACGATAATGAAATGAAAGATGTGGAGAAAGAAATTAAAGAGTTAAAAAAAATAAATATGATAAAGATTCCAAATAGATACGACATATATGATAAGGGGCCATTTGAAGTATATATAGAAGCCAGGAAGGATCAGTTAAATCTTGGAAATTATAATTATTTAGCAATTGCAAGAGAAATCTTTGATTTACAACTAAATGATATCTTTAAGACTCACAAAAGGGGATAAATAGAATTAGTGTGGAATTTAAAAACAGAAATGCAGCAAATAACTTTCTTCAAAATAATTTGCTAAAAGAAAAAGGTTATGATGTATTTATACCCAACAAAAATGTTACATGCAAGGGTATAATCCAATTTATTGACAAAAAATTTAGTGATGATGTCTTGCTAAAATACTCAGAACCCAATACTAAGAACTGTAAAATTATAAATGTGAAGAGATTTAAAATAAAAGTAAAGCCAGATAAGATTATTAATGATACATGTAGTAATAGTCAAGGAAGCGAAGAAACACCTGCAAGGGGAGATCGTGGTGAGGTGGTAAATTTAGTTCCAACTGGAACTGTTTGCTATACCTTCACTGGGACATCTTTGCCAAGAGGTGTTTTAATTTGTGGAATAGAGCATAGGGTTCTGCCTTATATTATGCCAGTGATTCAGTGCTACAAATGCTTGAATTATGGGCATACAAAAAATTTATGTAAAACACAAAATAACAAATGTAGTAATTGTGCTGAAATTCATGATTTTAATCAAAAATGCATTATGAAATGTGTACATTGTGATAGTGATAATCACAATAGTACAAGTAGACAATGTCCAGAGTATACCAGACAAAAAAAATAAGAGAGATGATGTCTCTAGAAAATATATCTTTTTTTGAGGCAACAGAGAAGATACCTAAGGTCAAAAATAACAATAAATTCAATGTGCACCCATTGGATTTTCCCAGCTTGCCAGCTAAGGAAAATTCAGATATAGACATACCCGTAAAGTCACGCAGAACAGCGTATGTAGCCAATCAAGTTAAGACAAATACATATAGTGTTGCAGTCAAAGCAAAGAAAAGACCAGCCCCAGATCAGAGCGCAAAGAAAAGAAATTCAGAACATAATGAATTTTTATTAAATCCTAATGGAAGAATTCATACAGAGAAAACACATATTTTTAGTAACACAAACTATAACAATAATGAATGGGATATAACTACCCCTGGAAGGGATGACTCTCAGTCTCTCCAGGTTATAATGAATATGGCTACTAAATTAAACAAAACAGATAGAGAACATGTTCTTAATTTTATCACAAAATTAAAAACAGAAAATGTTGATTCATTCATAGGAAATGATGAGTCAAGTTAATCAATATAACAAAGCACAAGGATGTTTCACACTTATGCAGTGGAACATCAGAAGTCTTAAAGCAAATTATGATAATTTAAATATATTTATTAATGATATCAAACCAGACATAGTTCTCTTAAATGAAACCTGGACAGATAATAGTTTTATCTTTAAAATAAAAAATTATTATGTATATAGAGATGATAGATATGATGGATATGGTGGCATCATGATTTTAGTTAAGAATTGCTTTGATCATAATAGTATAGGAATAACTGACTTTGGTAGTGGAGAAAATCTTCAAATAATAGGTACAAGATTGACAAAATTTAAACTAAATGTCATTAATATTTATAATCCTTCTGGTAAAAAAATCACAAAACCATTATGGAATAATATAATTCAAAATATTGGTACACCCGTTATAATTATGGGGGATTTAAATGCTCATGATCCATTATGGGGCTGTGCTATTAGTGATCATAATGGAAACATAATAAAGGAATCCTTAGAGGAAGATCAATTAGTAATAATAAATGATGGAACCCCTACTAGAATGGTATTGCCTGATCAAAACCCATCAGCAGTAGATCTAACCATTGTCAGTCAAAATATTGCTACCAAGTGTCATTGGTGGGTATATTCTGACACTGGACGTAGTGATCATTTCCCAACAGTATGTGAATACAATCAAATCCAGACTTCTACAAGTCCACCGCCATGTAGAAAACGTAATTTTAAAAAAGCAAAATGGTCTAGATATGCAGATACTATTGAAAAGAAAATGCATGTTCTACATGATGTAAGATATAATGAATGGTATGAAATAATCAATTCAAGCGCACAAGAAAATATTCCATATCATATGTACAAGCCTAATGGTAAGAGTGTACCATGGTGGGATGATGAATGTGAGCAATTGATATTAAAAAGAAGAGAATCAATTAAGAATTACATTGAAAATCAGACGCTGAAAAACTACATAAATTGTAATAAAGTAAAGGCTTTTGTGAAAAGGCAACTTCAAATTAAGAAAAGGATGAGTTTTAGAGCATTTTGTGGGACCCTTAATCGAGATACACCAATCAGCAAAATCTGGAATACAGTTAAAAAATTTAAAACATATTTTGGCAATAGAAATACAATTTCTCCCAATAAAGAAATTTTTATAAATATTCTAGACAGCTTAACCTCTTGTAATGTAAATCCCTACTTTACCTTGTTTAATGATAATAATGAAAGTGTTCAATCCATTACATTTAATGAGTATACAAATATTATATACTCCAAAAAAGATAAAGCAACAGGGTTAGATAGTGTATCATATTCTATGATTCAAAATTTACCCCCAATAGCACATTCTCATCTTATTAAAATTTTAAATATTTCCTTTTGAATGGAAACAAACATTAATATTACCTTTTTTGAAACCTACTAAATGTCCAAATAATCCAGAGAGCTATAGACCAATTGCCCTAACTTCATGTGTAGGTAAAGTACTGGAAAATATAATTAAGAATAGAATAGAATGGTTTGTAGAACACAACAGCATTTTATCGCAGTATCAAATAGGGTTCCGCAAGGAACTTAGTTGCAATCATGCACATACACTACTATCACATATAGTAGGGGAAAAGCGTGTACCTTGGGACAAAATTTACTTTTAAATTTTTATGTTTTTTTCTTTCATCTCAAACTGAAATGTATTTGATCCATGTAAAAGAATGAAGATTTAGGCACTGGACTGATATTAAAAATATCGATAATAACCAACGAGTAAATCAGTAATTACCATATAAGTGTACAGTGATATTAGTCCCAAGGTTCAACCTGTGGTTTACCCTTGGGACAGTGTTGTTTGTACATTGGGACATGAACTGACTGTATTTATATAAATAAAACAAATATTGAAATAACTTTTTTAATGATGAAAAAACCAATAAAAGTATTTTATTGTATTTATATATTATTTAAAAGAAATATTTTGTGGAAAAGCAATGTTGAATGAATGAAATCCTCGCCGTATTTTGGGCACAGGCAACACTTTCACTATGCTTGAATGCTTCACGACGGCAATATCTTCAACATTTGGGAAGACAAAATAAACTTTCCGTTTTCGGAGAAACTTCACAGTAACTTCTTGGTTTATGCTTTCTTGAACCAAACCAGCATAGTAAACATCAGTGGATGTAGCTTTTCCAGTGACTTCAAATTTTACCACAACCCAGCTGCCAATGGTAAAATTGAGTGCAACTTTGTCTGATGGAAAGAAATCAGGAACATCTTCATCTTCGGAACTTGAGTCAAATCTGCTTCCATCAGAGATGTCTTTAAGCTCGAGCTCGTCTTCATCTTCAGACGAAGAAGAAGATACTAGTGCTCTTTTGACTGCCTCTTTTTTCCTCGGGACTGGCTTACATATTTTAATTTTCTGCTCCTTGATTTTCTGCAACTCCGGTGAGTCTGTGACAATCATACATCTTCCCGGTCTCCTTCCCCTTCCACCAGTCTTACGCGGTGGAACCTTCGGAAATGGGCGAATTTGTTCAGGGGTCATTCCAGTAGTGGAACATGGCGCACTGCTTGTTGATGGTATGGCTTCATCAACTTCCATAAGTTCTGTCTCTTCAATATCAGTTTGTTTTGGTTCATATGGCCTGTTGGTCACCTCAGCTGGTAAGAACTCATGGTCTCCGAACACGTTTGCATTAAATGGCCATATACCTGCTACTTTGAAACCTGACGAAATGTTATTTGGGGTAAACGCCAATGGGAATGCTTTTCCTATCAGCTCTGACATGTCGTAAATAGATATAGGCTTTCCCGGATGGTTCAGCATCCAATCTTTGCTAGCATTATTGAAATAATTTTTAAATGGCCCAAACACAGACCTATCCAACGGCTGAAGTTTGTGACTGGTATGCGGAGGAAAGGTTAAAATTACTATTCCATTATCCCTAGCTATGTGTATAGCAGCCAATGAGAGGTGGCTTTCGTGGTTGTCGAGGATAAGCAACACTTTATTTTCAGGAGATGGCTTCACAACTGAAATGAAATGTTGAAGATATTCAACGAACAATTCAGCATTGGACCAACCACTAGAAGTTGCCATACCAATAGTTCCAGGTGGTGCGTTGTTAATCATGTGCTCTTTGAAGTGAACACGTGGAAAAATTATACCTGGTGGAATAAATGTTCCGGCAGCGCTAACGCAGGCTATCATAGTAACATTAATACCCCTCTCGCCAGAAGTAGCTGCTCCAATTTGCTTAGCTTTTATATCGCCAAGCACACGAACTGGCTTGTGAACAGTAGGGCAGCCGGTCTCATCGAGATTCCACACATTTTGAGGTGTTAACTTTAATCTCGAATAAATTTCTTCCAATTTATCAAAAAATATTAAAACGTTTGGCTTGTTGAAACAGGCCATTCGACCTAAGCTTGTGGCTTCAGGCTTCCGAAGAGATATTTTGTTATTATAAGAAGTTCTAAAACATCGGTACCATTGTCTACCAGCAGTTTTATTATTATCCCATGATTCAGGGTAGTTCACATTGTTGAGTTTGGCGTACTGATATGCTAGTTTTCGCATTTCTTCAACAGTGACACCATAGTTCCACTGTGCAGCTTTGATAATGTAAGTGAGCAGTTCGTTTTCTTGTTCAGTACTAAAGACTTTGCGTGTTGAATTATTCGCTTCATACTTGAAAGTCGCTTTCATAGACACTTTATGTTTTTGAATATGCCTACCAAGAGTACTTTTTGAAACACCATACAGATTAGCTATTTCTCTCAAAGGTCGACTATGCGCCAGTATCTCATTGGCAGCTGCTTCTAATGCTTCTGCATCTGGTTTCACCCTTTTTTTTCCTGTAGCACTTCTTCCCATCTGCAACAATAAGATTAACATTAACACGGTGAAGAAAAATATCTGGTTGTACCTTGGGACAAGTCCCTACGTACAACCATAACAACGTCCCAAGGTACAACCAAGCACATGTTTTACTAAATCTAACCTCATCAATTTAAAGTAAAGTTTTTTCTCATAAAATATAGTTTACAGTGAGCATTAAATATATAAAGACGAAATACGCCGAAAAAATTCAACCAATAGTTCTTACCGTGCTTTTCCTATTATTTTATAAAGATGGATAAAATTTACTTCACGGACACCAAAACGTTTTACACTTGTCGTCACATCAAATGGCTGCTGACGGAAACGCGAATGTTTGATGTAAGTGGAGACAGTGTTGCCATCATATTACAAATTTCTCAGATTTCTCGCTACAACGGTTACATTTTTATAATGATTGTCCCAAGGTAAAACCGTCCCAAGGTAAAACCGTCCCAAGGTACACGCCTTTCCCCTACTTAATGCATTTACTCATGGACGTATAAACATAGATGGACACAGCAATAAGATACCTTTAACACACAATGTTTTGAAGCTTCGATAGAATGTGATGCTTCCGCAATGAGTATAAGCGTGCTTGAATTTTTACTCGCGGGTAATTATTCAGATTTTAAAAGTTGGAAGTACCTAGTAATATTGTATAAACACACGTTCAAAGAATTAAAAAAAAACGAGAATTTAACTATTAACAAATCACGTCTTTATAGAAAAATTAAAATACAATTTTATTATATCTTATTGAATACATTAATGAACATGAATAAACCCAATGGTACGCCTATTAAAATGTAAACAAACACGCTTTTTCATTTCCTCATCTTAAATTGTATGTACTTACAAATGAAATGAAAGACCGGGATGTAAATATTTCGTTTATTTTATTTCACTTTTCACAAATATCACTCAAAATACAGCCAAAATTATCTAAAAACAATTTTTCCTTATTTCCTCAATCGTTGTAAACAAACATGGAATAGCATTTGAAGTTTGACGTAGAACCGTAAAACAGAGAAATGTAAACAACCGTTGCCATTTATAAATAGTTTTCAGTGCTTCTAAATATAAAATAATTGATTGATATCTATTATACGCTATTATTAAATGATAATGCACACTATGTGCACACTTGATATTTTGATTACAATTAGATATATTAATATAACCAATAAATTATTATTTTGGTTTGATAGCACCTGTAGAGTATAAAATACGGAGTAATATTTTCAGCGACTCGCGAATAAGAATTTTTAATAAAAAAACGTGACAACAGTTGGAGGTGCTGAGAATGTGACATATTCAAATAATTTTGACTTCACAATTTTATGTAAATAACTGAGTCCATCTGTGTTTATACGTCCATGCATTTACTGATAAGCAGGTGGTATTAACTGTTTTTCTTGATCTAAAAGCTGCATATGATAATGTAGATATATATCTGCTATATAAAAAAATGACTGAATTAAATATTCCTAGTGCATATAATAATTTAATATTTGAATTTTTGAATAATAGAATGATCTATGTGAGAGATAAGCAGAATGAAATATTTGGACCCAACACTACAGATAGAGGTTTGGCTCAAGGGTCACCTCTGAGCCCACTTTTATTTAATGTGTACACTAAATCATTACATGACATTATACCCGCCGAATTCAAATTAATACAATACGCTGATGACCTAGCTCTTGTAATCACTGGCAAAAACATAAATAATCTTATTAGACTTGCTAATGATTGCCTTGGAGATATTATTATTTGGCTAACTGAAAATAAGCTTCCTTTATCAATAGATAAAACATCAGCAATGATATTTAGTAATATGAAGAACACAATAAATGACATACCTTTAACAATAGATGGACAGATCATTCCTATCAAAAACTCTATTAAATATTTAGGGTTAGTTTTTAATAATTCTTTAAACTGGACAGAAAACATTAAAAATATTGAAACGAAAGCTCAAAAAGGAATGAATATAATGAGAGCATTATGTGGCACATGGTGGGGAGCAGACCCTATTTCACTTCTGTTAATTTATAAAGGTATTATAAGATCACACGTTGATTACTCATGTACAGTACTAAAACCCTGCAGTAAAGCCAACCTCGTAACATTAGACAAAATCCAATTTAAAGCTTTGAGGATTATCACAGGTTGTATGAGATCTACTCCTACGAATGCCTTATTAGCTGAGAGTGGATAAACATCATTAGAAATCAGACGAAAAATCCTGTCTACTAAATTTTATCTTAAAATCTCAGCTGATATAGAA
>OU898277.1:88097740-88195659 GCA_918026665.1 Diabrotica balteata
ATAAACACAAAAAACTGAACAATGAAACTGAAATATATGTACATACTTTGTTTTTCAAATACCGTAAAATGAAAGGACTATGTATCTACTTGCTGATATGGTCTTATTTTCATGACTTCCTTGAAATGACAATATATCGCATGAGAATATTATAAACAAATGAAATACTAATAGATCCCGTAACATTTTGCCTATTTTTCACAAAGTTATCTGTTAAAAGTGGGTATGAACACTTTCTTATAAGTATGTATTTATTGTAGAAAAATTCTGTAATAAAAATACATGTTCATTATAGTATCATAAATATCATATTCATTAAGTTATTGGTGTTATATTTAGTTTGTTTCGTAGATTTATTACCAGAGTTTAATAAGAAAAAGTTGACACAATTAAGTTAATTTTATTTCTGTGACTATTTGAATTGTCAACACTTTTTTTTGTTAAATTAAAAATACATATACAATAATTAAAACACTCATAATTCTTATATTATGTTTTATTGCACCGTAAATAATTTTAAAATAAAATTTTTATTTAATTAATAAATGCAGTACGAATGACCGCATTTCTTACAGCAAAATTATCTTGATTTCTAGTGACATTGTTTAAATTTTCATCTCCTGGCTCGTCGTGATTACTGCCATCTTCACTATCAGTCAGCACATCATTCCTCCTTCTACATATATTATGCAATATACAAATTGCCACTATAATTGGAATAGCTCTATTTACACTGACTAGACACTCTTTACATTTTGGAATGAGGTGATATAGTCTTTCAACTGTATGTGCTTCATTGTCACTTTATATTTACAAACATAACACACTGTTCTCTCTTCAACAAGTATTCATGTGTTGTAGAGGTGTGTCCTAATCTGAGACTTGTTATTGGGATTTGATGTTGTCGCTTTGAAGGCCTGAAGTATCATGGAAGGACGGAAGATTTTATTTCTATCAATTTAGTGGTGCTTCTATTCCATTGGTCCCGTAGACAAACAAGGAAACCTTCTCTTTAAGACACCAAACATTCTTTCAATTGTATTCTGTGTGCGGATATGTGTATAATTGTATTTCCTTTCAGCTGGCGTTTGTGGATCATGTAAGGGAGTTAAAATATATTTTCGGCATGGATAACCACTATCACCCAGTAAATATGTTTACTATGTGTTTATAATACGCAAATCTGTAGAGTAAATTATTTTACTTTCAAACTAAATTTTACTTGGCAAGTAAAATGTTTTATAATACCGCAATACCGGGCATAAAAGTAGTATAAACAAACCAGACAGCTGTTGATTTGAATAGAATTATTAATTATTTTTAGTAAATTTCTGCATTATGACTACATTAAAAGTATTTTAAATCCAATCGATATTGTTTTGGTCCTCAAGGCAATTCAAGATTTATAAAAGATATGTCCCTATTTCTCTTTCCTAAACTGAAAAACTTGAAGAAAAAATAATTTATTATGCAATTTTTTAAAGAAAAATCATGTGCTATATTTTCTGACAGGTGATCTCAAGTTAAGGTTGATTTCATGTAATCAAATGAACTATTTTACAATAAAGCCAAGTTAAAGTTATTTATTTATGTTAATATACAATAAAGTACTTACATGTCAAAAAATAGTATACAATAAAAATTAACATATTAAAAACATAAGGTATATTAAAGCATATATACGTTAAGGCAAACATTACACAGAATATTATATTCTGGGTTCCCAGGTATACACAAAATAGGATTCATCATCATCAATACACAAGCCAGTTCCAAACAATAAAGTTAAAATTTAGGAATTCATCACTTGAAAACTGCTTCCCCTGCAACCAATGGACTCTTTGCTTGACCACAATACTCAAAGATATCATTAAGGTTAATTTCCATTATTAAATGATACAAATAACTCGTCTTAAACCAAACTAAACATGGAAAAGCAATGGTAAATATTCGAATGTTATGTTTGTTTTTGTTTATACCATTTATATCGGCCATGACACTGCAATCGACCTCCCTCTACATTTAGTTTCAATCGCGAATAAATGGGTTTTGTATTCTTGTGTACTTCTGTGACGTAACTCAAGCATCCCCACCCCAGTCGGAAGAGGCAACCGTAGTAAGTCTACGAACCGTGGGTATGACCAAAGAATATAGACGCTAAGCGTCTATATTCTTTGTCATAACATTCATACATATAGGACAGCTTCAGTAGAAGGGACATGTGGAATGGATGGAAAATTGTAGTATCCTTGTAATAATACGACAATTACGGTAAATAGTTTTATTTTACTAAAATACCCGCTAAAAGGGTGAACACAAATGTTTATATTTTTACAGCAATTTTACAAGTGTCCTTGTCCTTTTCATAGTACATACCCCCCTAGTAAGGTAACTCCCATATAAAGTTTTGGAAGCAGGAAGAGAGTTTCTAGCGCCAAATACGGACGGGCCGAAACTAATTTCATTTGGCGGCAAATTCAAAACGTAAATTCAGAATTTTAGGCGGCAAATTAAAAAAATATGCTCTGAATTTTAGTCGCCAAAATTCAAAAAGTATGTTTTTAATGGAAAGTAAATATAGTCATAAAATAAGAAATAAAAACTTATTCTATGCCAGAAAATATATCCTCTCTGTCCAAAAATATAGTATACAACTACACATTTTTATATATATAAATGTATAACATAATATCTGATAGAGAGAGTATATAGTACAGGAAAGTTTTTATTTAATATTTTATGATTATATCTGTTTTCCATTACATTAACAAACCAAAGTCCCAAAAATAACAAAATAAAACACAAACATCCTGACGCTTGTTTATTTGTATAATTTTCTTTGGTAAAGTATTGGCAACAAATATCCTCCTCCTCCTGGTTACTTAAGCCCTTGTTAAGGTGTGGGTGGAGACACTATGAACAACTTCGTGTGAAGGGATTTTTCCACCAATCTTCATTTAATCTTCCCATCATGTTCTGAGATCGTCATTTTGATATACAAATATGGATACCTCTATATTTATTAGCAATGGTTTGTAATAAGTTCCATACCTTCTAAATACTTTTCCTTAAAGTACCATATGTAGATAATAAAGTGTAAACCCTAGCATGTCTGCGATTTTGCTCTTCAGAATGATCACAAATTGGCATGTGACTCAATGTAACTGTTACTCAGAAGTAGAAGATCCATGAAAATCTAAAATAATGAAATATTAAAATTAAGAATGTATTGACTTTTATAAAATAAGGCCAATTTTAGGAATGCAATTAAAAGAGTCATAAGAGTTTTTTTATAAAATAAGGCAATGTTTATGAATGCAGTGATAAGAGTTAAGAGTTTTAATCAGTTTAAAATCTATACAGTATATACATATAAGATTAATGTTAGTTAAGATTGAAAGGTAAATTAACTACAAAAACAAAATAGTATCAAGTTTGTATTTACTAAAAGTTTGGTATAATTAGGTGCTGTTCTTACCTGGTGCTTGTAAAAATAAACTCCTAATCCTCAGAATGTTTAATAGCCATTTGTCCAACTTTAACTTTCACCCATCAACAAAAAATATTCTTTGGAAATACTATACCATTTTGGTAATGTACCTTCTTCTTTAGCAGGTCTATTAGATATATCGATGGCTAAAGTGCAAAACCTCGTAAGTCAAAATTTTCCAGTTTTGGGATTAATTTACCAATAATTTTTATATATTGCTATCTATTAAACTACAAATCCTCATAAGTCTATTTCAACATTAAGACCTCTAGTGACATCTATCAAAAACTAGTAAAAACTCTTTAGCAAAAAGTGTAAAGCAGAAACCTATTAAGTAGGACTTACGAGTTTTTTATATTTACATTTGCTCGGATATTTTATGTAGTAATACAATGTTGTGAGGTTTTACCGGAATGCGGCAAGTGTTTTTTTAGGTTTTGTGTTTCACTCTTGTGAATAAACGCAGTTTTGTTGTTTTGTTTTGAAAAATATGTCTTGTAGTCGTGGAAAAACAATTTTGAATTTAGTGTTGCAAGCTGATACAGATGGGTAAGTGATTTTTTGCCTTTTTCTTATATTTTTATTATTATTTATCGTTTGAGGTTAAGTCTGCTTTCTTTCTCACTGAAAAAGTAGGGCATGGTGTAAATTACAATAAAGCAAATAATGATTGTTTATAAAATACTTTTATGCAAACGTGAATTATAAGAGTTAACGTTATGCCATTGAATTATAAAGTTATGAAAATATTGGTTATGAATTTTATAGTGATTGTTATGACTATTGAAATGTAAAATTCCACTAAATTAGGTATACTTATCTTAAAATCTTGACAAATGTTTCAAGAACTCAGGTTCTTATCAATAGGTAAATTAATTATTAATGAATTCAACTATGTACTATCAATCTTCTGATGATTGAGTTCTTAAAATAATTGTTAAATTTTTAAGATAGGTATTCTTAATTTAGTTTAATTTCATATTTTAATAATTTATTGGTTATGAATTTGATGTTTTTTACAGTACAATACAGAGTAGCAGCTCAGATGAACCTCAAGAAGTTAATAGCGTGGTCGAGGAACCACCATCAGCGGTATCAAATAACGTAAACATAACCACTGATATGCCAAATTTTCAAGATGAAAATTCCGATAGCGAACCTTTCCAAGATAGTGGATCGGAATATATGGCATCAACCGAGTCCAATGAATCAGATGAAGAAACACATAACCAGTCGCTAAATGAATTACTAAATGAGACAGAAACAGTAACATCGCCCATAATGAGAAAAAGATCAAGGAAATCTGACGTCAATTATTTAAACTGGGAACGAAATAAAAATAAACTGAAAAGAATGAAGGGAGAATCATACCAATCCTGTCAACTAGATAAAGATGACAACAAGTATAAAAAAATTGAACGAGACGAGCGAAAGATGGGACCTCCATGTCAATGTAAGAATTCGCAAAGATCTCTAAAATTTTTTTGCAATATTTTTGAAGACGACGACAGAAAAAATATTTTCAATATGTTTTGGAAAAATTTGGACTGGAATCAGAAGAAAATTTATGTTACCAGCCTTGTAGATAAAGAACCGGTGAAGTATCATCGAACAGGTATTTATAAAAATTTGTTTCCGTAAATCACATTTTACAAACCTTCATTGCATTTCAGTTACTCCAGAAAAGCAACGAAGTACTTCGTATATTTTTTTCCTTAAGAAATCCAATTCTCGAAAACGGGTATGCAAGAAAATGTTTCTGCAAACATTAGGTATAGGCGAATGGAGTGTGCAAAATTGGATTAGTCAAGGAGAACAAAACATTGCAGTTCAAACTACAAAGAGTTCAAGAAAAGGCAAGATATCCGAAGATAAAGCCTTCCTAATCCAGTTTTTAGAGAAAATTCCAAAAATGGAGAGCCACTACTGTAGGAAAGACACTAATAAATTGTATTTAGATACACAGTGGACCAGCGTTAATGAACTATACAAATTTTATACCAATGAGTGTGTGGCTGCAAAGATAGCCAAACTGAATAATACAACTTTTCGTCAGGAGCTCGATAAGCAACGTATAGCCTTATTTAAGCCAAAGTAAGTTAAGCATACAGAACAATAGAAAACGTTTTTTTTTTTGTTACAAGAATTTTTATTTTTTAGGAAAGATCAGTGCGACACTTGCACTGGGTATTCTGTCGGCAAAATAAATGATGAACAGTTTCAGCAGCATTTGGAGAAAAAAAATTTAGCTCGTGCTGAAAAGGAAAAACTAAAAGAAGAGGCTAGTAAGGACAACAGTAAACTTGTTTTGACTATGGATGCACAGGCAATATTAACAGCACCAAGATTACAAGTATCAGCTGCATATTATAAAATGAAGCTAAATGTTCACAACTATAGCTTCTATAATTTATCCACTGGCAAAGGCCATTGCTATGTATGGCATGAGGGTTCAGGTGGGGTTGAAGCAAACGAGTTCACTTCCATTATCATAGATTATATCAAAAGAAATTTATCTCCTGCTACTAAATCCGTTGTTTGCTTCAGCGACGGATGCTGCTACCAAACTCGAAATGTTACGCTTTCGAATGCTCTTTCTTACTTATCAAGAACATCAGGTGTAGAAATATTTCAATATTATCTAGAAAAGGGTCATACTCAAATGGAGTGTGACTCGATTCACGCGTGTATTGAGCGTAAACTTAGAAATCGTGTCGTGTATGTACCGGGATGCTATGTTGACATTTGTAGGTCTGCTAAGGCAAAAGATTCTTATGAAGTTGACTACTTAAATTATTCCTTTTTTAAAGATTACTCGGTAATCAAAACATTTTCTTCAATTCGTCCTGGCAATACTAAGGGAGATCCTAAAGTAACTGATCTTAGAGCACTGGCATACCGTTGTGATGGTGCGATTGAGTATAAATTATTATACCAGGACCATTGGACACCATTACCAAGGCGTACAAGAGCAATTCAAGATAATTTGGATATACCCCAATTGCATAACGCTCCTCTAAAAATTAAGCCTGATAAATTTAAACATCTTCAAGAATTAAAAAACTATATTCCAGAAGATTTTAGGCTATTCTACGACAACTTATCTCACTAACTCAAACTTTTTTTTATTTTTTTTTGTATTTCTGTCGAATAAAGTTTTTAGTTTTGTTCGTATTGTTTCATTAATATTTTTTAATCATCTAATTAAACAAAATATTGTATTAAAATCCTTAACCAGATAATACTCTTCATGTCAAAACATCGCAAGTTGAAAAATGATTTAAAAAAAATACAACAAAACCTCGTAAGTCGATTTTTTTTTTGAAAAATCAAATCCAATTTAATGTACTTGCATACCATTAAAAAGAGGTGTAATTATAATTTTTTATATCGCTAACACCAAAACGGGAACGCCTTATTAAAAAAGTAATCAGTTTTTTGTCTCTCCTGTAAAATTTATAAAATTCGACTTAATAGGTTTTACACTTTAGCCATCGATATAAAATTTGATGTATACGGTTTTTATCGTCTATTTCTAAAATTTGGGATACGATTATTGTAAACAGTGTGGTGTAGAATTGTTTAATCTTTTCCTCATAATAAATGTCAACCATTATGAAAACTAGTCCATTTCATTTTTTGGGTTTGGAAAACGAAATCGACTGTTTGTGTAGTCGGTGCAAGCATGAACATAACATTTTTTTACCTTTTATTTTATTTTGTTCCATTTCAACAATGGTAAAACACAATTTTTACAATTAAGATGATAAGATGATAATAACCAAAACCAAACACAAATCTGAATTTGCAATATGGGGTGAATGGCGTTCCAATCTAAATTAAATTTCGCCACCGCACATGCGTCTCCCGCATCGAGCAAAAAGACAATAGAGAGAATATAATGGTAGTGGGGGCAAAAATATTGTTAGACAGGAAGTGCGATCTTGAGAGGCCACTTTAAACAAGGAAAGACAGTCTCTTTCCTTGTTTATAAAATCAAATTTAGTTTGGTTATGTTATTGTTTGTCCCAACTGTCACATGAAATTTTATTTATATTGAAGTTTCTTACCATTTGTTTCACATTTTAGACTATTATCGTTAATATTTAATTAAAACTTTCTCGTCTGAAAAATATTTTATAGCTATTGTTAATAAGTGTCGAAAAATTTAAATTTAGCGCCTTTGCATTTCCGGATATGTCCGCCATCAGAGGCCACTTTTTTGGTCTCCTTTTCATAACGATTAGATTCCCTCTTGTGTCTTTTTGCTCGATGGTCTCCCGCTATATTATACCTCCCACCTAACGTGACTAGTAGCGCCGCCGCCATTAAGAACGGATGGGCCCATGCAAAACACTATCCCCACCCGTCCTATTCTACTTACACTACTATTGGGTAATGTATTGTGGTCCTTTTTTTAGGTTGACAGCTGACGGTTGCCAGACAGCCGTCAGCTAACACCCTAAGGTCGGGTTCACACTGTCTAAGCTTACGACACTACAATACCTCCCCTCACAAATTCAAGCGCTGGGGTGGTTTAATATTACGCTTTGGTCGTTCACTTATATTAACCTGACCCTTTTCAGTTGTAACTTCAGATGCAGTCTGAGGATAAGGCTGATCAGCTAAACTTTCATTGATTTTAATTTCTTCCTGTCCCAGAGTCTCATTCGTTTGAGAATAGGGCTCGTTTATTGACTCGTTTAATAACAATTTTGGTTGGACATTCAAATGTATAGCACTAGGCCCCTGTTCGCCACTTGACCACTTATTTTCAAGACCTTCCCTATAAACTTTTTCAACCTGATCCTCCACTACATCCGATTGATTCCGCCGAATTTGATTCAAATGCCTCTTCCTAATCAAATTCTCATGAATCAGTTTACACAAATAAATCCTATCATTTAAAACTTCATCTATTACACTCTCTACCCATATTTTTCTATTTGGATTTCGATAGTCCCTGCACCAAACTCTATCCCCCTCTACAAAACTATCTTCTCTTTTTCCTTTATAATTTAAAATTTGATTTTCAGCTTTTTCTTTTGATGAAACCCCTTTTAGAGACAATAAATCTAAAGGTGTACGTACCTTAGTTTTAAACATCATACTGCTAGGTGACATACCAGTAGTAGCATGTATTGAATTTCGATATGAAAATAAATATCTGTAAATCAAAGTTTCCAGTTGCACATTTTTATTTTTTTCATCTGAAAGAGCTTTTTTTAATCCTAATTTAACCGATTTAACACAGTTTTCTGCAAACTCGTTAGTTGAGGGATGAGAGGGTGGAGATGTTACAAACTTAACTCCGTTATTACTAAAAAAATCAATAAAGTTTTCGGATGTAAATTGGGTCCCATTATCCGTTTCTACTATACGCGGTATACCAAAACGTGAAAAACATTCCCTAAATCTACTAATAGTATTTTCTGAATCAGCTGTGTTCATCACGAATACCTCTGGCCGTTTAGTGTATGTGTCCACAATAATTAAAATTGTCTTTGTCCTAATGGGCCCTAGAAAATTAGCATGTATTTTTTCATAAATGTAGTGAGACTCCAGTGACTTCATCAGCTTAGCCTTAGGCGGATCTGGCCGCAATTAGCAACAAACTTTACAGTTATTGACCTGCTGCTCAATCTCGTTATCTAGCGATGGCCACCAGAAATAGGAACGGGCGCTGGACTTCATCTTCGTCATACCTTCATGATTACTGTGTAATTCTTTAAGTAACTGCCCTCTCAGTGCAACAGGAATTACCGCGCGATACCCCCACATTATAATTCCTTGCTCAATAAAAAGCTCCTGCCTCCTAGTTATAAATGATTTCAATAGTTCATTTTCTGTATGCTTCGGAAATCCATATCTAATAAAATTGAACACTTTGCCCAAAATTGGATCTTTTCTTGATTCTGATCTCAGTTTTATTGAATCTATAGGTATTAAACTCTCAACCATGTTTAAATAATCATATTCAGGCTCATCATTTTCATAATCATCCTGTAAAGGCAATCGTGACAACGCATCTGCTCTTGAGTTATCCACTCCTCTGATAAACCTAAAAGTGTAATCAAAACCAGCTAGAAATAAAGACCACCTTTGAATTCGACCCGCCGCCATTTTCGGTAGGGTTTTATATTCACCAAAGATCGATTTCAATGGTTTGTGATCACTTAATATTTCGAACTTCCGTCCCGCCAAATATTGGTACAATTTAGATACCGACCAGTAGACAGCCAGAGCCTCCTTCATAATTTGAGAATAATTTCGCTCTGCTTTGTTTAATACCCTCGAGATATAGCATATAGGCCTCTCACTCCCATCTGGTAAAACATGAGACAGAACTCCTCCGATTCCATAATCACTCGCATCACACGCTAAACGAATTGGTTTATCTGGGTCATAATGTACTAAAATCTTTTGTGAAGCTAACTCAGTCTTTGCATATTGAAAAGCATTTTCACATTGTTTTGTCCATTTAAATTTTTTCATTTTCCCTACTAACTCATATATAAGGATTTTAATTTCCCTTGTAAATTTTCACAAAAACGAGAATAATAATTTATCATTCTTTATCATTCTTCGTCTTTTTCCAACCCATTTTGTGATATTTTGTGTCCTAAATAATAAATGTTTTCTTTGAAAAATTCGCATTTTTTTCGTTTAATCTAAACCCTGCTCTTTCTAGTCACTTTAACACCTCCTCCAAGTTTTCTAAATGCTCTCTATCGTCTTTCCCTGTTACTACTACATCGTCCAGAAAATTTACTGTACCCCGACACCCCTGCAAAACCTTTTCAATTACATTTTGAAAAATAGAACAGGCTGGCTTCGTGCCATAAGGTAACCGCTTTATTCTATATATACCTAGAGGTGTGCTCCAAGATAATAACTCACTAGTTGTATCATCTAGTACTAACTGGTTATAAGCATTGAGAAAATCGAGTTTTGAATATTTTTGTCCTCCTTGTAACGCGGCGAAAATGTCCTCAATACGGGGCAATGGATGGTTGAAATCTTTTAAATATTTATTTACTGTGATTTTATAGTTAGCGCAAACACGAATATCTTTGCCATTGGGTTTCATAACTGGTACTAATGGTGTTCCCCACAGAGAATTATCTGCCCGTTCAATAGCACCCTCTGACTCTAACCGCTTTAGTTCCACCTCCACCTTTTCCCGAAAAGCAAATGGTAAGGGATGAGGTTTGTGGAAAACTGGTTTTACATTTTCATCTATTTCTAAAGTAACTTTTTCCCCATTGTACCTACCCAACTCCCTTTGAAACAGCTTTGAATATTTTGACAATATTTTATCCAATTCATTGTTTTTATTTTGAATAGCTAGGTCATTAATTGTTATTTTGGAATTTTTTTAAGACATGTTAAATTTACTAATTATATCGCGACCTAACAACATTGTAGTAGCTTTCTTGACTATTGTAAAATTACAAATTTTTGAAACATTCTGTATAGACATTTTTACAGTAATTATCCCTTCTGGATTCACAATTTCTCCAGAGTAGGTTTTTAATTTAATACCTGTTTTATTCAAAGGAATGTAGCTTAAATTATCTAAATAAAACTTATGAGGCATGCAAGAAATACCTGCTCCAGTATCCAATTCCATCTGTGTGGACACCTTATCATCTACTACAACTGGAATATACAGTGGCTTTATAAAATTAACTTGTTGAATGTCTGTTAAGTTGTACAATGAAAGTATATTCTCATTTTCTTCCTCTTCCACCAAATGATTCTGCTCTAATTTGCATGCTGCCATAATATGACCCTTTTTGCCACATTTTTTACAAATAAATGTTCGGTACTTACATTTACTAAAATTATGCTTGGTTTTGTTACAGAAATTACACCTTAAGTCTTCTGGATCACTATGTCTCTCCACTATTTTCTCACCATTTCTGGAAATATTACTACTAGAAGTACTACTTGCTTTTTGTCTAACTTCTTGTAGCTTATTCACTTCAGCATTATTTCTGGACTGTTCTCTCAAGGCTGCTTCTTTGTTCAAAGCTATCTCTAACAGTTCTTGAAAAACTTTTGGACGGACTCTCCTCACACAAACGGTCCAATATATGACCTGGCCTCATGCCTGTCACAAATTTATCTTGGACTCTATACATCAGTTTGTCCATAAAATCACATTGTGTAGCTGCATTTTTAACCCTTAAATACCAATCATTAATAGACTCTTGGCCCTGTCTTAATGAATCGAAAACAATCCTTCTGCGATAGACAGACACTCTTGGTTTAAAATGTAGTCTTAATAACTGTATTAAAGTATCAAAGTCTTTACCATTCGGCTTCTCAGGGCTACATAGGTCTCTCAAAATCTTGTATACCTCTTCACTTAACAAGGTAAGTAAAACAGCAACCTTTCGTGTACCCTCTATTATATTTGCCATAAATAATTGGTCTAGCCGTTCTTCAAATACTTCAAAATCATCACCTTGCTTGAAAACTGCTAATGCCGAAATGTTCCCAGTATTAACCACTGTAACAGTTGATTGGATTGGCAAAACCACGTTTTCTGAATTACCCTGGTTTAAGGACATGACTTGCAAATTCCAAATTCAACTTTCCGTAAAAAAATACAATATTTTGTGCTTCACCCAAACTTCCACAACTTTTCTCGTCGCCAAATAATTGTAGTATCCTTGTAATAATACGACAATTACGGTAAATAGTTTTATTTTACTAAAATACCCGCTAAAAGGGTGAACACAAATGTTTATATTTTTACAACAATTTTATAAGTGTCCTTTTTTTAGGTTGACAGCTGACGGTTGCCAGACAGCCGTCAGTTAACACCCTAAGGTCGGGTCTGGGTCATACCCATCGAGCAATAAGACAAAAGAGGGAATGTAAAGGTAGTGGGGGTAAACATATTGATAGACAGGAAGTGCTATTTTGAGAGGCCACTTTAAACAAGGATAGAGAATCTCTTTCCTTGTTTAAGAAATCAAATTTAGTTGGGTTATGTTATTGTTGATGTTCAATGACGTATAATATATAGACTCGGTGAACGCTTTAAAAAGTGTCCAAAAGATGAATACCTTTGTTATTGTTTATTGTTTTGATACGAAGATACACGAAGTTCATGATTTCTTACGAAGCATCACGAAGTTGATCTTGTGTTTGAAAACATCATGGACGTATGAAAACATTTTCTCCATTTTGTGTGACAAGCAAATTTTATTTTAAATTGTTGAGAGTTATTTACTTACTATTTTAGTAAAATGCCATACTATTTTATCAAAATAATTATTTCTCTTATAGATGGGAACAAAAAGAAATCATAAATATTTAATTTTAATTAAAAAAATAATTATTGTCATTAAAATATAAATGAACACGCCGCTGTTCTGATAAACATACCTTCAACCTTGAGCCGAGATCTTTCGGACACTCGATTCTATAGCGAGAATAGGGGACTGCGTAGTCTATATATTATACGTCATTGTTGATGTTATTGTTTGTCAAAACTGTCACATGAAAGCTTATATTTATATTTTCTATTGAAGTTTTTTAACATTTTAGACTATTATAGTGTTAAAAAAAGTATTTTAATAAATAATTTTAATAAATAAATAGATAAATATATAATATAAAATATTATGTAATATAAAATAAATAAATAGATAAATTAGAACCCCTACACCACTGTATGATTATTGTCAAGTGTCATGAAATTTAAATTTGGCGCATTTCCATTTCCGGATATGTCCGCCATCAGAGGGCACTTTTTTGGTCTCCTTTTCATAACGATTAGATTCCCTCTTTTGTCTTATTGCTCGATGGTCATTAAGCGTCTATATTCTTTGGTTCTTATATCAGTCTCAAGGTGGAGAAATAAAAGGCAAAGTTGATAGGCTAATTTATTTTGAAGACGTTTCGCTTTCGTATTCTGAAAGCATCATAAGTTCATCTAAAAAGTACAATATGAGAATCACACAATCATGGAGAAGATGTTATAAGTGTTACCTTGTTGTTACATGTAGCAGTCAATGATATTAACAGATTTGTGAGTAAAACTCAAGTAAATAGACATTATACCCTAATATTGTATAAACAATCAATTAACTAATATACCTATATATATTATATATATATATATATATATATATAATATATATATATATATATATATATATATAAATAATTTGCAACTGTAATAGAAAACGGTCCAGTCTATTTTTAAACATGTTTTTAAACATATATATATATATATATATATATATATATATATATATATATATATATATATATATATATATATATATATATATATATATATATATATAGTTTGAGTTTAGTTCTTGAACCTTAATATATATTTTTTAGTGGATTCTCTTGGGCTTAGGTTCATAAAAAAATTTAGTTTGATACTAAGACATTTTTATATATATTTTTTCCGACGTTTCGGCAGGAAATCCATGCCTTTTTCAAGAATATATATTGACTAAAAAAAAAACATTCTATGACAGACATAATATGGTTTAAAAAATAAACTTTTGACTTACCAAGCATGTAAAGATTTGGTGTTAACAATTAGACGTCACAATTAAAATAATTTTAAAACATAGGACATACCCACTAAGTCACTAAAAGTAAAATGTATTTTAAATCTAATGTGTTGTTTATTGATGTTGGCTTATCTTTTAAACAATCAGTTATTTTAACATCATAGGCGTTCTGAGATTGACTTATGTATATTTAAATTAAGTTAAAATATATTTTGTTCAAATTTTTGACATCTTTTTTATCATTTATTGCGTTATTATTTTTTTTTATTTGTATAGACTCTAGAAGCTCTCTCTTCTTCCTGTTGGCTTCACTTTTTAGGATCTTGGTTTGCTCAAAATCAAATTTATGTTTTTTTTCGTTTTCATGTTTTGTGAGGGCGGTTGAGTTTTTTTTGTCATATTTGTGGGAACGTATTCTTGAATTAAGTAGTTGACTGGTTTGTCCAATATAAACTCCATCACAATTCGAGCAGGGAATTTCATATACAACATGTGATCTTTTTAATAAAGGGGTTTTTGTTTTCAATCTTGTAAAATTCCTTTTCAAAAGATTGTGACCTTTATGAGCAACCGTAATATTATGTTTAGACAGAAGATTTGCTATTTGTTCTGATAACCCTTTTATATAGGGGAGAGACATATAGTTTTTCTTTACCGTGTTGGTTTTATTATTATTATTGTTATTGTAAAATTTATGCAGTCGCGATTTGAAAGTGTTGTCGATAAGGTGGTGTGGGTATGAATTAAGTGTAAGTGCTGTTTTTGCTTTTTTAATGGCCTGAGGTCTATTGATAGGATCGGATAATCTAATAGCTCTATCAGCGAGTCCGATAACTACTGATTTCTTTTGAGACAGGGGATGATGAGAGTTGAAATTTAGATATCTCGACGACCAGGTTTTTTTGGTGTACCATGAAGTAGTTATAGTGCTGTTTTCCCTATGCAAGGTCAGGTCCAGAAAATTAATTTGATTATTTTTTTCAATTTCTAATGTGAATTTTAGTTTTTGGTGAAAGTTATTGAATTCATTGAGTAAAATGAACAAAATGAATGAGCAAAAAAAACTCAACCGCCCTCACAAAACATGAAAACGAAAAAAAACATAAATTTGATTTTGAGCAAACCAAGATCCTAAAAAGTGAAGCCAACAGGAAGAAGAGAGAGCTTCTAGAGTCTATACAAATAAAAAAAAATAATAACGCAATAAATGATAAAAAAGATGTCAAAAATTTGAACAAAATATATTTTAACTTAATTTAAATATACATAAGTCAATCTCAGAACGCCTATGATGTTAAAATAACTGATTGTTTAAAAGATAAGCCAACATCAATAAACAACACATTAGATTTAAAATACATTTTACTTTTAGTGACTTAGTGGGTATGTCCTATGCTTTAAAATTATTTTAATTGTGACGTCTAATTGTTAACACCAAATCTTTACATGCTTGGTAAGTCAAAAGTTTATTTTTTAAACCATATTATGTCTGTCATAGAATGTTTTTTTTTAGTCAATATATATTCTTGAAAAAGGCATGGATTTCCTGCCGAAACGTCGGAAAAAATATATATAAAAATGTCTTAGTATCAAACTAAATTTTTTTATGAACCTAAGCCCAAGAGAATCCACTAAAATATATATATATATATATATATATATATATATATATATATATATATATATATATATATATATATATATATATATATATTATATATATATATATATTATATATATATATTATATATGTATATATATATTATATATATAATATATATATATATATATATATATATATATATATATATATATAATATATATATAATATATATATATATATATATATATATATATATATATATTATATATATAATATATATATATATATATATATATATATATATATATATATATATATATATATATATATTATAAGTTTAGAAAATAGGAACCTTCTTAATTTAATTAATTAGTAGTTTAAGATATATCTAGTATTAATTAATATACAAGTATGTAAATGGTCTGAATCTTAAGTTGGCTGCATTTGAAAACATATTTAATATTAGTTTTACAAAAATATTATTCATAAAAAGTTCTGAAACTTCATAAACCTAAAATACCATAACATATCCCTAGTAACACACGACGTCCTATGGACGTCCAATATACGTCCAGTTTTGGTCCGGACGTCCCTGGACGTAAAATGGACGTACGAAGTGGGACGTACTTTGGGTGGACTAAATATGGACGTTCTCTGGACGTCCGTACCCGGACGTTCCATGACTATCGGACGTCCCCTGGACGTCCGAACTCGGACGTTTTCTGGACATCTGACATTTACCAATTATGGGATCAAATAGCAAATATTTTAATAAAATAAAAAATTATTTGCGTTAATAAAATAATTAAAAGCGAAAAGGTTCAATCATGATTAATTAAAAATTGTATAGTTTAATATATCCAAAACATGTTTTTGTTTAAGGTAAAGTGTAAAAATATTTTATTTCTAGATAATTCGTTACAATTGTTTTATTATTCTAGTTATACGATGATATATGTTTGCTAATTCTAATAAGTAAAAATATGATTTTTATCAACAAGATGAATCTTGAAATCATTTTTCAAAGATGAACAAGTGGTAGTATATACTCTGGCGCTGAACAAAATAATGATGATAATGTCATTGTCTGTCATATCATACCTATTTAAACAAATGGCACAGTTTAATTATTTATTATTAATGCTTTAATAAATGAAATAAAAGAATTCTATTTAAGCAGTATACAGTGCATTGGTTTTTTGATGCTTGGCTTTGTGTTGTGGTTATAGTATATTGTTAAAGGTTTGGTACCACGTGTTAGGTTATACTTCAGAAATTGGTTTTATTTTAAAGGTAAGTGTAATTTTTACTTATTAATTATGTTTAAAAGAAAACGATTTGTTTCTAAGCGTCATCAACAGAGGAAGGTTACGAAAAACGTAGAGAATATTGTTGAAAATATTAATAACCTCGATATTCCATCTCCTTCAAACTTTTATTCGGAATCCCTGACTGATCATTCAGTTCAAATAGTTCAGGTTACAATACTTCCGATTTAAACTTTTTATTAACATGTTAAGTACCTAAAATAATGCAAATTACCACGTGGACGACCATTCCGGTGATCCTTTACAAAGCTCTTCTTTCAATGAAACTGAAGAAATGTCTAAACATGGTTGTAAGGAGAATTCTGGAGAACCTTATCGAGATGTTTTTAATTTTTCTAATAAGTTATTCAACTGGACTTTGTCCTTTAATACTAGGTGATTTATTCTTCTTCTTATGGTGCCCTATCTAATTAGTGGATGTTAACAACAATTATGGCATACTCCTCTCGATCTTGTGTGGCTCTAAAAAGTGCATGTGGCATCGAGGTTTGTCCTATCCCTTATGTAGGTGATTTATTAAAAATTCATAAAGAAGTTCCTGACCTTTCTCATTTGAGTTCAAATGCTAGAACCCTTCTTGCTTCGCTTCACCCAGAGAACAAATACTCTGATCCATATGATTCAAATTTCAATGGTATTTTTATCTTCACAAAAAAACAATGTTATAGAAATTTGTGTACATTTTGATGGAATCCCACTAAAAAAAGAGTTTTAGTAGTCAGTCATATCCTATCTTGTTTATATATCCTAAAATTGTAGATTTAATAGGCATTTACCATGGTTATGAGAAACCAAAATTTGCAAATGAATGTTTGATTGATTTTGTAACAGAGGCTGTTTTTTTATTAGATAGTTTAAGCTAAAATATTTAAGCATGGATGATCAAGTTTGTGGGGTAGTTAGATTACTGTTACATGTTGATTTATATTTTAGGATAATGAGCTTTCCAAAATTGGTGAGGAGACCATAAATGAATTTGTTAGGAGAAGCCATAAGAAGCTGATCTGGAATAAAATTCAAGGAAAAGATAGTTGGCTAGGGAAAAAGCAATATAAAGTTTTTGAGGACACACATATAGCTCTGATTTTAAAAGGTTTGTAACTTATAAACATAAATCAATTTAAGGTGCATTTAAGAATTTACACTATCACTTAAGTGGCCACATACAGCTGATTAAGCATATTGTTAACTGTGTCTTATATGTAATTTAGATGGCAAATTTTACCAATTCATAAATGTTCAGATCTGGCTATGAGATTGCTTTAAGAACTACAGCTAGCTTATGAGATAAAGGTTTGTTGTTGGCCATATATTTTATTTATACATTTATTTTTATTTTTTACGTATAAAAGTGTAATTACTGCTCATTTGGTCATTAGAAATAAATACCAATGGTTGGGTTGGTATTCTTCTAATTCAGGTGAGATTCATTAAAACTACAGCACTTGAAATTCGTGTGTTTAATTTTACTTTGAATTATGATTTATTCACAAGAAGCAAAGTATAATGAACTAAATCTGAAATTAGTTTATTCAATTTATGAATGTACATTAATTTTGTTTTCAGATGTTGCTTGGAAAAACTCCAAAACCAGCGTTGCCATGGGGAAGGAAGTTGAAACTTGATAATGAAATATCTGAGGAAATATTTAAAGAGAGGGCAGATAAAATTTAACTTGCATGTTGCATTAGCAAATATGATTAATTTTGTAATGATTAAATTGTGTAGTTCATGGACACAAAGGAACAGTCCAATTTTTGAGACTGTTTTATATATTAAAAATAAATACCTAAAAATTAATCTACTGTTGAAAGGAAACAGACAAAGTTCCATATTAGGTATTGATCTTTTTCATACTTATGATTTCAACTTTAAAACTCAACAATTGACTTGTCTGCTTTTAATTGCTGACCACACAATTGTAAGGGAAATCAGAATGGGAAGGGATAAGGGAAGTTGAATGGTTCTGTTTTTAAGAACCACAATTTCAACAATTTTGTCAATTTCTTTAGCAGTATTCACAATCCTTCTTTCTGTTGTGTAGACAAGTGTAGTCAAAGATCCCATATCAGTAACAGCCATATTCACTCTTTTAACTGTTAAAATTTGTGACGCATGCTTACAGTGTCTTAATACCAATAAAGGTCTTGGTCCAGACATAATATCTTAACTTATTTTTAGGGAATTGTGCATTCTTTTTATGTAGGCATCTATGGCTTATTTTTTATAAATCTCTGACTGAGGGTCACTTTTCATCACAATTTATTTATTGATTTTATCCTTAACTCATTGATTCCTAATTATCGTTCCATTATAATTCTTTCTGCTATTCCTAAAATTGTCGAGGCTTTACTGACTGATTTTTTGACAGTAAATTTGAAGAATCAGCTTCATACTGGTCAGGGTGGTTTACTTACTGTCTAGTTGTTCAACTTCAACTAATTTACACTGATTATGTTATAATTGCATTAAAAACCATTTTTATGTTGATTAGATTTATACTGACTCATCTACAAGCATCAACTGTTCTTGTAAATTGTGTAGACCATATTCTTATTCTGATATGATCAATTTCTTGAATCTGGATTCTCTTATCAAAAGTGTTACCTTTTAATCTGTATTTTTCAACTTGTTTATAAAATAACCAATCTACTGAATTGCTTCAGCTAGTTTGTTTTCATATTCCTTCCCATTCACTGTGTCAGAATTTACATTTCCATGTTCCTTACCACAGAACTAATTATGTTTCACACATAGAGATGGTCTAAAACTTTCATATCAATAGCTTTAGGTACTATTTGAAGCACTTAAATGCGAAATGAAACTTATTATAAAATGTATACTTATTTATTTTATTCATGTATATTTTATTTTATCTGTAATTTTGTCTATATTTCTATAATGTTGCATTTTTGTATAATTTTGACAGTGAATTTGTTCCATTTGTTAATAATAAATATATGTAATAATAAATGTTAGTTACCTTAAACATTTATGTTTTATTACACAAAATTATTTTATATTTCTATAATGTTGCATTTTTGCATAATTTTGACAGTGAATTTGTCCCGTTTGTTAATAATAAATAAATATAAATAAATGTAATAATAAATGTAAGTTTCTTTAAACATTTAAGTTTTATTTCCCAAAATACATTCTTAATATGCACAGGATGACACCACTTTTAGTACTTTATGCAATGGCTTTGACGTCTAATTTACATCCTGAGCGCTAAAATAGATGTCCGAAAATATCACAAAAGTCCGTCAAGTAAGTTCTCTGGACGTATTATGGACGTCCAATTAAGTCCAATTAACGTCCCGGTACGTCCATTTTACGTCCGCTCGGGACGTAAAATGGACGTCCATAGGACGTTTGGCGCAGCGACATTCGGACCAATATAGGACGTAAAACGGACGTAAATAGGACCAAAGCGGACGTTCGAGGGACGTCCCTAAAGTCCGCGAGGGACGTACTATGGACGTCCACTGGACGTACATGTGCTATTAGGGATATAAACCTTAATTTTGTACACAAAGTAAGTAGCTTTATATAAAAAAAGCGTAAATCATATTTTGAAACGCAACGAACTGCTGTTGTTACATCAATAAAAAATGTCAAATGGTAAATGTTTGTCCAAGAATTGTCAAAACAAAAATGTGTTTAATTATTAACTAAATTTTTTTTTAGTACTTTATACAAAATATCAAGAACCTTCTAGTTGAAGTATCTTTGTTCAAACCTATACAAACTTATTTATTTGCAAATGAAAGCCTGTGAAATGTACAATTGAAGTTGTATACAAAGTACTGTGTAATGTCCAGGTGTAATTCAGAATATTACCTACATTATTTTAATAACCTACTTTATTTATAAGTATTTATAATTATTGTTACCTGAGATTCACCAATTGTAGGGATTGCATTCTCACGCAAACGGACAAAAGCTAATGAGGTCCTATCTATACAGTCCTCCGCAAAATGTTTGGACAATTTGCTATGTTTTGATGGTTCCCAGTTCCCACACTATTTACAAACTGTATCCAGGCATTTCTCTTTTCAACATCTTTAGAAAATCTACAACCACATAAACCAAATTAAAAAGATTACCTGTTCTTTTTACACGCAGCATCACTAAAAACGGAAGTAATACCGCCCTGTACACTGTTTACAATTTCATACTAACCGATAAAAAGATATTCCAGTTGAGTTTTTTTTTATTATTTCAACCGTTATTTAGACACAAAACAAAAGCACACGAAGCCATAATGGTTTCACTTTAAAATAAACGTAAAAAACAAAATTAAGTTCAAAATACTTTTAAAATTAAATTTCTATGCACAGAAGTACTGACACAAACAACAATCTGTCATGTCTACACCAATATGGCCGAACCGATCCCATCTATTTTACGGTATGTCATATAGGAGCGATTAATTACAGGGACCCGATCCGTCAACTGCGCATGTGCAATCTTTGAAATGACATAAAAAGTGACAATCTCCAAACTAAAAAAATCTGAGCAAATTTATAAAAACTATTAGGCATACAAATCGGAAATTTTAAAATATTTATTACTACAGGTACATAGTTGTTACATTCATAACTAAAATATAGAGAATAAATAACTTGAACTCTCAGTAATAAGAAAGAAAATCACATTAATCTAATGTATATTGACGACTTTTGGTATTAACGGTAACGGTCCAACATTGTTTATTTTGTTGTAGTAGCATATGGAGATTGTTAACTTACCAGATAATTTAAAATATTGAACGTAATACACGTTTATGGGTGAAAATAGGGATTATAATAAATTATTATATAAGTATTATTATAAACTTAAATTGATTTATTGTTATTGATAGTAAAGAAATTATTAATGAACTAAATTTAAATGACATTCTGGTAAATCTTGTATGGGTTGGCATCATGGACGTATAAATCGTTTTCTTCAGGTGGATGTTTTCAAAAGTTGTCTCGTTCTAAAACGTGTTTAAAATAGCTTAATTCTTCAATACTCTTCCATAAAAAACTGAAGTAATGTCCGACATAAAACAGAGTGTTTGTATTTTTCCAACAACTTTCATAATTTCTGTAAAATAAACTTCATTAATATGTGAGTTCTTTCGGTTTGAAAAAAAAGCTATTGGAAATATGCCAGACACTTATTAAATACATATTTTCCGCATATTGCATCGGCGTAGAAAGTTTACCATGTATATTTTTTATGTTTATTTAAGTTTAAAACTGATTTGAGAAAATTTTACTACATTCAAAACAGTTCACTGACATATATTTACAACTTACGTAACAACATAGATTAGGTAAACAGAAACTATTTAAAACAATTTTTATTCGACAGGGCAAGATACCCCTTAAAATTTTCATTTGAAGGTTCCAAATATTTCGAACGCAGTCGTCTTGCACATGCGCAGTTGACGGATCGGGTCCCTGTAATTAATCGCTCCTTGTCATATCCCCTCTCTTACATATCACTGAATGAACAACTTCAAAACTTAAACTCTTAAGTATACCTTCAGATCTCTCCTAAAAAATATTGAATTTTGGTGGTTTTTGAGTAGATATTGTGTTGTAATCAATTTTTTCTTGTAATTATCAAAAATTTAAATTATTATCTTTGAAAAATTTGGTTTGGAATTGTTAAGGACAAAGTATATTAGTCAAATTAGCATTCAAAGTGGATTGATCATTCACAGTGTGTGATTGGTATTGGTGTATTTAAAGTGTTAAAACTGTACAATGGAAATTAATACAATTGGTAAAGGCCATCCACCCGATCGAGGAAAGACTCTTAATAATTTTAATACTATGGATTTGGATAATGAAGGGAAAAAAAACAGCTAAGTGACAATACAAATCAAAGTTTCATGGCTTCACAGGTATTAAAATCACAACCAAACAACTTTTTTCCAGCTTTTCAGGTAAGCGATACCAATAATACTAATGGAAATCAGTCGTTAATTACACATACCAAAAATAAATATACACAAGGAGATCAAGGGCCATATTTTGTTTATTTAGAAAATAAAGAAGGAAATATTGGTAAGTTACACAAAATTGCAACAGCACGTTTGATACTAAATGCAGAACCTACAATAAAAAATAATATAGTTAATATTAGCGTCATTGATAGAAATAAAGTCTGAATTGAATGTAGCTCCTATAAAAGTGCAAATATCTTAATAGAAAGTAAAAACCTATTAGACAAAAATTATGACCTATATATTCCAAACTTTTTAGTTCAAAAGAGTGGTGTAATTAAAGGAGTCGATAAAGGTATTTCATAAAATGAATTAAAAGACATTATTGTTTGTAGATACGGTAATTTTAAGGTATTAAGTGTAAAAAGAATGAAAAGAAAATCAAATGACGAGTTGATAGAGACGGGTACTATAGTGGTGTCTTTCAGAGGACAAATGATACCAAAACAAGTTCTCATTGAGAGAATGATATATCAGGTAGAACCTTATATACCTAGAGTAATACAGTGTCTCAACTGTATAAGATATGGTCATGTTACGACACAATGTAGAGGAAAAAAAAGATGCGGAAAATGTGGACAAGAACATGAATCTGAAGCATGCGACTTAACAGAGCCTACCTGTATATTTTGTTTTGGAAAACATTCAGCATTAGACCGAGCAAAATGTCCTGAATTTGAGAAACAAAAGGGTATTAAATATCTTTTATGAAAATATGATAAACGAAAATATGGCATTTGAAGAAGCAAAATTAAAATACAATAATAGCTATACATCAGCTTTAAAAACATCAAGTGTAGGTAATAGATATACAATAACAACTAAAAGAAAATGGAGCGAAGCTACACAAAATAAGTCTGTTTACCCATATTCGGAACAACACGAAAATATCTTAACAAATCCTAGCACCTCTGAGTACCCACCTCTACCAATTCCTAAGAACATTCCAATGTATCAGAAACAAATAACACAAAATTCTCAAATAAACAAAAATCTTAGTGAAAATATATTAACTATATTTAAAAATATTCTACATAAAAATTTTTTGCCAACAGAAAATAAACAAATTTTGGAAGAATTTAAAGACAGCCTAGAAAGAATTTTAAATAGATCTAACAAGTAACAAAATCTTACAATGGAACTCACGATCGATAATACACAATAAGGGACATTTTGAAAAATATATATTTGAAAATAATTTTTTAGCTATATTACTGAGTGAAACTTGGTTGAAACCAAATACAAACATAAACTTTTCTCGATATAATATATTTCGCGAAGATGGACCAGATGGCTATGGTGGAGTAGCAATATTAATAAAGAAAAAAGATTAATTTTTGGAATAACTTAAATTTTTATAAAATAAGTAAAATAAGTATATGCGAAGCCTAAACTAGGTATATCAAAAAATGAATGGGTCAGATTCTTCAATAGTTGTAACAAACCATTTTTAGTGGGGGGAGATTTTAACTGTCATAATAAAATATGGGGATGTGATAAAACTGATCGCGAAGGAATAAATCTTTTTGAAGCCATGGAAGAATGTGGACTTAATTTCTTAAATGATGGTTCTGAGACATTAATTCGGGGTTTCCTGAATAAAAGTAAATCAGCTATAGATCTAACAATTTGCTCAAGAGATATCTATTATACGTGCTATTGGCACACAGAAAATATAAGTCTGTGTTCAGATCACTATCCAGTAGTTATAGAGTGTACACATGATAGTAACGTAAATACCTATAATGATAATAATGATATAATTAGAAATAGAATTAAATGGGATATTAAAAAAGCGGATTGGGCAGTTTTCTCTCATCTCTTAAATAATGATAAAAATGATAATATAGGAGAAAATATAGAACAAGAATATCAAATATTTTACGATTCTATAAATGAAGCTAGTAAAATTAGCATCCCAGAGAAGAGAAAAATGACCAATCCAAAATTTAATAAACACTGGTGGAACAATGAATGTAGCGAGGCTATTAAACACCAAAAAGAGGCTTTTATACAATTCAAAAGAATATCTAACCACGAAAATTATTTAAAATATCAGCAAGCGGAAGCTAATAAAAAAAGAATTATTTTAAATAGTAAAAGAGCCTCATGGAAAAATTTATGTAATAGTTTAAGTAAAAATACACCTATTAATAAAATATGGAGTGAGATTAGAAAATTAAAAAATGCCTATAAGCTACCTAATAATCCAATAGTAGAAAATGATTGGACCGAACTATTCTTTAACAAAATTGCCAGACCTTGGATTGAGAAGGAAATTACATATACAACGAACAATTCAGTCACTGAAGACAGTACATTTCTAACAGGAAAATTTAATTTGGAAGAACTTAAAAGTTGTATAAAAAATAATAACAACTCAGCTCCAGGAAAGGACAGTATTCACTATAGTATGCTATATAATTTACCTATTCAAAAGAAAATACAATTTCTAAATATAATAAACAATATATGGGTAAGCATGGAATTTCCAAACTCATGGAAAGAATATATTATAGTCCCAATTCTCAAACAACATAAACCTGCAGATTGTCCGAATTCATACAGAGGCATTTCGCTATCGTCATGTATCTTAAAAACATTAGAAAGAATGATTAAACAAAGATTAGAATTTTGGTTGGAAAAAAATTCTCTACTCTCTACAATGCAATTTGGATTCAGGAAATCATGCTCAACAATGGAAAACTTATCACACTTGATACTTGATGTTTATAACTCATTTTCTAATAATAAATCCGTCGTTGCTACATTTGTAGACGTAGAAAATGCCTATGATAATGTTAATTTATTAATACTATATCACCAAATGAAGAAAATAGGAATCCCAGAGATACTGTGCTGGAAAATTTATAAACTATACAGTAATAGAGTTTTATATATTCAAATTGACAACAAATTAGTGGGCCCCAGAATAACAAACATTGGGATACCCCAAGGAAGTATCCTAAGCCCAATATTATATGCTATTTATACTTCGGATATAGGCAAAAGCATACTAAATCGCAACCAAGGTAAAGTACTACAGTTTGCAGATGACATATGTATTTACGTAGACCAAGAGGAGGTAGAAAATGATACATGATAAATGAAGTATACAATTATTTACTTGATGACTTGTATCAGTTAAATTTAACAATATCTGTAAAAAAAATACAAGTTTGTATATTTTCCAGAAAACAAAAACTTCCAAAGTTAGTAAAAATGCAAAACTTGCAGTTTAATGTTCAACCTAAAGTTAAGTATTTGGGGATGATACTAGATAGAAAAATGAGCTGGAAAGATCATATTGAATACGTTGTGACAAGAACTGAAAAAGGTTATAATGCATTACGGGCAGTAAGTCACATAACTTGGGGAGCAGATGCTAATATTTCGTTAATAATGTACAGATCATATATAAGACTTAGACTACGGATGCATATTTTACAACCAAGCAGTTAAAACTCACCTAAAAAAAGTAGAAGTGTTATCAAATAAATGTCTTCGATTATGTATCGGAGCTCTAATAAGCACCCCGACATCTAATTTAAGTATAGAGTGCAATGAACCACCACTACATTTAAGAAGAAAAACTCTATGCGAAAAGTTTATAATTAAAACCATTGCTAAGGAGAGTTTAATAGTGGATAAGTGTCAAAAACTTTATATACATGATTTAACGAGTGAATACTGGCAGAAAAAACCCACTTTACTATTTGTTGAAACCTACAACAACTTGCGTCAATTTAAAAATAAATTATACACATCAAGAATATCACCCATATTTCAAATATACCTAAATAGTATTCCTAATATACAGCCGATTTACATGAGAGATTATTCGAGTTTCCCACCGGAGATAAGGAACTCAATGTTTAATATAGATATAGAAACACTATGCCCAAATATTACCAAATTTATACAGATGCCTCAAAAATTAACTCTAAAGTTGCTGCTGCTATATGGGACCCTAAAACACAATACAGAGAAGGAATAGGTCTAGCTACAGAAACCACGGTATATACAGGAGAACTAATAGCAATATTTAGAGCAATGCAGTACATAGCAACTATCACAAATAGTGATAGATTCGTGATACTTTCAGATAGTAAAAGTGCTCTAACTAAATTGGAGAAGTGGACAGAACATTACAATCATATCATTATAGAAATAATTAAAAACTTTATTGTACTCAAATCCAAAGGTAAAGAAATATCATTCTGTTGGATAAAAGCCCATTGTAATTTAAAAAATAATGAAATTGTAGACAAACTAGCAAAAAGAGCTACAGAATTAGATACTAACTATGAATATAAGTTAACACTAAATGACGCATATGCTCATATTAATATTAATAAAATCAATAACTGGAAAGAATGGTATATCAATTCCAAAAAGGGACGGTATTATAAAACTATCCAAACAGAGATCCCATCTAAAAGTTGGTTTAGTGACTATCAACGCAAAAAGGTCTTTATATCATATATATGTAGACTTAGATTTGGCCACTCCTTAGTTCCACAACATAAACATAAAATAGGACTGTCAGACACAAACTGTTGTGAATGTGGAGAATTAGGATCCGCAGAACATATGATATTAGATTGTAAATTAAAAAAAAACAGAAATAGATTATTTTTTAGATCAAATTTATATTACAAAATATCTAAGAAAACCTTTTAATCTACAAGCTTTGATTGCTACTAAAGATAAAAGTATCTATGAGATCCTAATTAAACACATTATTAATATAAAACTAAAATTGTGAAATTTTGTATAAGTGAAAATATGAAAAAAAAAAAAACAAAAAAAAACTTAAATAAATAAAAAAATACAAAAAAAGACTAAGTAAAAAAAATAAAACAAAAATAAAAAAAAAATTAAGCCAAAAAAAATTATCAAAAAAAAAAGAAAACACACAAAGAGGGCCTAAACCTCCGAGGTGTTGAACCGGGTTTATGCCCTAGCGCTGTGTTAAAAAAAAATTGGTATATAATATATTAGTTATTAGTAGGTAGTATTAATATTTAGTATAGCATATAGTATTTTTTGTCTAATTCCTTAACAAAAATAGAAAAACACTCAGTAAATATATGTAGGTACCTGTATGATATATGTAAATTAATATTGTAAATCATTATTATCAAATAGGTCATAAATATTCATAAATATAATGAGTATAAAAGATATATTAAAAGAGCAATTTTAGTTCGGCTAATGGATTAAGTCCACAGTCAAAAGAAACCAACAGCACACACACACACACAAGTATACCTTGATGCCATATCTTGCACTACTAAGGGCGAGTTGTATAAAAGCAAGCTTAAAGTTGGCTTAGTTAAACCGTGGCATAAAGTTAAACTAGCTTATCACGCAAACAGTGTTGTATAATGCTAATCCTTGTGATGATTTAGAAAGCGCTTGATTATGTCACTTACACAAAGGTTGGTATTAAATCTATCAAATAGATGTCATAATGTAAATGTTCTATGATAATTATAACCCAAATAAAAAAGAAGATTATAACCTATTAAAAAGTTTGTATTAGGTTTGTTCGTAGAACGATCAGCAACCGTTGCCAACCATCAGACGCACGCGCAGTTAACAGTAAAGGTCGATTCACACACATCAGTCACGTCACAGTCACGGTACCGAACCGGTCCTGTTTGGTCACAGAACTATCAACTATCTGACAGCTGGCAAACTGTTCGTCAACTGATGAGTGTGAATGCCGGCGCCATATTTGTATTAAAGAATATTTTGTATGACGGATTGTTCGATTCGGCGCAATCACTGTGACGAGATGGTGACGAGACGTGACTGATGTGTCTGAATTGACCTTAAAGGTCAATTCAGACACATCAGTCACGTCTCGTCACAGTGATTGCGCCGAATCGGACAATCCGTCATACAAAATATTCTTTAATACAAATATGTTGCCGGCATTCACACTCATCAGTTGACAAACAGTTTCCCAGCTGTCAGATAGTTGATAGTTCTGTGACCAAATAGGACCGGTTCGGTACCGTGACTGTGACGTGACTGATGTGTCTGAATCGACCTTAAGGTCGATTCAGACACATCAGTCACGTCTCGTCACCATCTCGTCACAGTGATTGCGCCGAATCGAACAATCCGTCATACAAAATATTCTTTAATACAAATATGGCGCCGGCATTCACACTCATCAGTTGACGAACAGTTTGCCAGCTGTCAGATAGTTGATAGTTCTGTGACCAAACAGGACCGGTTCGGTACCGTGACTGTGACGTGACTGATGTGTGTGAATCTACCTTTAGCGTTCGTAGAAGCACTTCTGACGGTTGGCAATTTTAAGTTTGCTGTTCGCAGTTACAAAGTGATTAATCAGAATTCGGTTTCCAACGGTTGTTAAAATCCCCAACGATTGTGCGGACTAAAAATCAGCGACATGCGCAGAGGTGTTGTTGTTGTATAAATTTATTTTATAACCACAAAACAAACGTTGGGTTGTTATAACAACTATATAGGTATAACTAAAAAATAAAATATACTAAGAAAACTATAATCAAACTAATAAAATCAAATAAACGACTAATAATATTAAACAATAAATGCAAAAAAAGTGAATAATAAGATTTAACAAACTAATTAGATCGAATTCTAAAGGCCGTATGACACTATGCATTTTCTTGTATCATTTCTTATATCGTTTCTGATATAACAAAAAAATGGATAGTGTCATACAAGCGTGTAGTTTCTTATATCAGAAACGATACAAGAATTTGTGTCCGCTGCATTTTCTTGTACAAGAAATGTGCCAAGTTGTGCGCAAAGCCGCAAAAACGTAAAACTTCGGTCATATTGGGCTGGAGGAGAACTTTGATATACAATTAAACCAAGCAGACATCAGAGAAAAGTGCCCCCAACAGTAACCAAGTTTAGAACATCAGTAGCCAAATTGGAAAATAATAAATTACAGGGATTGGATCAAATAGCATCGGAACTTCTGAAAGTAGGAGGAGATGTTTTACTAAAAACAATACATAACAGCTCTAAAAATTAGTGATGAGTTTAAAGATTATTTTATATCTCCAAATAAGAGAGTAGAATTTCAAGAGCATGCCATTCAAACACATAATTAAAACAAAAACAAATAAATTATTACAACCAAATTATTATTTCTGTCTTCCACTACAGCCTGTTGAATATCTTCAAAAATTGTGGTTTCCAATTTAGTTTTAATATTGGGACATTTTATATCTTTAATTTTTGCACCACAGTATTTTAAAAAAATAATCAGTAGCATATGTCCTCAGTCCCCAATAGTTTAGAGTCCTCGGGTACTGCAGTTCTCTTTTTATAGGTGTCAAAATTTCGACCAATCATGTGCCAAATCACATACAATTTTAAAGACCTTGCATAGTGTCATACAGGGCAAAAATGTACGTGCAAGAAACGATACAAGAAAACATAAATAACTTTCTATATCAGAAACGATATGAGAAATCATGATACTATGAATAACAAGATAGGATCTTCCCGTAGCTCAAAATCGGTCGGGTTCGCGCATGCCGTCATTGGAGACTAGAAGTTGAATTCTTGTTAAAGTTAAATGAGATTTGTATGCATTCTGTGATGAAATTACTAGACGAAATAAGTTAAGAGGTTTAATAATTACAATAATCGTACACATAAGGATATCTCCAAACTATTTATTAAAGATTATTTATTGATATATACAAAAACTGACATTTCGAACGTGCAACTCTCCAATGACGTCACAAAAACATGCGCAATATCTTATCTTATAGTCATAGTATCATGTGAGAAATGATACAAGAAAATGCATAGTGTCATACGCAATGACGTATAATATATAGACTCGGTGAACGCTTTAAAAAGTGTCCAAAACATGAATACCTTTGTTATTGTTTATTGTTTTGATACGAAGATGCACGAAGTTCATGATTTCTTACGAAGCATCACGAAGTTGATCATGTGTTTGAAAACATCATGGACGTATGAAAATATTTTCTCCATTTTGTGTGACAAGCAAACTTTATTTTAAATTGTTGAGAGTTATTTACTTACTATTTTAGTAAAATGCAATACTATTTTATCAAAATAATTATTTCTCTTATAGACGGGAACAAAAAGAAATCATAAATATTTAATTTTAATTAAAAAAATAATTATTGTCATTAATATATAAATGAGCACGTCGCTGTTCTAATAAACATACCTTCAACCTTGAGCCGAGATCTTTCGGACACTCTATTCTATAGGGAGAATAGGGGACTGCGTAGTCTATATATTATACGTCATTGGTCATACGGGCTAATAAATAAGAAAAGGAGATTTCGAGATTTGACAAACGACAATGACAAATGCAAAATATCAAATTTTAGGTGTTCGTAGAGCACAAAATCACAAACTAATTCCAAACAGTTTCCAACTGAACATGCGCACTGTATTTCAAATCACAAACCGTTTGTAATCGCTACTACGAACAAACCTATTATTCTATTATTGTTTTGTTAAACTCAATAAAATTTATAATAACTTAATAACCGTTGTGTAAAAATTAATTGAATATGGCTAATAGGCAACGTTCAACGAATTTTACTGAGACTGAAATTCTGAAAAACTGTTGGCAGCTTTAGTAAAGGAACATATGAAAGGGGTAAACAAGGAAGAAATCAGGAAGGAAACATGGGATAAAATTACCCAAAAGTTTAATTCGCAAATAGTCTTCCGTTCAAGTAAAGTATTGAAAACAAAATATAAAAACTTGTGCACAACAACTGCAAAAAAATTTGCGGATATAAAGCTAAATTATCGAGGCACAGGTGGTGGTCCCCCCAATAATATTATCATAACAGAACTAGATGAAACTATAAAATATATTCATGGTCCGCAAGTGGTTGGAACCACAAGCTCATATGACGATGATGCCGAAGCTAGTGCAGGTAACAAAAAGTGGTTTGTTTATTACTACTTATTTCTTATAATTGATATTTTTTAGCATTAGAAGATGAGAGAGACACTCCAATGATAGTTTGCACTGGTAAGATCTTTAAAACTGCTTTTATTATATGGATGGTGTGATAAGTAAAATGTGTTTCAGAAAAAGACAAGATTGGAATCCAGGAAGATCTTACTTATATTTGTGAGTTCATTGATGAAGCAGTAATTGATGAGAACAGTAGTAATAATGCAAATGAAAATATGTGTTCTACAGGTATGTATTGATATTAATCAATACATAATAAATAGACAAATTGAGGACTCAGATACAGGACTTTGTAACTAACAATTTAAAAATTATACAGTAGAGCATTAAAAATGCTTTATTTTCATTGCACATGGTGGGAAATTTGTGGTTATCGAGATATTATTAAAAAATATATTTAAAAGAGATCTAGCTTGAAAAATATCCTGTATTTATTTTTTTATGAAAATATAAAGGTGCTGCTTTTAAAATTTAAGCATATATAGTGTATGAGCTACTGTTTTCTGTAATTTGTTGTTAATCAAGGACAGTGTCAGTGTCAATCATTGCCCAGTAGATGTTGGCAGTTATTCTATAAGTTTATCAAAAATTTAGTTACAAGGTCCTGCGTTGTGATCCTTAAATATGTTTTATTTTATTTTACAGAAACTGACCATATAAATTGGAAGTCTTACACACCTAGTACTTTACGCACTCCTGTATCCAATGAATTGAAAGCAACTAAAACTAAAGGTATCTTTGTATTGTTTAATCTTTACAAATATTTTATTTATTGTAACTGTTACAGTGCAACATAAAGAGGAACCACTGAAGAACAAAATAGGAAGTTGGGCTAAATCGAAAATACAGCTCACAGAGCTACAAAGAGAACACCAGGTGGAAGAACATAAGTTGAAAATGTCACATTTAAAAGAAAAACATAAAAAAGAATTAGAATTAATGGAAGCTGAATCCAATATAAGGATAGAGTTTGCACGGAAGGAACATGATGCAAGGATAAACAAAATAAATTCTGCTGTATAAAAACAATTATGTAACATAAGTTTTAAATACCTAATTAATAAAAATTTTTTCCACAAATTTTTATTTTTGTTCTGAAGCTATTTTCTTGTGGCATTGTAAATTAATTACTATTAAACTGGGAATAAGCCACAATTAAAGATAAAAATACGTTTATTGACGTTTCAATTTCCACTTCGGAAATCGTTCTCAAAATACAAACAGTAAATTAAACAAATTTTGTTTTTTGTTACATAGTGAAAAATTCTTCTAATAATTTAATTTTATCTGACTCATTTATATTGACAATTCAGACATACATTATGCATTTTAAAGTAGACGACTTTAAAATGATATTGCCAATATTGTTGAGTTGCGCTCCTGGGACGACTTTACTTATAAGATAGTTCATTCGATTACATGAAATCAACTTTAACTTGAGAATATCCATCAGAAAAAAATCATAGCATGTAATTCGTCTTTAAAAAGACAAACACATGACATGATGACAGTAAAATTCTCCTGTTAGTGATTCCATAGTAAATTATGAGGGAAAACCAGGAAAAAACCTCATAATACTATCCCGACATTGTAAGTATTTGTTCGTGAATTTAGTTTACCTTCAACAAACATCAAAATTCTGATTTTATATGTTACGTTATTTAAAAAACATAAATGATGTATCCTCTATATGTTACTGACTTACTAATACTGGTATTTTCTTATTAATAACTTCCTCTTTCAATATTGGTAACCAGATCCTACTACATTCTGCCGAGGAATTTGCGACACAATTGGCCTCATTTAGCATAATTAGAGCCGCTTCTTTGATTTTTCTTTTTTTACCATCCGTTTCTTTTAGGACTATATTTGAATTATTCCATTGAACCCTATGTTCATTATCCCATGCGTGTTTACAGATTTGAGATCTATCAAATTCTTTATTTTTAATATAAGATTGATGTTCACTTATTCTAACATTTAATGGCCTTGATGATTCACCTAAATAAAACTGATCGCATTCACAAGGTATTCTATAAATGCAATTCTTTGTCCTTTCTTGTTCATTGTTAGGTTTGGTTTTGGACAAAATAGATCTCAACGTGTTTGTTGTTTTGAATGTTGTTGAAATGTTGAATTTATTTCCTATCCTTTTAAGTTTTTCTGATAGTCCTTTTATGTACGGTATTGTTATTTTCCTCATATTATTCCTTGTGTATGCTGTAGGATCTCGTTCTAAGTTGTTCTGTTCTATTCGATCGATTGTTGAAAATTCCTTATTTATAAACGATAAAGGATAATCATTTTTTAATAAAACAGATGTTAACAAATGTTTCTCCTCCAAGAACGAATTTTCATTAGAACAAGTAATTTTGGCTCTATCGTATAAGGATTTAATTATTCCCTTTTTTACATTAATATTGTGATTTGATTTGAAATTTAAATATCTATTGGTGTGTGTTGGTTTTCTATACACCTGAGTCTCATATCCAGTATCGTTCTTAGAGATTAAAACATCAAGGAAAGGTAGCGTGTTATTATATTCCTTTTCCATGGTAAATGATATTGTCTCTTCTTTATCGTTTATATCATTTAGGAATGTGTCCAACAACTCTGATCCATGAGGCCATATTGAGAATACATCATCTACATACCTCCACCATACTGTGGGTTTGAAATTTTGTTTAGAAATGATATTTGTTTCAAAATCTTCCATAAATATATCGGCTAAGAATGGAGATAAACTAGAGCCCATTGCTAGACCAAAATTTTGTTTATAGAATTCATTATTTAGTTGAAAATATGTATTATCAGTACATAATGTTAATAACTCCATTATAGCCGATATGTTTAGTCTTGTTCTAGTTGCCAATGAATCATCACTCTCTAATTTTGTCTTGACTATATTTAAAGTCTTATTTAATGGCACATTCGTAAATAAACTATTTATGTCAAAACTTACCAAAGTATGATTTGAATTAAATTCAATATTTGATAATTTATTTAAAAAAAGTTGTGTATTTTTTATGAATGTGTCATTTTTATTTGTAAATGGTTTTAAAATATTTAATAAAAATTTTGATAGTTCACTACAAGGAGAATTCATGGTACTACAAATGGGTCTAAGTGGTATATTCGTTTTATGAATTTTCGGTACTCCATAAAAATGAGGAGTCTTACTGTAATGAGGTGTAATTAATCCTCTCTGATAACTTGTTAAAACATCTTTAAACTTGAATAAAGTTCTATATATTTTGTTTTCCAAAGACTTTGTTGGATCTTTTGTTAATTTTGTATAAGGTCCGTTTAATAATAGATCTTTAATTTTATTTTCGTATTGAATTTTATCCATTACCACAGTTGCATTACCCTTGTCTGCTGGTAGTATGATTATGGAGTCTATTAAAAAATGACGACTAAAAATGACGTGGAACCTCATCATTCATGTAAGTTGCAATATTGTGCAAAATTGCAGTTGCAACTACAATAGGTTCCACTTTTTCTTGTTTTAACCTTATTCCTAAAGCTAGGATAGGAAAACGGCGTTTCCATATGCCGAAACATCTTTCAATTGTATTACGAGTACGTATTTGGGCTTCATTAAAAAGTTGTTCAGCTCTAGTTGTTGGATTATTTAAAGGGGTAATCAAATAGCGTGTAAGTGGGTACCCACTATCTCCAACTATTAAACTTTCTGCTCCATACATATTTGCTTCCATATTGACACGCAAGCGAGAATGACGGAATATCATAGAGTCATGTGCAGATCCATGCCATCTGCAGACTAAGTTCATTATAATTAATCTGGAGTCACACATCGCTTGCACATTGTACGAAAAAAATCCTTTCCGATTTCTGTAGATTTCAGGTTGTTCCTCCTGGAGATGTTATTTTTATATAAGTACAATCCAAAGCACCTACACCTCTTGGAAATCTACAAATGTTATAAAAGCCTTGACGAACACTATCAATTTCTTCATTGGTTTGTGGCATTTGTATGAATTCATTGTTTAGTGCAGCTATGGCATGTATGACTCTTGTTATAACACGACTGCTAGTTGCTTTATCTATACCATTTAGGTCTCCAATTACGTACAACATTGAACCTGTGGCCAAAAATCTGAGAGTAGCAAAAAGCATTTGCGCCGGTGACAGTGCATGATTCCTAAAAAATATCATATTAAATTTTATATCAGACATACTAAAATACCTATACCAACCTAAATGTTCTTGAAGTAATTGAGTGAGCAATTTTATTCAAAACATAGCGCACTACAGGTTTTGACATTCTAAAACGATTTCGAAATTCTTCATCAGTCCACTTTTGGAAATGGTCAACTCGAGCTCTAAAATGTCGAGGAGCGCGATTTACAAGAACTACCAATTCTGCAAAATCTTCATCATCGGTCATATCATTAACAACATTCAACAATTGATTAGCATGATTAGCATCCATGGCTTTTAAAATATTTTTTTAACATAAAACGGTCACACAACAAATATTAAAATTTTTAGGTTGACATTAGTTGAAGTTGACAGAATAAACACAAATGTTTAAGCGCGTGCTTAAAAGTTAAACCGTCGCTAAAGCTGGTTTACAGTTGGATAGCGCTAATCGAAAGGGAACCAACCGCCAAAATATGATTTTGAGTAATTAGGGTTACAAAAGTAAAAAATGTTTTTCCTTGTAACTTTCAAGTTATTCAAGACATTTTAAGGTATGATACCGCGTTCGAAAGCAAATATTAGCCACTATTAAATTATTTTTTCATAAGTTTACTTTTTTTGTTTTTTGACAGTGTTTTGGTGGTTGGATCTTTTTGAATTATTTCAGAAAATCTACTTTTTGCTGTAAATGGAACTGTTCTGTTTAGAGATAAAAAAATATGGCATGGTTCTTTCTTGAAATTTTACTTAACTATTCATTATTAGAAAAAAATACTTATTATTAAAAAAAAGTATATACTTTTTAATCAAGAAACCCTTAAACTATAGAAAAGTGAAAAAAAAGAAGCACGATATTTGTGGTTAAAATTTATATTTACTTTTAAGGCAATTCGAATCTCGAAAATTTCAACCAAACACTAAACTTTATAAAACTAAAACTCACAGTATAAGTATGTTTTTACCTATACTCTGTTTTTTGTTAAAGCAGAATGAAGAAGGCATCTACGTAATTTACCATCCTATTTTGTAAATAAGTTAATGAGTTAAGTTTTGTAGTTTAGACAAGTATAAATGTCAATTTTGATGGAAATAAAATAACAATAAGTCACAGTCATTATTTTATTACAAGGAAGTTTTTTCTAGTTAGACGATCTAATATTATTAACAATATTAACATGGTAGCAGAGCGTACAGTACCTAAATGGTAATGCTAGAAAATACAAGAAATTAAGTAAGAATTGAAGAAAAATTTTTAACTGTCTGCAAAGTGTCATCTCCATAAAGTAATAAAGAGCATTTTAAATTAAATCCAGAGTAAAATGAATCCCAGTAAGGTGCAAATAGGATTACTTGAAGGTAAAGAGAGTTGGACCACTTGGAAATACAAAATCTCTATTCTTCTGAGAAATGTAAAAAGTGCGATGGACGTCCTTGATGGTAGATTAACTTTTCCTAAGTCGTTACTCGCAGGAGCAACACAAGAAGAAAAATGCAAGTATGAAAAAGATGTTGCATTTTTTAATCAAACAGATAGTACTGTCTTATTAGTTCTTACAATAAATATGACTCAAAGCACATTAGAAAAAGTCATGAGATTTTCGACCGCTAGGGAAGTTTGGTTGGAGCTGCATCGTTTGTATGATGGTAATGCAACAGATAAAATCTATGATATCTGTATGCAATTTTTTAGTTATACTAGACAATCAGATGACGATATTGCTACTCATTCATCAAAACTTAAAAACCTTTGGAACAATTTGCAAAGCGAAATTTTCAAAGATAAAGCAGTTGCTGGAAATAATTGTAAGTGCGACTTGCCAGATATTTTGCTTATTTGTAAAATATTAGAAACTCTACCACCTGAATATTTCTCATTTAAGTCTAGTTGGATTCTGGTATCAAATAAAGATAGAACAATAGATAACTTGACAAATCAGCTATGCTCTTATGAAAAAGCATTAACAAATAAAAATGAGAGCAAGCAAGAAGTTTTATATACAGTGAATAAGAGTAAAGCACATAAATATAGTTATTATTGCAATTACTGTAAGCAAAAAGGTCATAAAGTGAAGCAATGCGATAAATGGAAAGCCGATGGAAGGCCTCCTAAACCACAAAATTCGAAAAAACATACAAATACTAAAGCTAAAGAAACTCAGATGTCCTTAGTGGCTGTATCATCGAATGTGTTGAATTGCGAAGCAGATTTTAAAAATTGGTATGTTGATAATGGAGCGACTAATCACATAACAAATCAACAAAGTGTATTCCAATCGTATGAACCGTTTAGCGAAGAGCAAACAATAACAACAGCTAATGGATATGCAGTTGCGGCATTAGGACAGGGTACCATCAAAATACAATCTTTTGTAAAAGGAAAGAAGAAAGAGTTTTTATTGACCAATGTATGGTATGTTCCCAATATCAGGAAAAATCTTTTCTCAACTTTGTCTGCTCAGGACAAACATCCAGAAAGTGAATTTATTTCCACCACTGAGTGCTGCTATTTTAATATTTATAAAGAAACAATTATTGTTGGATCTAGATGTAAGTCTGGTGGACTATATAAACTGAAGATGCAGGCAATCAAACCTGAAAATGTGAGTGTCAGTATGGTTACTTCTAAAGAAAATATATTGCAACTTTACCACGAAAGGCTGGGTCATCAAAGCAAAAGACATGTTAAAGATGTAATTAAACAAGAATTTAACATAGATGTGAAGCTGGATAGTGAATTATGTGAGGGCTGCGTTTATGGAAAAGCTTCCGTGAAAAAGTTTGGCATAAGAAAAAGAGCAGAAACTCCAGGAGAACTAATCCATTCGGATGTTTGTGGGCCTTTCAAGGTATCAAAATCCGGTTTTAAATATTATGTTTTATTTAAAGATGATTTTAGCAGATACCGATTTGTATATTTTTTAAAGCAAAAGTCAGAAGTTGCTGATAAATTAGATATTGTTTTAAAAGAAATAAAAGCTGCAGGATATGGTGTGAAAGAATTTCTGTCAGATCATGGTGAAGAATTTGATAATCATCGAGTAGCAAATATTTTAAACAAATATGGAATAAAACAAAGATTGGTGATGCCGTACACACCACAACAAAATGGCTATTCAGGACGTGATAACAGAACGATTGTCGAATGCGCAAGATCTTTAATGCATGCAAGAGAAGGTATCTTTGATCAAACATTTTGGGCTGAATTAGTAAACACAGCTACATATATCTTAAACAGATCTGGTATGTCCAGTATTCCTGATAAATCACCACATGAAATATGGTTTAACAAGAAGCCTGAACTTAAACATTTAAGAGTAATCGCCAGTACTTGTTATACTCACGTTCCTAAAGTTTGCAGGAGAAAATTGGATAAGAAATCTATTAAAGGTATACTCGTGGGTTATGAAAATGATGATGGATATAGGATTTGGTCAGAAGAACAGCATAGACTAATACTTTCACGAGATGTTATTTTTAATGAATTTGAAACTCTCGGTGTGCTAAAAGAATCCAAACAGTTTCAAAGTTTGCAACCTACAGTAGATGTATTGGATTTTGTTCAAAATAATTCTGATACAGAAGAAATAGATATTGTCGATGAAATTAGTGATAGTATGGAAGAAGTGGACCCATATGACCAAGAAGAAAACCAATGTTGTGAACCAGAAGAAAGCTTAGAAGAAGATATAGAATTTAGAAGACAACTGAGAGAAAGATCAAACATTAAGAAGCCAACACGTTTTGACGAGTTCGTTATGATGGTTCAATTGATAAATACAAAGCTCGTTTGGTAGTGAAGGGTTATTCACAAAGAAAAGGTGAAGATTATGAACAAACGTTCAGTCCAGTAGCTAAAGGTGGTACGATAGGAGCCGTTATAAGTATAGCTGCTAGTAAAAACATGTCACTTACACATTTCGATGTCTGTACTGCATTTCTGTACGGTACTCTAGACGAAGAAGTATACATGAAACAACCAGAAGGCTATGATGATGGTAGTGGTATGGTTTGTCATCTCCAGAGAAGTTTATATGGATTAAAACAGGCACCAAGGTGTTGGAATAAGCGTTTTGGAAACTTTATACATTCGCTTTTGGCTTTAAACGAAGTACTGCAGATCCATGTTTATTTATTAAAATCGAAGGAAAAGACATGTTAATATTAGTGCTGTATGTTGACGATGGTCTAATAGCATGTACAAATGAAATAATGAAGATGAATTTTTTGAAAAAGCTTCAGGAGAAGTTTAAAATAACAGTTAAACCAGCTACATATTTCTTAGGTTTGGAAATCGAAAACAATCAAGACGACTCCATAAGTATTACCCAGTCAGCTTATACAAGAAAGGTGCTAGAACGTTTTGGCATGGAAAATAGCAGACCGGTTTCGACCCCGATTGTAAAAGAAGCTATCCAATTAGGGAAGGAATCTAGTGAAATAGAATCGAATACTTGTTTTCCATATCGCGAAGCTGTGGGTGCTCTTATGTACCTAATGACGGGTACACGTCCAGATATAGCTTATGCTGTTAGTGTTGTATCCAGGAAATTAGAAAATACAAGTCCAAACGACAATGTAAAAGTTAAGAGAATATTCCGCTGTTTGAATGGGACAATAAATTATGGCTTAACTTATATGCGAAAGCCAGATATACAACCTAAGTTAACAAGCTATAGTGATGCTGATCATGGAGGTGATATAACAACCGGAAGATCGACATCTGGGGTATTGTGTCTTTATGCTGGAGCAGCTGTATCTTGGTTTAGTCAGAGACAAACAGAGGCAGAAATAGTAGCTGCAAGTGACGCTGCACGAGAAATAGTTTGGTTAAAAAGAATATTTACGGAATTAACCGGCGTTAGCTTGGTTTCGACACTACATGTCGACAATGAATCAGCCATACGATTAACGCAGAATCCCGAGTTTCATCGCCGGACTAAACATATACATATTAGACATTTTTTTGTTAGAGAAATGGTATTGGATGGATCACTTGAAGTAGTAAAGGTGTCATCTGAAAATCATTTAGCGGATGTTTTGACGAAGCCGCTGTTTTCAAATAGAATGAAAAAATTACTTTTTGAAATCGGGTTGGAAAATTACTCAATGAGGGAAGGTGTTAAAGCAGAATGAAGAAGGCATCTACGTAATTTACCATCCTATATTGTAAATAAGTTAATGAGTTAAGTTTTGTAGTTTAGACAAGTATAAATGTCAATTTTGATGGAAATAAAATAACAATAAGTCACAGTCAGTTTCGAACGAACCTTCGTATAGTGCGGACCGGTGTACAAGGTTGTTTCGTATTCAATCGAATTTATTTAGGTTTTAATTAGGTTTACGGTAATTTTAAGTTATTAGTTTAGCATTTGTACTGTAATTATTAATATTTCCTATATTTTTTTGATCAATACTTAACCCTGGGATGTCCTAGGGTAAAAATGGTGTGGGTGGCAAAGACCCACCTCTACAGGATCAAGTTGATAACGACGTCATGTTAAGTAATATTCATGTCGAAGATATTGTTTTTTCTGAGATTAATAATTGTAATAATACTCCAAATGTTTTGAATTCCGATGATTCTATTATTAATAATTCCAATATTAAATCTATTGTTAATGATGGCAATAAAAACTTGCCGTCTACAACTCAACAATATAAACAATCAAGTCAGGTTTTAAATACTACAAATCGATTTAGCAATACTGATACGGGGCCGTATTTTTATCTTTGTTCAACATAATGATTTAAACTTAGGTCGTCTTCATCCTATGAAAATAGGAGAAAAATTAAGTTCTCTTGCGGATTACGACAAAAATATAACAGAAATTGTTAGTGTTGGCAGGAATAGAATTAAAATCGAAGTAGATTCGGGACTGGTTGCAAATAGGCTAGTAGAAGAATCTTTTTTTGAAAAAAATAATTTAATTGCATTTATATCTAATTATTTGACAGAAAAAAGAGGTTTAGTTCGCGCTGTTGACACTACTATAAGTGAAAATAAACTCTTAAATATTATAAAATCGAATGTAATGGTTAAAAAAGTTCAAAGAATGACTAGATTAATACAAAAAGACGGTATATCGGAGAGAGTTCCAAGACAGATGATTATTGTTACTTTTGCGGGCAAATTAATTCCTCAATTCATCTACATTAATAAAGTTAGATGCCCGGTCGAGGTATTTGTCAGTCCGGTCATGCAATGTTACCAGTGTTTGCGTTATGGTCATTCGGCTACTCAATGTAAATAAAAAAAAGGTGCAAAAAATGTGGGAATGAAGACAATAAAGATTGTCCTGAAAACTGTAATACTTTTTGCGTGCATTGTCAAAATAGTGGTCACGAATCAATTTTCAGGGAATGTCCTGAATATCTTAAGCAGAGGAAAACGAAAGAAACTATGGCTAACTTGAACATTTCGTTTAAGGAAGCTCAGAAAATTTCTGATAATCCAGGTTATTCGAGCCTAGTTCAGAAGAATAGATTTGCACCGTTAATCAACTCTGACACGGAATTTCCCCCACTAAAATTTGATTCTACTCGTCAGTTCAATTCTGGTACAGTTCATAAGAATAATAATATTCCCAAACGTCATTCAACCCCGGTAGTTAGCCCTCCCAAAAAAAGAAAAAATAGCGACACCACTATTAATTTCCCTCCTCTTCGTAGAGAGTTCCCGACTAGTTTCTGTGCTGGTCCCGTATTCCAATTCGGACAACCTGAACCTGTAGATGAATTTAGTAAATTTATCACTCAGCTTAGTGTTACCCTTAAAAATTTTATTAAACAAAGCTTTCAAGATTTTGTTAATGCTTCTCCAAATATGGCTCCTAATCTTAAAGTCGATGACATTGAATTTGAGAATAAAGTTAAAGAAGTTGTTAATAACTTTTTTACTTAAAATTCATGGCTATCAAAGGTATCAAAATTATTCAGTGGAATATTCGATCACTTAACGCTAACAAATATTCTTTACATCAGTTACTTCTTGAAGAACATTTTGATATAGCAATTTTATCGGAAACTTGGTCCAAACCCTCAGATAATGTTTGTTTTAGTAATTTTAATATAGTAAGTAAAAGTAGAGCTAACGGATACGGTGGAGTAGCTATACTTATATCAAATAACATAAATTACGAACCTATTTCATTTGTTAATAATTTCAATCAAAACTTGGAAGTTTGTGGCGTAAACGTTAGTATTGACAAAAAAAAGTATACGATTTTAAGTTTATACCGACCAGTAAAAACAAAAGTATCAGTGCAAGATTATGTCAACATTTTTTCTCAAATTAACAATGACTGTATTATTTCTGGGGATTTTAATGCGCACCATGGATTACGGGGATCAAATGCCTGTTCTTCAGAGGGTAATATATTAGTGGAAGCCTTGGATTCTTTTCCTCATTTAATTATCGTAAACGATGGATCGGCTACTAGGGCTACTCCTCCAGGTCATGCCAAATCTGTTGTAGATCTCACCATTTTATCTTCCAATTTATGCTCAACTTTTGACTGGACTGCTATACAAGATACATATGGATCCGATCACTTTCCTATTCGAATGTCTATCAATGATATTAAAATAGAAAATATGAGGTTTATATCTACAGTTAGGTGGTCGATGACTGATGCTAACTGGGAGCAATTCAGGCTTACCATGGAGGAAGCGCTCACATTGAAGCCAGTTATTAATAATACTAACGAGATGATTTTATTCTTATTAGATTCTATTACAAATGCAGCGAACAAATCTTGCACACCAATTAAACATTCAACTAAACCTGTAAAAGTTCCACCGTGGTGGGATGAGGAGTGCCTAGCTGCTTCAATATTAAGGAAAAATTCATTTAAAAAGTTTAAATCTAATCTAACTCTTTTAAATTTTAATGAATATAAAAGAAATCAGGCTATGTGTAAACGTACTTTTCGCTTAAAAGCTAAATCTAGCTGGGTACAGTATTGCTCTTCTCTTAATAGGCAAACCCCTTCATCAGACATCTGGAAAAGGGTAAATAAAATTCAGTCTCAGAAAAAAATTATCATTAATGATGAATCAGCAGTTAAACAACTTTTATCTAAAATTGCTCCCGACTCTGTTCATCTACCAATAAATATACCAGAGAATCATATCGATGCCCACTTTTTACTCACTCCTATCACTCCGAGGGAACTTACAGCAAACATTAAAATTTCAAAAAATACATCTCCAGGTATGGACGGTATAAACTATCTCATGTTAATAAATCTTCCCGAAATTGCTATAGATTATCTATGCAAGATATTTAATAACATTTTACTAAAAGGAGATAATTGTGATTCTCTTAAGCAATGTCTGGTCATTCCTATACCTAAAATAAATGATCGTACTTCTTTAAGACCCATTTCTCTGATGTCATGTCTATTAAAAACACTTGAACGGATCCTTAAAACTAGATTGGAGTGGTGGTGTGAAAAAAATGGCATATTCCCGGTAGCTCAGTTAGGCTTTCGGAGAAATAAAGGAACCATAGATTGTCTATCACAATTAACTACTGACATCCAATTGTCCTACTCAAATAATAATTATTTAGCAGCACTTTTTCTAGATATTTCGGGAGCATATGATAATGTTATTTTAAACTTACTTTTCGAGAAACTAAGACATATAGGAGTCCCAACTAGATGTGCACAGGTACTGGTTAATCTATTTGTAAATAGACAAGTATTCATTCGGTGCAATAATAAATTGATTGGTCCAAGGTTAGTTTATCAAGGTCTGCCGCAGGGATCTGTGCTTAGTCCTCTCTTGTTTAATCTATATACTATGGATCTACATGGTATGGGAATTAATTGTAATATTTTACAATACGCCGATGATTTCTGTCTTTACATTTCTAAAAATACTTATCAGGAATGTATTAAATCCATGAAACGAATTATGTACAGTGCAAGAGAATACTTTCTTAACCAAGGATTGGAACTTACTTCGAATAAATCAGCTGTGGTGTTGTTTACTCGTCATCGCTTACCGAATATATCCAGCATTAGAATTAATAATCTAAGTATACCTGTCCAAAAACACTATACTTATCTTGGCGTCACACTTGATACTAAATTAACATGGGAAGAACATATTAATAACTGTTTAATTAAATGCGAAAAAAGCCTAAATGTTTTAAAAGTAGTTAACCGTCACCAATGGGGCGCTGATCCTAAGGTTAATCTAATGTTTTATAGGGCATATACCAGGTCAGTTCTTGACTATGGTTGCTTTTTATATGGGTCTGCTACAAACACTAGACTTAAAAAATTAGACCGAATCCAGTACAAAGCTCTACGTTTGGTTTTAGGTGCACTTAAATCTACACCTACTGAAAATCTTTTAGCCGAATGTATGGAACCTCCATTACATTTAAGACGTCTTTTTTTAGCTGAAAAGTTTATCCTTAAATGTCAAAGTAATAACCAATCCTACCTACTGCAAAAAATATCCGACATATCTGTGTCTAACTTAGTTGACAAATGGTGGCATAACAAAAATTCTCCAACTTTAGCTATAGCATTTCCTAATGTTTCTTCCTATTTAGAAATCCCAGCTGAAACTAATTTTTTCCAATCTAATTTCAATATTCTTTATTCCCAAACCAAAGTTTATTTTCCTACTTTTGATGATAACAACGCCATTCAACTTCAGAAACAACTTGCCAAATTTGATAAGCCATATAGGATTTTCACAGATGGGTCAAAATCCATTTTGGGAGTTGGTTATGCAGTATATATCCAAAATAATCAAGAACACATTAAGTTTAAATTAAACCAACAATGTTCCATTTATTCCGCAGAACTGTTTGCAATATATCAAGCTCTGGAATGGACTATTGAGAAAAGAATGTCTGATCAACAAATAGTAATCATGTCGGATTCAAAATCTGCGCTGTCTGCTTTAGATAATTCGCATAAGCATTTATACAAAAACAGTATTATCGTCAAAATATTAGAACATCTACTAAAGCTACTTGAAAGAAATAATTCAGTCTCTTTCATTTGGGTAAAAGGACATGCTGGTATCTCGGGTAACACCAAAGCAGATTATTTTGCTAAAGAAGCGGCTTCAAACGGATTAGAAATTAGCTGGCTCAATAGAAGTGATTTAGTCTCGCTGCGTAAACAAGAATTAAAAGAAAACTGGGAAATTGAATGGAATGCTTTTTGTAACAGAAGTAACAACCTTTACACAAAAATTCACCCTGTTTTACCTATTGCGCCTTTTGCTGCAAGAAGTCATCCCAATAGAAGAGTATATTCAATGTTTGTTAGATGCCTTGTTAATCATGCTACTGTGAAAGCCTATCTTCATAGATTTAAATTAAGTGAAACCGAACTTTGTGATTGTAATGGTAACACTGACGATATCAATCATTGGATGTTCGGGTGCATATATAATGAAGCTGCTATTAAGTATCTATTGGAAAAACTGATAAAAGAACAAATACCTCTTCCTCAGTGTCAATCTTCCATTTTATATATCTCTCGTCATACTATTAAGTTTAACCAAATTTTTTGGGAATATTTAAAAAGGACTAAAAGAAAAATTTAGGATTGATTGTGTAATGTGAATGTGTAAATCTAGCTTTGTTCCCTCTGTCTATCCTTATGTTATATAGTTTCCTTCTAACCGTTGCCTGTCTTGTGTTGTTATAAAGTCGCTATGAAAGGCACCTTAGCGTGAAAAGTATCCCTAAATTATGTAATCCCTTGTGGGTCCTAAATATTGTTGGTTAGGGCATTGAATGGAACGAATGAATGTACGGTTTTTTATCAAGCTACTGATTCTTGTGATACTAATGTTTACATTATATTTTTAATTTACCTCTATGCGAAGTACTATTTTGTTAACAAATGCAATAGGTCAATACATCATTAACAAATTCAAGTAGTCAAATACATTATCGTGGCTGAATGGATCAAGTTATCCAAAGCCATTAATTAAATAAAAAAAAAAAAGTCACAGTCATTATTTTATTACAAGGAAATTTTTTCTAGTTAGACGATCTAATATTATTAACAATATTAACATGGTAGCAGAGCGTACAGTACCTAAATGGTAATGGTATTAACATTTTTAAACCAGGAGGAGTAAACCAAAATGCCAGATTCACACCCAAGAAAGTTACTAGAAAAGTCACCAAATACATCTTCTTTTTTTGTCGATTATCTCGGCCTTGCGGTAATCCAGTAATCAGTATCGGACACCCTCACACGTCGATTCTAACCTAACTTTGTTTGTTTATGTTTGAATAATATTTTTTTTTAGTTCATTTCCAATATATATTATTTAGTTTTTCTAATTACAATAAAAAAATGTTGGACTGTTATGAAGAAGTTGAAGAATTTTTAGAGTTTATTTATCACATTGTAGAAGAAAATCGTCTGGAACGTATACGAAAGTGATATATTCGTGATAAAATATCGGTTCGGTTCGTATGCCCCTTTGTCCGCTTCTCGTCGATCGATGCTGGTAGGGTTAATAAATGTTGAAGTTGTGGAGTAAAAGTGATTATTTATTGACAGCAACTCGTAATTACACAATATGGTGTTCGTTCGGTAACTACTCAATATAGACTGTGTTCATTTGAACTCAAATCCCCAATTTATAATCTCACACATAATAGATACATAAGCACCTTAGGTCATTGCTTCGTTCATTCACACCACCTAGCTTTTGCTTATAATACAATTTAATCTACGCCTTAATTGCGACACTTACGAAGTTCAATTAGAAAATATTATTATTCGGCAATTTATTTAGTTGTAGGTAAATGAACTAATATTAAATTATCATACGATATGGTTTTGCAATATATATAATGCAAACTTATACACGGTGAAACTATAAAAAATTAAGAAGTTAAGAATAATGTGAGATTACAAATTAAGGGGTTAATTTGTGATTGAACATTATATCTAAAATTCAATCGAATTTTACAATATTTCTTCAGCGCAATAACTTAACAACAAATATTGTATGCTACTTTATAAGAACATAACCAGTTTTTATGGGATTGAAAATTTTTCAAGTTTACAGGTATAGACTTATGTTCATTATTCAGGCTTTATTAAATGAATTGTAGCTCTTTCTGCTGATAGACGAGATATTATGGATATCGTTGTCGAACTTAATTTAAAAACGAGTTAAGGTTAATTAGGTATACAGCCATAGATTAAAAGCCAAGTGCACTCTGTTCAACAGTTCATTATATTTCGCCAATTTTCATTGGCATCATCAGATGAAAGCTACAATTATTTAAAACATGGTAAAATACATTCAATAGTTGTTTGTTGTTATATATATATATATATATATATATATATATATATATATATATATATATATATATATATATATATATATATATATATATATATATATATATATATATATATATATATATATATATTTATTTAGGTAATGATCCATAAAATAGAAACAATAGTGCACATATAAGAACAAGAAGTATTGTATTGTAGAAAAGCTATTTTGGAACCTGAAAAAGACAATTTCCTTGTTTTCAACAAGGTCTACAATCCAAATTAAATACATCTCTTGCAATAATATGTGCTACAGCAGTACCTTACAATCTGGGTTTTAGGAAAAAAATGATGGTGATGATTTTGTAGAAAATGTTGATGTGTTGGTAAATAGAAATGTTAATGATGTGTAACAATGGCTAAATTGTAGGAGACATTTTATTTAACAATTTTTTTTGCATGGGAATGAAAATACTGAATATCATACTAAATGTTTTTTTCTATTATTTTTCAAAATGTAATCATAATCATTGGCTTGACAACCTTTTTTTGTTTAGGTTTTGGTCTCTTCAAGAATGCTTATTTCTCCATTCAAATCTATTTCAAAATTTGTTCTTCCAATTTTTTATTTTTAAAATTTCAGTGACTTATTCTATATTATTAAGTATTTGTTCCTTACCTATATCTAGTCTTTGGTCTTCCTCATGTTATATGTCCATCTGACATTTATTGTTTATTTTGGAAAGTATTTCATCTTCTTCCATGTTTCCTCGTATTATGTGGTTCTATTTTGATGAATGTTAGTCTAATCAATTATGACCTTGAGTTTTTTTGTAATGTATGTATTAAAGAAAATAATATATGTTTATTAAAAATCTATAATATTAGACAAATTAACAATTTTTTAATCTAAAAACTTATTACTTAGCTAACAAAAAACCTGTGTTATATAAATGTAATGCTAGGTAATTATAGTACCGTAGCTAAAATAAAATAAATTCTTAAGAAACACAACGAATTTTGTATTAAAACTAGAATGTCCTCATATAAAAAATATAATTATTGCAGTCAATACACATGTAGACATTACATTTGCTACACATTGTTCTAGTACTACTGATACACCCCTATCCTTCACAAGAACATCTTTTGTTGTTAGATATAGTTATTAAAATGTGATTGTTTCTATCGCACCTTAGATTGTCTGATATTCTATTAAGCGAGACACTAAATTTCAAAGAACTGGAACTTCCACCATGCTTTGGAGCATTTGTATATTTTTTAAGATATGACTAAGCAATACATCTTCTGAAATCCAATTGGGAAACCTTGGTGTGGTAGTACTTGCAGAGTATCCATCTGTTATTGATACTTGCATCAATGAACCATGTGAAGATATACCACCATCACTTCTTTGAACGAATTCCAATTCTATATGTAGATATGTTTTCGTCCATCAAATCGGTTCCTCCCATATTATTGTTAATATTTGGCAATGATTTTAGATCCTGGAATTTGTACATATTTTTTTTCTTATTTACTGTATATGCTTACAGTTCCCACAGTTGTAGCTATAGATGCAGCAGCCAAAACGTTATTGTCTACTCACTTTATGAAAAAAATACCATGATCCATGATTTATCTCATTTAAGATTCACCGTACAGTTAATCAAATCAATCACTCTGACATTGAAAGTTCTCCCAACATCATAACTCTTCAGGTCAGACGGATGCACAAAGATCTAAGCTGTATAATCTATTGCACTCCCATAGTTTCAGTCCACAACAAGGAAAAATTAATCTACATGTGCATCTAGGCAAACCAGGCTATTAACCTAATTACACATCATCGAACTAACTATGGATATAATTCTTATCTATCTAGGTCTGGCTAGGTTTGCAAATGAATAAGTATACAGATAGGTTGGATTGCTTTGAAAATCAAAGAACCTACTTTTTAAGTGCAATTAATATCTTGCATATGATTATTTGATGCCACTAGCTGTGTAAATTATTTTGATTGATTTTAAATTATTGTGACCTAGTTTTAGTTTCTTTTTGTGTTTCCTTTTTGTCTATGTTAGTTTTAATTTTTATTTTATGCTATGTATGTGAGTAATTAGGATTTTATATTTTTGTATTATCCTATTGTATTTAAATTAGGCAATTGCTTGTAGCCAAATAAATAAATTAATTAATTAATTTCAAAAAGTTAACTATGTTTATATTAATGAAAAGTTGAAAACATACTTGAAAGAGCGTAAAGTTACATATAAGTAAATTTACAATTATTCCAAGCTGTTTATATCAAACATAGACAAAGTAACAAACTATTTTTATAGACTACAACAGAAAAGCACTTTTTAACAGAATTCTTGTAAAAATATGCGTTTTACTCTAATAATGGGGGTTTTGCAGCATTTACTTGAATCGAATGTTATGCTCTATGATACTTTCTAAATTATATTTAGTTTAGACTGCAGTTATTCACTAACTTAAAACAACTATCAGTATGGCTTTGCACGAAAGGCTTCCTTACGTTTGTTTTGAATGCTTTACACTGTCATGTATGTGATTGTAGTCAAAATGAAACTTCATGTAAAGCTGACTAAGTACATCTGCAAGTGTTACATAAAATTAACACTAGGTCATAATGGGATATAGATCCTGGTATGCCCTGTATAGTTGAAAATTATATCTTCTCAATCTGCCTTGTATTTTTTCTCCTTTGTATTTGTGTCAAGATTGTTCTTTCTAAAGTAACCAGATTTCAGATCTATATGTAAATACTGGATGTATTAAGGTTTTGTGCAATTGGAATTTACTTTTTTTTTTTGTAATATCTCATCTTGGTTGTTTGACTGGGCCCTAAATGATTGGTGATGATGAATTGGGTATGAATTGTTGGTATTGCTATGTTAGATGCTATTTACCCAGATTCCAATTTATTGTTTATTTTACTTCTCTACTGCTACTGTATTATTGGACTTTCACTAAATAAATATATTTTGAATTTATATAGTAATATTCTGTCTTTCTCTTATACTTACCTATATTCAACTAGAATTTGTTTATTCTGAGATTATATTATTGAATCCTTGTAAAATGTTAGATATACCTATTCTTTTTCATTTTATTTCTAAATATATTTTTTTAATATTCAATTTTAAAATAAATGACTGAGTTTTCCTCCTTTTAAAGTGTTTATTTAATAAACCTTTCTTTACCAAATATAAAATTAATTACACATGTAAACAGCAATACATATACTATTTATGTAGATGACATAGTTCTCTTGACAAGAAAAAACTGAAGTTGTTTGGGGATTTAAAAAGGGAAGCAAGAAAATTACTTACTAATGTTAATGGTATCTATAAAATTTAGTCTGTTACATATAAAGCATTTTAAAGTCTATATATATGTATATATATGTATATATATATATATATATATATATATATATATATATATGTATATATATATATATATATATATTATATATATATATATATATATATATATATATAAACAAAATATATAATAGTTAAACAATTTGAATCTTCGATTTAATTACCAGTCTAATCGCACCTAGTGCTTGCGTTTTTAGTTATATCCAGTTAATAATATAAGTGTATTAAATTGTGACTTATTGGACAAAATCTGTAAGTAATTTTAATTTAATCAAAACTACTTTATCCATCATGGCAATCTCTATTTTGCGAACTGCTGTTTTGAAAATGTTTGTGTGGTTGTTGTGTTGAACCGTGTACGTAGATTTTTTAGCCAGAAAATCCTTCGCCTTCCTGGTCCATGTTTTCCTTCCACTTTTCCAAGCAAGATTAGTTGCAGTAGTTAATATCTTTCGCTGTTCCTCATGATGTCACCGAGGTATTCTATTGTGGTTAGCAGGTATTTTTCTTTTTGCATTCTCAACAAAACATTCTAATTAGTAACGTAGTCGGTATAAGATATCTTCAGAATTCGACTATAAAGCCACATTTCAAAAACCTGAATTTTCTTGCAATTATAGACTTCTATGGAAGGTTATTCCTCTGGTTTGAACCCACCTATTGGAAAACGTAGACTAATAATTATTCATATTGGATCTGAAACTGGCTTTGTATATGGTGGTTTTTTAGAATGTACTTCAAGAACCACAAAAGATTATCATGAGAATAGAGGTATGTATTTGAAGAATATTTAATGATAGACGGTTAGTAACATACCGCAAAATTCTGTCATAGTAATGGATAATGTTAATTACCATTGTTGTTTAATTGAAAAACTACCAACTTTGGCTTTATAATGGCATTATTTACTTAATTAGTTAAAAGAAAAAAAAATCACATTTGATAAAATGATCGTTAAAAAAGAACTCATGAATTAATGTTCAATAACACAAACAAAAGTATAAAAATATGTAATCAATGAAAAAGCTAAAAATGGCAGAATAACTGTACTTCGTTTATCCCCATATAATTACTGTCGGCTTAACCCTATAGAGATAGTATGGGCACATCATAGGTAAGAAGGTTAGGTAGAATGCGATCTTACTCTTCATAAAATATGTCACGTATTTCAGCGCCACCTCTCGGCCTGGAAGTATACCATAATATGGCCTTCACATAATTGGTCTGTGGCTTCCACATGATAGGTGCAAAATTTTTAAACGTTCTTGTTGTTGATTGGATAGTAGCTCCTACATGATAGGTGTGAAATTTTAAACCTTCTTGATGTTGATTGGATAGTATGCTCAAGGTGAGTGAGCGGTAAATTTGAAAGACTTACCGTACAGCTTGTCACATACGGGGAGCTATGCTGTCGCACCACCAAAAAACTACCCGTTTTAAGAGGTTTGCGTATGTTGGATTTGGTTTTATTTGTATATATACAGAATTAGTTACAGTTATTTAAAATTATATTTATTGACATACTTGCAATAACAACAACTTAACATTCATAGCATACTTCATAGTCTATATTTTTCTTCTCTTTCGTGGCCCTATACCACCAAGCTTTTCATCCACCAAATTGTTTCAGGTAAAGGTAATATCTGACATACTCCCACCTGAGGAATATTCTGATAAAATAAAATATTCCTCACAAAATCTAAAAGAGAAATGCTACAAAACCATTATACAAAAAATTAAAAATGGCTAATAAGTACAGTTTTTGACAATCACTACTCTAAATAACGTTTAGGCAATTTAGAAGCCCGTCCCGTACGTGTGATTTTCACTTCAGAAACCTTTGCACTATTTGTCGGAATACTGACTTTAAACACTCCCGCACCCTCACAATGTTCGTCTTCGGCACTGAAGTCTCTCGCAGTCAACTCAGGAACATGTTGGGTACCATTTAATTCACCGTTATCCTTCATTGACGTCTTCACATCATTTCGAAGCTCGAACTCAGGAACAGTACAACACTCTAGTGGGTAAAGACGCTGGACAGGTCTCAATAAATATCCCTTAGCTGTCTTAACTTTGCACAGTCGAACACTTCCATCTTTACCAGGAAAAAGTTCAACAACTCGTCCCATAGGCCAATCTAAACGTTTACTGCCATCGTTGCCGACAAGCACAATTTCATTAAGTGTGATCTGGCGGTGAGTTTTATTCGCGTAAACTAGTTTTAACTGTCCAAGATATTCCAAACGGAATCGCTTACGAAGTTCCTCTCGCAAAGTCTGAACCCGACGCACTTTCCGACACAATGAAGCATTGTCTATAGCATCACAATCTGGTAGCCCCCAGTCCACCTGATCCCGCAAAAACATCGCTGGTGTCAAGGCAACTAACTCTTGAGGATCCTCCGATAGATACGTTAATGGTCGCGAATTAATTATTGCCTCACACTCACATAACAACGTTAGCAAAGTCTCATAGTCCAAACTAGCACGACCTAGTGTTTTTCTCAACAACTGTTTCATAACACCAATGAGGCGCTCCAGAATCCTCCCCACCAAGCTGCGGTAGGTGGATTAAAATGCCAACGAATACGTTGCACAGACATCTCACGAGTAATACTGTCCCAGTCCAGACATGATAAGGCATTTTCAGCACCCACAAAACCCGTACCGTTATCACTATAAATCGTTTTCGGCCTACCACGACGAGACACGAACCGACGTAAGGCCTGAAGAAAATTAGAAGTTGATAACGAACAACAGAGTTCCAGATGAACCGCCCTGAAGATCGCACACGTGAACATACAAATCCAAACTTTTTCACCGGTCTTAAGGAACAGCGGTCCCGCAAAGTCAATACCGGTCACTTCAAAAGCTACAGCGTCACGCACTCTGTTAGCCGGTAAAGGAGGAGTATGAACTGCTAGGTGTTTTCCAGTGTACCTCCGGCACAATACACACTTGGAGATAACGGATCTTACACTACGCCTTCCTGAGAGAACCCAAAACTTTTCTCTGAGCAAACTTAAAGTACCTTGGGTCCCAACATGACAAGACTTCAAGTGATAATACCTAATTAACTTAATGGTTATCTCATGTTTAGATGGCAGTACGACTGGAAAACGGTAATACTGTGTATCTTCCTGTTACAAACTCTAGATCTCAATCTAATCAAACCCCTTCTTCATAAAATGGGTCAAGATTATTAATCCTTTTATCATCCACACCTGAGAAGCTTTCCTGCTGCACTTTTATCAAAATAAATTTCTCTGCAGCCTCAAACTCTTCAGAGGTTAAGTCACCTTTATACTTCTGGTCACCTTTGCGACAATTTTTTACAAAACGTTGAATCCAAGCCACCATTCGTACCATCTTAGTATATTGGGAAAAGTAGCTAAAATGCCAGTCACACGAATTATAAACATTAACAAGAGATGTCACCAAAGTCTTTCTACGCTCTGCATTAACTTCTTCTTCATCACAAGTAGCCGCACTAGAAGGCCACTTATCACGGCTTTCATATAACCACTTTGGCCCTCCCACCATCTCGACTGAAACAAATGTTTAGACGTGCACCCTCGTGATGGCAAGTCTGCAGGATTGACCACTCCTGGTAGGTGACGCCAGTTTTCCATTGAAGTTAAGCTACGAATTTCTTTAACTCTGTTCCATACAAAAACTCCCCATTCTTCTTGGCGTTGTATCCAGGAAATAACAGTGCTTGAGTCACTCCAAAAAAAGGATTCTATATTTCCTGGCAAGTTCTCTGCAACTTGAACATACAAACGGGCACCTATAGTTGCAGCTAGCAGCTCAAGACGTGGAATAGTCATTTTCGAGGTAGATTTCTTAATTGGAGCCAATCTAGCTCTCGAGGCCAATAGGGATACAAATACTTTACCAGAATAACTCACTCTCAAAAGATAGCACAAGCATAGGCCAGTTTGCTTGCATCACAAAAGACATGGATACTTAAATTTTGTGATACCTCACCATTCATTTGTACCCATCGAGGCAATTCAATCTTCTCAAGATAAGGTAAATCTTTCAACCAAATTTTAAACTCTTCAGAGATGATTTCATCAAGTGGTTCATCCCATGCCAAGCTCTTCTCCCACAACTTTTGTAACATGAGTTTGGGTACTAATAGAGCTGGACATAAATATCCAATAGGATCAAACACTTTCTGTGCTGTAGAAAGGATTATACGTTTAGTCACTACCATATTTTCCAAGTCAGTGTCCTCTCTTAAGAATTTCAAATTAACTATCAAAACATCTCGTACAGGATGCCAGTTCATACCAAGAACAGGACATATCTCTTCAGTTCCACTAACTTCATCATTTCTTGTACGCTCCCACCCTCTTAGTTCGAACTGTCCCTCTGCCATAATTGCTACAGACTCTGTAATGAACCTTGATACCATCTCTTCATCAGGTAAACTTGTAACACAGTTGTCCACATAGAAGCTTTGACTTAACCTCTTAACAACATCTAAAGCATACAATGATTCTGATGTAGCGCCCTTTTCCAGGTATCTTGCTAAGTGGTACTCTAGCGTCATCCTAACAAAAATGGACTACTGTTAACACCAAATACCACACGTTTATGACGAAAAACTACTGTCTGACCTTCTTTATCAACCCATAAAAATTTGAGGAAATCACAGTCCCTTTCATGCACACTTATCTGTTGAAATGCCCTTTTAATATCAGAAATCACTCCTATTTTGTTTTCTCTAAACCTTACAAACATTGAAGGAATTAACTGAATCAGATTTGGACCTTTCTCTAAACAGTGGTTAAGTGAAGGTTTATTCTTTGAATGTGCAGATGCATCAAACACTGGACGTACCTTGGTAGTACTTTCTTCCTTTACCACAGGGCGGTGAGGTAAAAAATGTCCTAGACTGTTATCAACATCATTTAACTTTCCAACTAACTCAATCATACCCTCAGCCTGCCAGTCAGCGAAAACATCATCATACCTTTCAAAAAGACCATCACGTTTCAGCTTTTGCAGCGTGGAATTTAGTCTTTTCTCCGACAACTCACAATTACTGGGGAGAGGAGCGTGACCATCCAACCAAGGAAGACGAATCTCGTAGCGGCCCATCTTGTCTACACTTACAGTCTGCATAAAAAAATCCCTAGCAGCTAAAGCAGCCTCCTCTTTGGTATGTCTATCTGTAGGCTCTTTAATACCAATTGCTTCCAGCTCCCAAAGCTCACTTAAGGAAGCATCCTTTATGAGAAGATTCAATGTGGACATGACAACATCAGAATGTTTACTACTTGTAGGTATTTTTCCCATAAGTGTCCATCCAATGAGAGTTTCTATAGCTACTAACCCACAATCTAATTTATGACGACCCCCTGTATACAAATAACCAGCGACATCTGCTCCCAATAACAGTTCAATTGGGCCAGGTTGGAGATCATCAGATAAATCAATATTAAGGTTCTTGGCTTGTTCACTCCATGGACCATGAAATACTGGAGCTACATCACTACAAATTGTTGGTTGATCTAAGGCCTCAAAACAATATGTAGAGTTCTTACCCTGTATTGTGACTTCATAACAGTTATGAGAGTTTGCAACTTCTGACCCTCCAAACAGACAATGAACAATTTTTTCCTGTCGTTTAACTGGATAATCTAATTTTGAAGCTGTGTCCTTTAATATATATGATCTTTGTGACCCACTATCAATTAAGGCACGAACAACTCTACTTTTACCAAAGATACCAATTAAAGTGACTCTCAATGTTTGCAAAAATACATGACCTTTAGTTTGGTTAGTCAAAGCCTGGTCGTTTGTGACATCCTTAGAAGACATGTTCTCATTTTGACTATTACTCGGCTTACCTTGACTTATTGTTAAACTGGGACACATCAAGACTACATGAGCTTGGCTACAGATAACACATCTTAGCCTTGTTTTACATCTTTTGGTCTGATGTCCCACTTTTAGACATCTAAAACAAGCCTTCTTCCCAATGAGAACATCCTTTTTTTGAACAAATGTCATTTTTTGTGCCTTAAAGCAATCTTCACTACCATGTGTACCTGAACAAAAGACACAAGCTGATATTTCACAATTAATTAAATTAGCAGCAGTTGGAAAACCTGATGACCTCTTGACACTAGCTTTAGAGGATGAAGCCACTTCTTCAGACAGTCCAAAACCTTCAGCAGCTAAAGCAATCCTTTGTTCATTCTCTACTTCATTTCTGAGAAAAGTCATCAACAGTTTCAACCTGTTTTCCACTGTCCCATCTCTATGATCAATATTTGTGGAGCGTTGCCACACCCTAAGCAATTCCTGAGGTAAACAAGATTCAATTAATGGAAAGAGCATTGCTGAACACTTGTCAGATGTGATACCTAATGTCTCCAGTGCTCGCAGTTGAGTTTCAATGCTGTCATACAGTTTAGATATATCAATCTTTTGTTTAGACACAGACTTACTCAAAATGAGTTTTAGTAACTCTCTAATGTATACTTCTATTTGTAAGTCTTCTCTGCCAAACCTGCTTTGCATACTTTCCATAATTTTACTATAATTGTCAGCCATAGCTGGATAGCTTTCTACTAGTTGACGTGCTCTACTACCTGGTACTGTGGCTTGAATTAAATATTCTATTTTATCATGACAATCAATAGAATCATCCTCGTGAATCTTTTTGAATTGTGCCCAGAATGCCAACCAACCTTTGATACTGCCATCATATTTTTTAAATTCAATAGTAGGTAATCTAAATTTTCTCATACCTGTTAGTTGTGGCTCATCTGTATTCTGGGACACTGCACTATGCCTGCTGGATGCTTCAGTCTTCGTTTCTTCCATCAGCTTGTTATATCTGGTTCTACACTTGGAAAACTTTCTCAAATACACATCACAACTCTCTATCTCTGCTTCTAGCTCCGTCTCAGTAGAGCTTTCAAATGATAATTCAGTAATTTGGGAATCAACTGACTGTAACTCCTCAAACTTACATTTTAACAGTTCCCAGGACACTTCTATTGACTCGTAGTCCAATGGTTCTGCTTTCATAAGACCTTCTAACTCGTTGGCCGTACGCGTAAAAATAGCCCTTAATACTCTTCTGGTTTTCTTTTTATTTTCCAATTCTGCTGCCATAGTGCGTTTGGTTCAAAACCACCGAAACGTTCTCAATACAAATCACAAACCAAAGAACGCGATAAAAACTCACTGGCCCACAACTACAAAAGTCACACCGAAATCCAACTCAAAAAGTCCTGTCACGGTCACCACAATGTCGCACCACCAAAAAACTACCCGTTTTAAGAGGTTTGCGTATGTTGGATTTGGTTTTATTTGTATATATACAGAATTAGTTACAGTTATTTAAAATTATATTTATTGACATACTTGCAATAACAACAACTTAACATTCATAGCATACTTCATAGTCTATATTTTTCTTCTCTTTCGTGGCCCTATACCACCAAGCTTTTCATCCACCAAATTGTTTCAGGTAAAGGTAATATCTGACATATGCTATATTATATCATACCCGCTCTCTATAATAATAAATGAGCCTGCATAGACGGAACTAATGGTTGCGTGTATGCAGGCTCACCAATAAAGAACGGATGATATAATATATAGTATAGTATAGCTCCCTGCGTGACAAGCTGTACAGTAAGTCTTTCAAATTTACCGCTCACTCACCTTGAGCATACTATCAAATACTATAGACTATAATACATACAACTCTTGACATTTCCCATTAGTTTTGTGGCAGCAAACAAAATAGCGCCATCTCATGGTATGAGTTGATAACTACAAACTTATGCATTTAACAGCCTGTTATTTAATAAGTGTAATTTATTAGTTTATTTATAGATTAAATCAAAATACAAATTTAATTATGAGTTATTTTCTTTAATTTGATATTTTTACATTTTAATTTATATAATTTTTCCTTATTACTGTCGTTAATTTTATTTACATAAGCTTTTATTAACACATTAAAATATTTATCTATAAAAGTCTTGTAACAATTTGTACATACATTTTGGAGAGTTTCTTGAAAGTCACATTTTAATTTCAATTTATATTTAACATTTTCAACGCTTTCTTTTATATAATTTTGAAAATACCTTTTAAATATTTCATTAATTTTATCTGAAGCTGCCTTGGCTTCATCATTTGGAAATTTAAAATTAGATGATTTCTCATATTTTTTTAACTCTATTAAGGTATTTTCTAAAGAATAATTATTAAAAGAGTTACATACTGCATTTCTACATTGTTCGTGAGGCAATTGACTGCAAACCCATCCTAACACATAAGTCTCAGAATTTTTTTCGATCATATCGTAATTGTCATTACTTATGTCGTTTTCGGTGCAATGCTCGATAGGATTATTAAGCAATACTTTAATTGGATTTTTGAGCATTTCATCTTTTTGAATTAAAAATGAACAAGCATCAATGTCGCTGTTGCTGTCCGCTGATGGTTGCAGTAACTGATTTGCCATGACAGATCGCAAGTTGCACCTAAATTTCACACTGTCAGGTGTATTATTATTAAAACCCTTAGCCCTAATAATAGAAAATAAATTTTCTATACAGTCTTGGGTTAGCCTTCTTGTAAAAAGAAATTGAAACCCATAATTGCTCTTTAAATCATTCCAAAGCAACTTTAGAGAATTAATATTTGATATCCATCCATTGATACATGTTGGATTAACTCTTCTTCTGTTCAATACTCTGATATTACTTAGAAATTCTTTTAAATCATCCAATTTATCAATATGATTGATTTTTTATTGAAATTGGCTTTCTGAATTTCTTGTCATTATATTTTGAAGAATTGAAAATGTCAAATAAAGTGTCCACTTTCTCAATAAAGTTAGCTGTGTATGCTGCACTCGCTGGTAATTTATTTAATGTAACATGACATAGCATCCCTACGTGTACTGCATGACTTAAAACCTTTGTAGCTAAACATACTCTCATCGGGGTGAATGGGGGCAAAGTAATACACTTTTTAGTTAATTTTGGTGCCATCCTAGGTATTTGCTGGGAATCGGCATTATAAAAGTCTACAATATGAGACCATGAATAAATTTCATTTTTATATTGAAAATCATATTTTTTTAAATTGTTGCGGATACATTTCAATAGATGTGGTGGATCAAAAAAAAAGTAAATTTTTTCTTCATTCATTGTAATGTATGGATCAGTAACAGTAACAGTCAATAATTTCCTTAATTTTACATTATTAGATCCTAGATCGCAAACTATAGCTTTAACGATAAAACCAGTTTCTTGCAGTTTTTTAATGGTTTCTAAAAATAAAGTTTTGAAAACATTTGCTGATATGCACTCCTTGCTTAAAAAATATCCCACTACTTGTTTGAAATCTAGGTATAAACCTTTAATCATTATAACCATTGCGTGGTTGCATACTTTCAAAGAATTAGCTCTTCTATCACCAAAGTCCTCAAACCCTTCAAAAATATCTTTCCGAGCATCATAATTAATATTTTCTTGTAAAGCCATTTCATCAAATACAATAGAAATTACTTTTTCATGTGGTAGGAGTTTTTTGCTTTTAATTTTCAACAATTCTAATACAGATTCATTTATACCACAACATACATGCAAATTATTTAGCCAAGATCGTAAAGAGTTTAAACTTGGAAGACAGAAAAATTTTTGAAGTAGTGTGTACGACTTTGTCGAACTATAGAATAAAGCTAAAGCAAACTCTTTATCAAAACTTTCGTACCTTCTTCCTCTTTTATGTCTTTGCGACAACCTTAATTGACTATTAATGAATTGGTTACCAACTTTATTCATTTTTAATTTTTCACCGACTAAGTTTAATGATCTTTGTTTTTTAAATTGTTGAAGTTTACGCTTTAAAATTTCATTTTGCTTCTTGTATTTAGATAATAAACTGGTTTTGTTCTTTAATTTTTTTCTTTCCATGGCAATAGATACTTTTAAATTTGCATTTTCTTTTTGTAAATTTTCAATTAGATCATTAATTGATGCATCATTAGTTGTTGTAGCACAAGTTAAGGCGTTTGTGAAATCCATCGGCATTTCTGCTAATTTAATTTTCTTATGACTAAAAATTATAATAAATGTTGCATAAAATATTACAGAATAAATTATATGTTAATAGCTAACCTTTCGTGCGTTACTGGTGTATCTCGAATCTTCCTTTTTGGAACATTTTGAATTTGATATAAATTAATAGTTGGTACCGATCCACGAAACAAGCTGCAAAATGGATAGTAAAATAGTAACATACTTTACAATTTATTAATAACTCATAAAGTAAAGAACATACCCTTGGCTGAATAAGTTTTTGTTTCTAAAACACTGTATTTCGAAGTGATCTGAACACACCACATAGCTTTTATTAAAATGTTCAGGTTCTTTTTCTTTAAATAGCAAGTCAAGGTCTTGTCGCTTGCAAGCTACAATCCATTGTTTTAAACTGAAATTAAGTCATATTTAAAATACATACCGCTAAATACTTAAAAAAACCAAAATTTTAACTTTTCAATCAATATTTCTACTTACACATTTTTATCTTTTGGCATTCTAAAAAATGATTTGTGTTCCTTTTGCTGTTTATAATTGTTACAGCCGTACATAGCGCACACCGAACCCATTTTGTGTGACATTTTGTGTAAAAGTAGAAACGAAATTTAGCGAGATTAGCTAATAATACAAAAATTTGAAAAAGAAAATTTGTATGTTTATGCTGTCAAAACGTAGTTATCAACTCAAGCCGCCGTGGCGCTAGAAGCAACGTGCTGCCAGTTTTGTGTCGGAGTTGGATGTATTATAGTCTATAGTATTTGATACTATCCAATCAACATCAAGAACGTTTATTCCAATAGATATTTTCATTGAGTGAATAATCAAGATAAAACACAACAAAATTTTCTTTCTTAATTATTTATTTATATAATGTTACATTCTACAGAGTATACTGTTTAAATTTAGTTTGTAAATTTTGAATTATAAAATGAAGATTTACGTCAATAATTATTATGTTGTTAAAATTGATTTATTTTACGGCACCACCCAATTACATATATATATATATATATATTATATATATATATATATATATATATATATATATATATATTATATATATATACGTCTTCATATCAAGGCGAGATCCGATTAAATCGAGGACAACCCGAGATCCACCAATAAGAAATTAATTAATGGAGTATATTGTTCATAACTATCTTTATAATTAACATATTAATCATGGCACACTTAGAGGGGAAAAGATTTTTGAACTTAAATTTTTTTGATAAATTTACAACAAAATGAGATCCGTAGATGAAAAGGGAAGGGGAATACTTATATACGAAATTTTAGATATTTACAGATCAACGCGAGATCAGACACTGTTGCCAGCTCTAAAGAGTATTAGTCGAGCGACCGGAGCTTGTGTTGTATTGCATATTTCCTACTCAAACAGTAAAGTAATTTGCTTTTATGGTGTTTTGTATTTTAAAAATATTGCAAGGGCAGCGGTCAGTTGAAGTAGTGAAACAAAATTCAAAGATAAGAGAAGCTAAGTAATGATTATAATTTTTATGTATATTATTAAATAATTCAACATAAAGTTTATAAACCGAATTACTAAAATGCTCTGTTTTATTGAATTTGTGAAATCTATTCTCAAAGCTATTTTTGTTTATTATTAATGTACAAAATTAAAAAGGGGAAATTATTTAAACTAAACAGTTTATCTGTATAACAAAAGCTATCATTTTAACATTCTAATTGTGTTTTAACATAAAAATATTAGTTTTGTACAAGAGTAAATACAATTCCATACTGAAGAGTAAATAAGACTGGAAAAAGGCTTCTAGAATAGATTTTGGTGGGCACTTTGTTGCTAAAATGCAAAACCTATTTTTATTCGATTCTAATATATTTCTAATGCAAAATCACTTGGTCGTCCAACAATCCTAGCGCGAGGGGAGTGGTGGGGAGCCTTACAAAAAAAGTGCTAATTTGTGTTTCGTTATTTTTCGGATCTACGATATCCGAAAATTCATTTTTCAAATTTGCATATCGATCCGGACATTAGAAATATTTTTATTTTATTTATAAAAATACGTCAAACCATTGTTGTATACGGAGTGCCTTCATATAAAATGACTTAGAATGAGTCTGAAAACCCATATTTTTAAAATCGTTTCTCCTCGCTCTACCCCGAAAAATATTGGGTCTAGCAAAAAATGGCTTTCTATAAAAGTTATAGACCAAACGTCAGAGAACATGTCGGTTTGTTTAGAATGTCGATTGGATAAATAGTTTGAGAAAAAATTAGATAAATCGATCGGCATGTCACGACGCACAGTGGCAAACGCAGAGATGCGAGGAAGGGCGAGATTCATAATCTGAAGTCAACCTCAAATCGACTCTAGTGATAGCGATGTTGTTAGGGTCGATTTTACATTGAAATTCTGTTGTGTTGTATATTCGATTGCGAAAGTACATCATTGTGCATTATTTTTTACTAATAGCACGACATCCACTGAGCTGAGATTTTTAATATTAGAAGTTTTAAATTATTTTAATGAACAGCAGTAGGTATAATAGTGAACTTGAGTCAAAAATCAGATTACGGCATGTTTCTTTCCGTAAAGTCCATTTCCATTTTAGTTTGCTGAAACAAGCGAAAACTGGAGAATACATTTTTGTTCTAGTTTTAGAAAAATATACCCCTATTTCTTTGCATTTGACCATGTGAAACTATTCTTTTTGGAAAACATTATATTTGTTGGACATGTACAAACTTGCTGATAAGGCTCCAGAATTACATGAAGACTTTATGAGAAGAAATTTTGTTGTGAAAATTTTGAACAGCAACTTTAACCAACTATTTGTAGATCCAGCTTGAAACTTATAAATACAACTCAAAAGATGCAGGAGGAATCGTGGGATTGACTAAAACCAGCACAAAACTAGACGAATGGTTGTTAAGCTACAATATGATTGGCATGATGGTAGATGAATTTCGTGCATCATGAAACCTAAGCAACCACTCAAGTCAAAACGTAGAAAATAGAAAAAAAAAACGGATGAAAATTGATGAATATTATGTACAAAAACTACATGATCAGTTTTTTACGATTTAATGTATTTTTCAAAAGCGTAGATCGTCTTCTCGTAATTTCAGCTAATGAGATTGCATTGCCAAATATTCAAATACCCTTACTAAATATACAAAAAAATGGAGAAGAGCCTAGCAAAATTTCTTCTTACTGTTAGAGCTCCCAATTTTTATCAGCATACAAGAAGTACTTTCAACAATTCCAACACTATAAAACTGTCTCTGAAAAGAAAAAAATTATTCAAGCTGAGCAAGAGCTTTTACAAAAAATACTAACAACCAAGGCAATTGAAAGTAACATAAATATTATGAGAATATTTTCAAATATGAATTTACACCATATCCAATGTTATTTGTACCTGTAAGAGTTTTATCGATACCATCAAATAAATCTGCCTTAGGTTCTATAATAGGACAGTTTACAGTTATGTTAAATATCTACCATTATCATCATAAAGTAATAAAAGTGTCACATTCTTGAAGGTATGAGTTTAATCCAAGCCGTTGGCAAACCCTCCAACTGCAAATAATTTGGCGACTATGCAAGAATTTTAAAATCAATAGTGTTCAAGAACCTCTACATCCCTAAAATGATTGGTTTTGTATTTGACCAGTACTAACAATCTTTGTATTGATCCATATAAACATATAAACTTTCTCCTACTTCAGACAGTATAATACATAATATTCGTGTACATACTCATCCAAACGAAGGTATGAGTATGTAGTGTGACACCAAGACTTTGACTGCTGAATATGTTGCTAACTGGCTGGAGTAAAGAAAATGTAGAGCTGGTACCAGTTATAAGCACGGAATCCAAGTTGAAGAAACATACATACATATACTATACTACTAATAGGTGTAAAAGATGAGTTTATGTTTACCTTTTTGTGACGAATAATTATTGTATTGGTTTTTTTCTAATTGTCAGATACGGGGGCTCCAATGCTCGTGTAAACGGAAACGAGATCAAATTCATTGGTTCTTGTAAATATATTATGGCCCAAGTGAAATGTTACAAAAAAGGTGATAAACGTGAACAATTTTAATCGTAGAGAGTGTTACTTCTTTTTATAGTAATGAAGAGTCTAACATAGAGTAAGATAACTAACACAAGATAATAATTAAGAAATATGTACATAGATTTCTATCTATCTAATTAGCCTTCTTCGGTCCATCTTTGGACATAGGCCTCCCCAATCCTTTTCCATTCTTCTCTGTCTGTCGCAACAGTCATCCATCTAGAGCCCATGTGCTTCTTGATATCATCTGCCCATCTCATTTTGGGCCTTCCTCTGCTTCGTTTATATTCCCACAGTCTCCAACTTATAAGAATTTTGTTCCATCGGTCTTCTTTTTGTCTTATATTGTGTCCGGAAAATCTCCATTTCAATTTTGCAACTTCTTGTCTAACATCCCTCACTTTTGTTTTCTCTCTTATCCACTCGTTTCTCTTCTTATCCATTAGTCTTATGTGCACCATTTGTCTTTCCATTGCTCTTTGGGTTTTTATGATTTTGTCCATGTTTGCTTTTGTAAATGTCCACGTTTGGGAGCCATACGTAAGAACAGGGTGTACGCATTGATTATATACTTTGGTCTTAAGATGCTGTGGATATCTTTTGTTTTTAAGAATGTAGCTTAGTTTGCCAAATGCCGCCCATGCCAGTCTAACTCGTCTCTTGATCTCTGCTGTTTGGTTCTCTTTGTTAAGTTTTATAGTTTGACCAAGATATATAATCCTTAACTTGCAACTTCTTGTCTAACATCCCTCACTTTTGTTTTCTCTCTTATCCACTCGTTTCTCTTCTTATCCATTAGTCTTATGTGCACCATTTGTCTTTCCATTGCTCTTTGGGTTTTTATGATTTTGTCCATGTTTGCTTTTGTAAATGTCCACGTTTGGGAGCCATACGTAAGAACAGGGAGTACGCATTGATTATTTACTTTGGTCTTAAGATGCTGTGGATATCTTTTGTTTTTAAGAATGTAGCTTAGTTTGCCAAATGCCGCCCATGCCAGTCTAACTCGTCTCTTGATCTCTGCTGTTTGGTTCTCTTTGTTAAGTCTTCATATCAAGGCGAGATCCGTTTGTATCATAAGCTATACAAAATGAGATCCGTTTTGCAAGGCGAGATCCGATTTTGGATCTCACCTTGTATTCACGTGTATATAGTGACATCTCGATGTAACAATGATGGGGGTACCAAGAAATCGATTTTTGTCTGGACCTCATTTTGCACCCCTTTTGGTGAATTTTATATTGCAGTAGTTCCACTAAATCCGCTGTAGAGGCAGTGCGAGCGATCCGTTGTGTATATGCTAAATATACATTTTGTAGACAACCCGAGATCCGGTAAATTTGGCAACATCGCAAATGAATTTTACAGTCAGACCTCTCCCTCCCTTCGGCTTATTTCCGGTTTGAATAATATTATTTACATTATTAAAGAGCTCTGTCCAGAAAGGCGATTGTCAAATATCTCGAGAACTAGACGTCGTATCGAAGAAACTTAGGAATTTTTTTTAATGGTTCTTCAAAATCTATATACTTATGCAATAGCAGGGTTCTTATTCTCCCTGCGAACGCGGTGGGTGTAGCAACTTTGAATTTTCAACTGGAACCCTTCATTTTTATTTAAATAAACATTTTGAAATTAGATTAGAACTATTATGGATATAGATATAAAATTAGAATAATTAATTAAATTAGAAATTTAGAGTTGAAAATACACAACTTTTGTGTGAATCTATAATAGCTTCTTTAACCAATGGAAAGAGCTTCAAAATCGTCGTTTTGATGACATTTTTAGGAGTTAGATGATTTTAAGTAATTTTTTAGATAAAATTATGTAGAACACGTTGGTAAGTACCCGAAGTCTAAAAAATTTCGGAGACATTGTTTATTTGTAGTATTATTTTTTTACAATTTTTCTTCGCATATCTTCTCCACTGTTTGTTTTACAAAAAATGTCAAAAACTTATTTTAATCGATTTTAAAACACCTACAAAATAAAGCTAACCGCGTTCAATTTGAATGAGAGTTACAAACACAAATCTGTTTTACATATCATATATAATTAAGGGACCAACTATGCTGTTCACGTACTATGTTAAGATTCCACGGGAATATTTTTCAATATATGTAGTTCATTTATGCTAAACTTGGACACTGTACGTCAAATAGTTTACGAGCTATAGCTTTATAAACAAATTAACTTCATATTTCCTTTAAATTCGTTTACTGAAGAAAATGCAAATTTAGCTATACAGCTCGCACTCCCTCGTAGGGGAAAATTCACTCATCCCAGACACCCACCTTATCAAAAGGATTGACCTGTGGGACTCTTTCTGTGTTCGATTCCTAGGTGACTTGGTACATCGGGGTTTGTCCCAAAAATGTTCTTACATTATTATCTAGTATTATATAAAGCTTATTAAGGACGTTGTAACGGCTTTAAAGTTCAAAAGCTTGTGATATATAAAACATCTAAATTTGCAACGGTTTTTCCCTGGCAGCAAATTTCACGTTCAAGTACAAAGGCTAGTAATAAAAACAATTAAATCTATGTAAGCCTTTTCGAAATCTATGAACGCCATATATAGAGCCTATGTAAGTTAATCTAATCGTTAAGCTAATTTATGTAAGCCTTTTCGAAAAGGCTTTCGACAGTGTCGAACATTGGGAAGTGAAAAGTTCTTTGATTAACAGCCGAATTGACCACAGATATACGGAACTAATAACCAATATATATAAGGAAGCCAAAACAAAAATTAAAGTATATGAAGGAACAAAATCATTACAAATAAGTAGAGGCGTGAGACAGGGTGATACAATATCACCGAAACTTTTCAATCAGGCTCTTGAAGATACTTTTAAAAGATTAGAATGGGAAAAAAAGGTATAAAAATTTGTGGACAACGCTTGAACCATCTAAGGTACGCTGATGACATCGTATTGATAACCGATAAAAAAGATGAATTATTTGAAATGATGAAAGAACTGGACGTAGAAGCTGGAAAGATAGGCCTTAATATGAATTACAGCAAGACCAAAACTATAACAAATACAGATGAAGACATCACAATGAGAATCGGACAAGATGAAATAGAACAAGTTAAGGATTTATATATATAAATATTATATTATATATATATATATATATATATATATATATATATATATATATATATCTTGGTCAAACTATAAAACTTAACAAAGAGAACCAAACAGCAGAGATCAAGAGACGAGTTAGACTGGCATGGGCGGCATTTGGCAAACTAAGCTACATTCTTAAAAACAAAAGATATCCACAGCATCTTACGACCAAAGTAAATAATCAATGCGTACTCCCTGTTCTTACGTATGGCTCCCAAACGTGGACATTTACAAAAGCAAACATGGACAAAATCATAAAAACCCAAAGAGCAATGGAAAGACAAATGGTGCACATAAGACTAATGGATAAGAAGAGAAACTAGTGGATAAGAGAGAAAACAAAAGTGAGGGATGTTAGACAAGAAGTTGCAAGTTAAGGATTATATATCTTGGTCAAACTATAAAACTTAACAAAGAGAACCAAACAGCAGAGATCAAGAGACGAGTTAGACTGTGGATTAGAGTTAGAGACGAGTTAGACTGTGTGTTAGATAGTGGGGAAATTAATAGTCCAGGGAGGTATAGTTCGTTGTGTAGGGTAAGAATGTGTGAGCTGTTCCATGTCAAAACCGTATCTCGTTAGACGTTCTTTAAGGGGTGGATATTTAATTTGTTGATGGCAATGAGTAGGTGGATATATTTTATAAAGAAGTGGATAATTTGTGTTATTAGGGTTGGAAGACAATCTCGCGGCAGTTCCATTAAAGTTGTTTTTAGTAATAGCACAATTTTAATATTGCGGTTCTGACCACCGCAGCTATCTGACCACAAAATAAGTTCTTCGACACCTTTCTTGAGATATAGTTTGATATACTCTTTTAAACAGGAACCCACTTCTTGTGCACCCCTGCCAGCAACACCTTCTTTCCACAAAAAGCAATATGGAGTATTAGTCGAAGCAGAGTGGATTCCCTCATTGTAAATACCTAATTGTCTTTTATAATAAAATATTCGTTGAAAGTTTTGGTAGTCCTAATACTTTTTCCATATCATATGACAGGGTCTCCAGTCCTTAGTCCTAGTTGCTTCCTTAAAATCTATCTGCATTTGATTTCTAGCATCTTCTGTCTTTTTTAGATGATTATCATGCAACTTATTAAAAGTTTCTTTTTCATTTTCATCTTGTGTATTTTTAATTTTTGCAGAGTACATGTCCCAGCTGCTGCATGTGTCTTTTATTGGAGGTTTGCGTTTGAGATTAAAATGCATGTAAAAAATATTTTGGTAATATTGAAAACTAACCTTTGGATTATTTTCTTCTAAATAAAGTTCATACATTTTTTTTGTGTTAAATCGAATGGCAAAATTTTTGTTTCTGTTTCCGACCGACAATAGTGAGAAATATAAGTAGGAAATCTCTTTATATGCTCAATTATTTGAGTTTTTGTTTCTTCGGGTATTGGTGCTTTATCTCCATGTTTTCCTCGGTTATCTTTTACATCTGAGACACGTATTTTATTTAATGCAGTATTTACCCTTTTTGAGGATATTTGATAAGTTTTTATATAGGTATCTCGACAAACGTCATTTTCTCCAATCATATACTTCCTCGTATAAGTTTTACCTGTTGCCTTTGTTCGCTTTCTTTTAATTGGCATTACTTTTACTGTTGCTCCGATGTAACCAGTTTTGTAAATCATAGGAAGCTAAATTCCAAAATTTTTTAAAACATATTTCTTTCTCATCTCTGCTTACATTTTCGCCACATTTTTTATGCATGTACATTTGTAATCAATAAACTGTTTGGCCTCTCTAATTTTGCCTTTTACAGTATAATGAGTTAAATTGGAATCTTTCATTTTCGGATTTCGGATATTTCGGATTTCTTCCTTTTTTAGGTCTGCCTTTCCAGGATTCTTTCTCCTCGATTAACTTTTTTTTAATGTGATCTTTCTCATTAAATCTATTTTCAACGTCTTCTGAACTACTCCCGTCTGATTCATTAGGTGTATAGTCCCTATCTTTAACGGAATCATCTGAATCTTCACCCTCAAGGTACTCCTGCGAATTATCATTGTGGTTGTTATTCATAGTTTTGTGATTAGCAAGCGGTAAAATATATTTTTCTTCAACGTACGGAACTTCTTCAACAATAACGTTTAAATTATTTATTCTTGTGCCAAATGCATTTTCTATATTTCCGTCATTAATGTTTTTGTCATCAGAACTTTCGCCATATATATTTATATTATTGACAACTTCTAAAACAAAAAATTAAAAATACTTTGAGATTTATACCTGAACTAATGTGTGATATGGTTAAGTAATCCTACGTTAAATTCGATGGTTCAGTCTGAGTAATTGTTTCTACTGGACTTTGTAAGATAAAAAATTTTGTTTAAAATCCTTTATAAAAGGTATATAGGTATATAGGTTTTTTTTTATATACCTTTTATAAAGGATTTTAAGCAAAATTTCTTTGTGATATATGGTATACAGCCAGCTACAGGAACTTAGTTTCCTCGTGGAATTCTGTAAGATAAGTACTTCTTGAACAATTATTTTGTCTGAATTTGGTACCCTTAGGTTCACATCATCATCATTTGCACTCAAACTGGGATATTCTATTTCTTTTTTTTTTGTAAAATATGGTTCCTATTAATAAAAAAAGAAATGGTAAAAATATAAATAACTCATCATTTAAAACACTAAAAACTGATTTTTTACAAAAAGAATCATCCACCAAGCAGGTGGTTTTTTACAATTATTGCAATAATATAAAAAGAACCAACCGCCTTGCATGTCGTTTGATTCCATTTATTGCAAAAATATAACAGGAACCAACAACCGGGAAATATTTTTTGCCATCCCAGCAAACAGACTTGAGCCCAGTTACGTGATGATTATGTTAAATTTACGGCGAATTTCAACGAATACGTAACTCGGTGATTTAAGACGAAAAAAAAAACGTATTTCAGTGCCAAATCATTCACCTATATATTACTGCTTCTTTTATACATGTTTGACATTAGAATAAATATAAAATCTTAATGCAAAATATAGTACATGTTTTTTATAATAGTTGTGAATGTCGGTTACATTGCAAAGCTACGTTTATTTCACGTAAAAATCACGAAAGCGAAATAACTTCCTTTAGTTAAATTTTGAGGAATATTTTGGAAAACAAAACTTTAGAACCGTATTGGTTTAGATACGTATTGCTTGAATTTTCCTCACTGTGTTTTATGGACGTCGAAAAATTAGGTGTATTTCACGTAAAAGTAACGTAAATAATACCAATATTAACAAAAAGTTTTTGATCTCGCTTTTAAAAACATTTAGCCTACCTATTTCAATCCTACTACTACTTAGAAGCTATTTTTTTTATTTAAAAATATGACAGGACCCACGGTTCGTAGACTTACTCCGGTTGCCTCTTCCGACTGGGGTGGGGATGCTTAAATTACGTCACAGGAGTACACAAGAATACAAAACCCATTTATTCGCGATTGAAACTGAATGTAGAGGGCAGGTCGATTGCAGTGTCATGGCCGATATAAATGGTATAAACAGAAACAAACATAACATTCGAATATTTACCATTGCTTTTCCATGTTTAGTTTGGTTTAAGACGAGTTATTTGTATCATTTAATAATGGAAATTAACCTTAATAATATCTTTGAGTATTGTGGTCAAGCAAAGAGTCCATTGGTTGAAGGGGAAGCAGTTTTCAAGTGATGAATTCCTAAATTTTAACTTTAATGTTTGGAACTGGCTTGTGTATTGATGATGAATCCTATTTTGTGTATACCTGGGAACCCAGAATATAATATTCTGTGTAATGTTTGCCTTAACGTATATATGCATTATTATATCTTATGTTTTTAATATGTTAATTTTTATTTTATACTATTTTTTGACATGTAAGTACTTTATTGTATATTAACATAAATAAATAACTTTAACTTGGCTTTATTGTAAAATAGTTCATTTGATTACATGAAATTAACCTTAACTTGAGATCACCTGTCAGAAAATATAGCACATGATTTGTCTTTAAAAAATTGCATAATAAATTATTTTTTATATAATAATTGCATAATAAATTAGTTTTTCAGTTTATTCTAGATTGGATTTAAAATACTTTAACGTGGTCATAATGCTGAAATTTACTAAAAATAATTAATAATTTATATTCAAATCAACAGCTGTCTGGTTTGTTTATACCACTTTTATGCCGGTATTGCGGTATTATAAAACATTTTACTTGCCAAGTAAAATTTAGTTTGAAAGTAAAATAATTTACTCTGCAGATTTGCGTATTTTAAACACATAGTAAATTAATTCTGGAAGTAAATCTGCAAACTAAACTATTCCTTAGTTTTCTACCAAGTAAATTTTATTTAACAAGTAAATATGACAGTTTCAATGTCTTTTCGGCTGGTGTGAAAATATTTAGATTTAATAATATTTTGAAATGTCTTCAGTATCATCAGTGTCAGATGTTAATTCTCCAACTGTATCTAGTGTTGATAGTTACCAGTATTTTTGAATAAATATACAGATGGATTGTGATGCAAATTTAAATGTAATCAATGTAGTTGCTAGATGGCCTGGTTACTCCCACAATAGTCATGTATTTGATAATTCTCTGATAAGAGCTCAGTTTGAGAACAATGAGTTTTGTGAAACATATTTACTGGGTGATAGTGGTTATCCATGCCGAAAATATATTTTAACTCCCTTACATGATCCACAAACGCCAGCTGAAAGGAAATACAATTATACACATATCCACACACAGAATACAATTGAAAGAATGTTTGGTGTCTTAAAGAGAAGGTTTCCTTGTTTGTCTACGGGACCAATGGAATAGAAGCACCACTAAATTGATAGAAATAAAATCTTCCGTCCTTCCATGATACTTCAGGCCTTCAAAGCGACAACATCAAATCCCAATAAGAAGTCTCAGATTAGGACACACCTCTACAACACATGAAGACTTGTTGAAGAGAGAACAGTGTGTTATGTTTGTGAATATAAAGTGACAATGAAGCACATACAGTTGAAAGACTATATCACCTCATTCCAAAATGTAAAGAGTGTCTAGTCAGTGTAAATAGAGCTATTCCAATTATAGTGGCAATTTGTGTATTGCATAATATATGTAGAAGGAGGAATGATGTGCTGACTGATAGTGAAGATGGCAGTAATCACGCCGAGTCAGAAGATCAAAATTTAAACAAGGTCACTAGAAATCAAGATAATTTTGCTGTAAGAAATGCTGTCATTCGTACTGCATTTATTAATTAAATAAAATGTTTATTTTAAAATTATTGACGGTTCAATAAAACATAATATAAGAATTATGAGTGTTTTAATTATTGTATATGTATTTTTAATTTAACAAAAAAAGTGTTGACAATTCAAATAGTCACAGAAATAAAATTAACTTAATTGTGTCAACTTTTTCTTATTAAACTCTGGTAATAAATCTATGAAACAAACTAAATATAACACCAGTAACTTAATGAATATAATATTTATGATACTATATTGTATGATACTATACATGATGAACATGTATTTTTATTACAGAATTTTTCTACAATAAATACATACTTATAAGAAAGTGTTTATATCCACTTTTAACAGATAACTTTGTGAAAAATAGGCAAAATGTTACGGGATCTATTAGTATTTCATTTATTTATAATATTTTCAAGCGATATATTGTCATTTCAAGGAAGTCATGAAAATAAGACCATATCAGCAAGTAGATACATAATCCTTTCATTTTACGGTATTTGAAAAACAAAGTATGTACATATATTTCAGTTTCATTGTTCAGTTTTTTGTGTTTATTATTATTCTTGAGTAAAGTGTTCGATTTTAAGACGGCAAAACGGAATTTGTGTTGTGGAAATATTAGATGAAATAAGCATTCCTTAACTTTTCCAGAGGACACAGCAAGGTTTGTAAATTATTATTTCCTCTTAAATATTGCTTGGGTACCAGTATATGTATATGATACTTCTACAATAATAAGATAACCAATTTTTATTTTAATAACTAATTTACAATAATATAAAATTAACCAAACAGTATTAAATTTCTAAATTCTCGAACTCAACCACATATTGATGTTTCAGTTGTAGAATCTTTTCTTTAACTGCCAACTCTTTTGTTTCTGTTTCTCTTTTCTCTGTTTCTGTTTCTGTTTTTCTAATTTTAAAACGTCTCTACTTAACTTTTTCTTTTCTAATTTTAAGAATATTTAATTTTATTTTTTCCTTCTCTGAATCTTCTTCACACTTACCGTAAAACGGGGTTACTTAGGCCACTTTTGAAATTCAAACACCTTTCAAATCTAGACCAATCACTTCAGGGATTTAAAACTTGGTAAAACGGTGGGTCTGCATCTAAACTTATTGTTTAATACCAAAAAAAGAGTTAAAAAAATTTTTTACCTGTCAAAAAAATTTAAAACATGGTGGCCTAAGTTTCCCCTTAGAACGGGGTATGAAAAACCAGGCATGATAGATAAATGTATGGCGTAAGTTAAACACACCTGGGGTAACTAAATCCGTACACAGGGCTAAAATAAACAATACTTATGTTTAAAAAAATGAATTTAATTAGAAAAAACTTTATTTATTAACATTTTTATATGTTTTAAGGTTTTTGAAGATTAAATAATCAATTTAACTCATACAAAAAAGTGTAGTGACCACGCTTTACATTTGTAGGGTGAACAACTTTAACAATTTGTGATATATTTACATCCATTTCATCAGCATTGTAAGGAAATACAAAAACAGTCCCAGCAGTTTTCGTACTTTTTCTTAAGAAACTAACTGACACTTCATTTGTTTCTGGTGATGTATTTAACACTTTTGCATAAAACTGCTTTACAGCTTCTTTTTTGGTTCCCTCATCAAATAGCAGTTCAACAATTACAAATATAGCTGATTTGCCAGTAATCTCCTCCCATTTCACTGTGGTCCTCGTGGCTTTCTTATAGACGTTCTTAGGTTCAGGTTCCTCAAAATTGTCATCAGTGAAGTCACTTAAAACAAGTTCAGCATCTGAATCTTGCAGTGAGAATACTTCATCATTGTCACTAGAATCAGAACTGTCCTTTCTGGATCTTTTTGAAAAACGGGTTTTCTCTTGAGCTTGCTTTGAAGTACTTGGTTGTTGCTCTGCAGGGTTATCAGTAGAGTCCTTCATATCATCCGGCTGTACACCTACACCAGGTGGTACATTTAATTTTTTTTTTCTTTCTCTGGCCAATTGTGTAGTATCTTCAACTCTGTTTTTTTCAAGGAAGGATTGTAAAGTTGCAGCCCAAGTGTTTCCATAATCATTAAGGGTTTCTCTTTCGTTCTCCTTAGATCTACTAGGAAGCCTCTTAAGTACTTGCTCCCTGTCAAGAGGTGAAATTCCTGAACCTTTAAAACCACTTATCAAGTTTTTTGCTATGTTCTCTTCACCCATGTCATCAATACACTTCTTCAATAGTCTTGGGAATGTATCCTTAGGTATTGTACCACGATTCTTCTCTTTCCAGTCACTTAATGTTTGGCGCCACTTTATTTTCAGTGGCCTAAAAAAAGATACATCAAGAGGCTGAGTAAAATGGGTACTGTTCGCTGGCAGAAGCACAAACTTGATGTTCTTCATCTTGCATTCATTAATAATATCTAGTGAGATGTGGCTTGCTAGGTTGTCCCCTATTATTACCTTAACAGCATCTTTGTCAAACTTCTTGAAGTATGGAATAACTATTTTTCTGAACCAGTCTTCAAAAATTTCTAGCGTGAACCATCCACTCTTTGACCTATTATAAACTGCTCCCTTAGGACCATTCTCAGTCCATGAGTCGTAAAGATTTAGTGCCTTGTACGTTATGTATGGTGGAAGTAATTTTCCATCTGCACTCCCTGAAAACATGACAGATGTACTTGCCTTGGAAGAATCAACGATTCGCTCAGGATGACGTGTACCTCTTCTTACTATAACTTTCTTTCTACCCGGATCATCAGTTATATTCGTCTCGTCATAGTTAACTATCATACTTGGTTGAACTCCTTCAAGTGATGTTGTGAGTTCGTCAAAATAATTGTTGAGAATTGTCTCATTGACAGCAGCTCTACTTCTTTTTACATTTTGACAAAGCCTATTAGAAAGTTCTTTGTCATGTCTTTTCATAAATGAATCCACAAAGTCAATACCAGGCATATTGTGTTTAAGCCTTTTTTCTGTTCGGCCACGGCGATCTAGAAATCCTTTCACAATCAGTCGAATATCAAAGGTTGTTAGCGGGAATCCCCATTTTCCAGCCAATGTTACACATTCTACCAGCTGGTTTTCTTCAACAGGACTTAAAATACAAGGTCTTCCTACCTTATTGCGTTTCCCTTTCACTGCTGCTGTAAGAGCACATCGTGAAATTCCATACTGTTCAGCAACTTTCCTCAAAGAAAGTCCATCATCCTTCACTGCTTTTACCGCTGAAACGAGCTTTTCATCCGAATAGTCCTTATACTTTCGAGCCCCAAGGGGCCGGTGATAAGTTCGTGGCATAGGTATTGTGGTCTGAAACAAAGAAAATTGCTGTAACTTTATGATTTTTTACTTTCATGTAGTATGTTTTTCATTACGGGGTAACAAAAGCAACTGGCTTTTGTTACCCCGTAGTCAACACAGCTGTAAAAGAACAACAAACAAAAAACAACTAACCTTAAATATGGAGAATGAATTAAAGCATGGTCTACAATAATAACTAAGGTTATATTTTAAGATAGTTATTAAGCTTGAAAGAAAACGGACTGGGCTGGACGGAAAAAGTTTAAACAGCTATGAAATTTCAATACAAATTACCTCTAAATAATAATAAATTGCTAGGCTTATCTTTTAATGTGAATAAATGTTGTATTCCAGCAGCTTAAGGTTTATACGATTGTCAACTCACATACACATAAACATCTACAATTGCTGCAAACAGTGTTGTCAACATGGGCGCTCGAAATTTACCATGCAAAATGGCTTTTGTTACCCTGTAGGCTTAAGTAACCCCGTTTTTTTTTTAAGGTATTAAGGTATTTTTCTTTTTGTGATGTGGGACTTAAAGACAAACTAAATGCACGACCAAATACTTACCATGTCGAGATAGCATTATGAGGTTTTTTTCCTGGTTTTTCCCTCATAAGTTACTATGGAATCACTAACAGGAGAATTTTACTGTCATCATGGCATGTGTTTGTTTTTTTAAAGATGAATTACATGCTATGATTTTTTTCTGACAGATATTCTCAAGTTAATGTTGATTTCATGTAATCGAATGAACTATCTTATAAGTAAAGTCGTTCCAGGAGCGCAACTCAACAATATTGGCAATATCATTTTAAAGTCGTCTACTTTAAAATGCATAATGTATGTCTGAATTGTCAATATAAATGAGTCAAATAAAATTAAATTATTAGAAGAATTTTTCACTAAGTAACAAAAAAACAAAATTTGTTTTTAGTGTGTATTTTGAGAACAATTTCCGAAGTGGAAATTGAAATGTCAATAAACATATTTTAACCTTTAATTGTGGCTTATTCCCAGTTAAATAGTAATTAATTTAAAATGCCACAAGAAAATAGCTTTAGAATAACATTAATTACATATGTTTTACCTTTCTTTTACTGCTTGGCATTCTGCAGGGGTGACAAGAAATTTAACATATCTTGTCAACAGATGTTCTACCATCGCATCAGTTACTTCGGTCAATACTTTACTAAAAGTGGACCTTTCCATGGTAAAAAAAAATAAAATATAGTATATAATAAATATATATAAAAGTAAAATAAAATATAACATATTGAATATATTCACTCAATTCTTAATATAAACAACATAATATCATGGTTTCATGTGCTAAAGCATTTGATCTTTGCACTTGTCTTAGATGGGGCTGGAGACTTTCGAACCAAATGCAAAGACAATTCCTCGATAACTTAAATATCTTTTGAAATACGGCTTCCACTAATTCAACAGGATTTACCAAATCTCGCAAAGTCTTCTCTGAATGTTTTCTTCATCCTATCAATAAAATAATTTTGTTTACAAAAACATAACCTAAATAAATAATATACTATAATTAAAAATATCTTTAACAAACCTTCTAATAGCATCATGTAATTCTTCTAATAACTCATCGTTTATAATCCGGCCAAAATTCTGGACTAAATTGTTCATTTATTATTTTTATTAACTACACGTTATTCCCATCTACAAATAGTATGAGATTAAATCGTCTCTTTAAATTGAACCTGTTATCAGAGAATATAATATATTATGTTAGCAAGATAACGTAAAACGTTACCACATAACGTTTTTTTTTACAAACGTTATCTGTGATACATCACATCAATTTTTAGAATATAACGTAAATGCAGGTTAACGTGCACGTTATTTAACACATAGATAAAGAATATATATTACCGGATTTAACATTTATTTTATTTATAAAACATTTTTGTTTTGATACATCCATCCAATCACAGGGCTGATTTTTAAGATTCAAATTACGTCACAGGAGTACAGTTCAGCTTAATGTTCATTAGTTAAGGTCGATTCAGACACATCAGTCACGTCTCGTCACCATCTCGTCACAGTGATTGCGCCGAATCGAACAATCCGTCATATAAAATATTCTTTAATACAAATATGGCGCCGGCATTCACACTCATCAGTTGACGAACAGTTTGCCAGCTGTCAGATAGTTGATAGTTCTGTGACCAAACAGGACCGGTTCGGTACCGTGACTGTGACGTGACTGATGTGTGTGAATCGACCTTAAGGCGGAAGAGGCAACCGGAGTAAGTCTAGGAACCGTGGACAGGACCTAATATAATTTATGTTGAGCCTTTGTTGAGTCTAATTTTCAAATCGCGCGCGATGATGACGTACTTCCAAGCCTTCCCTCCTAGTCCTAACGAAGAAGAATGATTATAACAGAGACAACAGATGACTTGTCTCTGATTATAACCATATTGTAGATAAATAATATAATAGTAGAAATAGATAGGCAACTCAATGTATAAATTTTGTTCATTAGGCCCCTTGCGGCTGGGGTCAATACTAATCATCTTTTGGCGGCAAATTCGAATGAACACCCCTTACATACATACCCTTTAGCGCCTCTTGTGGGCTATTTCGTTACTAATTAAAATTTATTGGAAAATAAGATATATGAAAGATGCACAATTTTTTCTAGATATATGTATATTTATTTGTTGTTTAAGATAAAACAGTTATAAAAATAATTACATAATATTTATTACACATATTTGCAGAAATTAAATACTATTATTTTTTGCTTCCTGACAACTTACTATCATCCTTTTTGTAATTTTTCCATGATTTGTACATATATAAATTTACCTAGATTGGTAACAGAGATAGCCAAGGCCAAATCAAGTTCGGATTTGGCGCCCATTCGTATGGTGGCGCTGCTAGGCTCTTTCCTGCGCGGAGGGAGTGTGCTGTGGAAAATTCAAAGTTAAGTTTAGACAAATACGGCGCCATATTTGTATTTGTTTTATCTTTTATAATTTATTTTATAATTTAAAATTTTTTATATCAGTGGTGCAAAAAGGTACAATTTTAGACGATTTTTTATTATGGACTCGAACACATTACATGGAATAACAATGTAGAGACGAAGAACTGAACAAAAAAGATGTGTTTCAGATTGCATGGGTACTACTGGCAAACAATATAGTTTTTCTTATATAGATATGTTTGATAAATGGGTGAATGTTGTTAAGAGCCCTAATTATAGAATGCTGCAACAGAAACTATTTATAACAATTTTCGTGTATGCGCTAGTCATTTTAAAGAGGACGATATAATTAATGTTGGTTGGACATGCATACCGGTATTACGAGAACAGCCCTTCTGAGTTTGTTTTTACCAGCACCAGGTAAGAACTATTATGCCAATACATGTATGTATGTGACATGTGACCTTTTACTTATAAAATTAGTTAATTATAAATTTAACCTAAAATTATATATTATAAAATCAGTCTTACTTGCTTACAATTTGAATTATTTTGTAGGTGGTGGTTCAACAACTATCTTAAAAATCATCACCTTCGAGAGGGTTCGACATAAATTTCTACAGGTGTGCGCCTTTCAAAGTTGGATTAGATTAGCAGACCATGACTACACTATCATATGGAGACGTCTTTGAGCTTGCCTGTTAAGTGCGAGGAGGGATCTGTGCTTTCTTGTGAGTGAGATAGGTCTTAGAGTACCATATTACCATGGTTTGTCTCATCTATGTACTTTTAATGTTCCATTTTGTAGAACAACCTAAATCTAAATGTATTTAATATGTCTCTCAATAAATATATAAATATTAGTAGAAAAGAGTTACTGGTAACATGGAGTTTGGAAACTTAACTTTGTAAAATACTTCATGTTTTTATTGTAACTAGGTAATACTTTACATATTTTTTTATTTTTAATGTTATTTTTCCATCTTTATAGTGCTGGATCTTAGAATCTTAGAGCTAACTGTTGGGTTTATAGGTATAAATATGACTAAAAATATTATCATATAAATGTATATAAAGTTCTTTCTAGAACTAAATCATTTAATTTTTCTGTTTCCAACTTAGCAGAGTTCTGTCTTTCTGTGAGTTGAACGCCAGACAGTAACACTCGTATTCATAGTCGGTCTCCAGCGCGTCGCTGGCTGTTCACCACCATATCTGTGTTTCATAGTCGATCTACAGCCTGGTTGACGCAAGCGTAAAGCATCTTTCTCCAAACAGTCGCTGGCATTTCGCTGGATACGCGCCAGTCGCTTTCACAGTGATCTCACACTCGAATGACGCATGCCCTGTTTAGATATTTTCGAAGTTTCGCCAGAGAAGGTTTATGCATGCTCTGGCGATTCGCCCGTCAATTTGAAATACGCTTGCAATGGACTATTTACATCAATATTATGTAGTTATCCGAGAAATAAATGAACAAAATGATATATTACAAGTACCCAGAAGATATACAAGGGACATGCAAAATCCATTACACTTTTATAATGATAATGAATTTAGAAAGAGGTATAGATTTCGAAAACAAACAGTTATTGAAATAATGTTGCCAGTAATATATACCTAATGAAATGGTGAAAATTATTCGACGTGGATTACCGTTTCCACCCATTTTATGTCTATTAGTTGCCTTGAGATTTTACACTACTGGAAATTTTCAGGTAGGATAAATTAAAGAATATATTTTCAGAACATGATATATGTATATATTTTTTAATATTATATATGGTAGATCGTAGTATAGTTAATTTTAATTAAATTTTTAGATTGTAACTGGAGATCTTAGAGGATTTTCACAACCCACGGTTTCGAGATGCATTTTTAAAATTTCCCGCCTACCTGCTCAGCTATTACCCACATATATAAAATTTCCTGAAGGTCTCAAAAACCAGAGAAAGAACCAAAGGCTGTTTTACGATATTGCCAATTTTCCCAAAGTAACAGGGTGTATAGACTGTACCCACATACCAATAAAAAGTCCTGGAGGGAATATGGCCGAGGTATATAGAAACAGGAAAAGATATTTTTCAATAAACGTCCAAGTAGTGGGTGGACCCAATTTAGGAAATTTTCGATGTTGTAGCTCGTTGGCCTGGAAGAGAACATGATTCGATGATCTTCAATAATAGTTCAGTGAAACACCGTTTCGAGAATGGCAGTTTAACAGGATTTCTTCTTGGAGATAGTGGCTATGCTTGTTTACCGTATTTAATGACGCCTCTTTTAAATCCTGGAATTGAACAAGAAGTAAGGTATAACAGATCTCATATTAGAACGAGAAATACCATTGAGAGATTGTTTGGATTGTGGAAATAAAGATTTTGTTGTTTGAGTCGGGGTTTAAATAATAAATTGGAAAGAGTTCCAGAAATAATTGTGGCATGTGCAGTTCTTCACAATATTGGGATCAAAGTGAATGATGTAAATGATGAACAAGATAATGTGGAAGAAGAACTGGATGATAATGAACCTCACATACCGAATCAAGCTCAAAATATTGGACATATTGTACGAAGAAGACTTATTGAACATTTTAATTGATTTCAATTTTATGTTACACCGTTTGGCGCTCTTTCACTTAGCCGTGTTGAAGTAATAAATAAATATCTACAATTCTCCCTTTTTAAAATTTTCCTGCTCAATACTACTCAAAATTCCTTAAAAACCTATCACTTTCCCATATCAATAAATAAAAAACAAATCAAGAAAAATAAATGTATGTACAAGTAACACATGAATGTGTATAAAAGAAGAGTAATAATAAACTGTAAATGTAATTACAAGTAATAATAACTTACACATATAAATATGAGTAAAATAATAATAGCCTTACCGAAATTAAACTAATAAAAAAATGAAAAAACACACATAATTAATCGACTGTTTTGGAAGATAATTTTTTTTCTAATTCTATTTTTTCCAAATTGGCTTTTTCAACCAGCATCCTAGCTTCATCAGCTAACAATTAAAAGGTCTTTAGAAAATAAAATTTTTATTTAAACTAGTATACTGGATGCAATCTATCTGTTGGTTGACTGGTATTTACGAAAACAATATCCTATGCATAGTCCAGGTTTTTTTGTCACAATCAGCATACTCGTAAATTGTGTTTTTTCAAATTTGATCCATACAACATGTTCTACATCGTTTTTTGTCACGTACTGGTTATAATTCAATATTATTAATGGTCTGACAACATTCCATCCTCTCTTGGTTTTATGTTCAGTCAAAGTATTGGCAAAAAAAGAAGATACTTTTTCCCTCCTCGTAGATTCGCCACTGACTATCCAACGCTTAGCTACTCTTCATACAATTTGTATTATCTTATAAAAAAAACCAAGCATTTGCAAGAAAATTGCAATTTCATTAAAAAAAATGAGTTATTTATCTCGTACTTTTTTTAAGCAAGGCGCAGTATTTAATTACTTAATATTATTATTAACATTAAAAAACAATATTAAAAGCTTTAATATTATTACCAATATTAAAAACTTTAATATATTATACATTATAATATTTATATGAATGAGTAGAAACAATTACATTTAAATTTGGCAAATTGTAACTCCAGTCGACTAGTTCACAAGTACGATTGCGAGAAGCCGTGGATTTTATGACAATACGTCTACGTTTTCATATCGAGTAGTAAGTAACCGATCGCCCACTAGCGGTTCTCCGAAGATTGACTATGAAACAGGGGATGAAATCTCGATGGAGAGTTCGCTAACTGAAGAACCGCCGGCGACTCTTCCTGGCGAACAACTATGAATACCACTGTAAGAGTTCTCACTGACCGCTGGTAGTGTGTGTTATTAGATTAGGATGTAAGTACTACAAAGAACTCAGAATGTCTGACGGCTGTCTGTTGCTTATTAGGCTTTAATTTGACATTAGAATTAAAAAAAAAATTATTTAATTACTGACAAGTTCTTGTCACAACATTTAGAACACTAAATTATACTACATTTTTCTGTCCCTATTTGTGAACAAAATATTGCAACTATCTTGGTTTATTTTTAGTTCCAGCTGATTTACAGCTAGATTGAAAATCTGAATTTTCCAAACTTGGTTCTTTCATCAATTGAATCATCAGGTTTTTGAACAGGTAAATTTTCTGTCACATCTCGTATTGATTTAGTAGTGGAATTCTCTAATGTGTTATTCGGACTTTCATCTTCATCATTATCATGATTCATTAATATAACAATTCAATAGTAAACTTCATATATAGTACAGAGCTCCTGGTAAAGCAGTTTTTCATTTAGTGATGTCTAAATATTTGGTTTTCAATGCTAGATTCACCAATTTCCATATAACTCAATGTATCTTTCAACTTAACCATTTCCTTCATGGTTATATGGTGTTGTTGTTCTTGAAATATTCCTTTAGAGTGTAGATAATTAATAAATTCTTGTGAAGTAAAGCTAGTTCTCCTTGTCAGATTTTATATATGCCAGCATTCTATATACAAAAAATAGTGATTTAATCTGTGATTGGTTTGAATTGCTTTCCTACCAGATAATGTCTGCATTTTTTTAATACTTCAATGCATTTGCATTTTTTCAATTACATGTTTTCATTCAGAATCAGTGAGAGTATGTGTGAAAAAAGCAATTGGTTTTACCCATTGATTGCTTCGCTTATGTAATTATAGACTAAATTTATTACAAGCATGTACTTATCTTTGTCTTCTAGGGATTTATCTTTAGATTCATTGCTTTCTAAAAAAATCTTGAATGTTATATACCAATGTTTGAATTCTTTGCGAATTATGAGAATAAAATTGTAGTAAAATGCCTTTTGCACAATTAGGCTTTTATTCACATAAAACTTGACATACTAAGACAAAACAATTATTTAAATACTGACCAGTTCTTGCCACATTAAGAAAACTAAATTATAGTACACTTGGCTTTTATTATTAATATTTCTTGTAACACATATAACATTTCTTGTAATTTTTTTAACCACTTTGGCATTTTAATGTAATGTAAAATAAATATAGTCTCAACATAACAAGAAAACCCAAAAAGTATACGAAAAATATTTATTATCGTATAGGATAAGGATTTTTCTTGTTATTTTAGGATTATATCGATTTTCCTTTACTTTACAATGAGTTCACAATCCTAGGTAATATTACTAAACTTTTGAATTTCGCGCCATGTATATATAGTTAGGCGCCCGGTCACTAGGTGATGCGCCAATCATTGTTTTACTCGTCAACACGGAAGTTTCAATGCTAGGTGGTAGTGTGCTATGGATTTGTACACAACAAACAATACAATAATTCACCATGTTTAGTTTTGTTACTAGCACTACACAAAAATTCTTTGCTACAATAGGTAACTCAAAATAAACTTTAAAAATTAAGTAATCAAATTTAAATTAAAATTACTAAGAATAAATGCAAACGAAAGTTAAAGATAATAAAATAAAATTGAAAACTTGTAAACAAACGGAAGATCTGTCACTACTTTGGATTGACAGAATTGACATTGCGTCGTTTGATTATTTTATTTGGTTTGATTGGTTAAAGTCTTCGTGAGAGAGATAGGCTGTCATTTTCTTTATTAACTCGCTGGGTCAAAGGTCAAGCATCGAGCAAAAAGATAAAGAGGGAATGTAAAGATAGTAGGGGCAAAAATATTGTAGACAGGAAGTGTGATCTTTAGAGGCCACATTAAACAAGGAAGAGAGTCTCTCTCCTTGTTTGACATCAAATTTAGTTGGGTTATGTCACAGAATAATAAACAATCAGAAGGGCCACTCTCAGATGCCGCCTTTGAAGTTTTTCAGCACGCGCGCCATGTTTTAGGAGGACACAGACATATGATTTGTGTGGTTATGTAATTGTTTATATTTATGTTTAATTATATTATATTTATGTTATTATATTTAACAATGTTAATATAATTGTATAGTATGTCTATGATTGCCGTAAGTCAAATAAACCTGGTTAATTTTTCCATGCACACCACATAAACACACTAATTTCTTTAAAATCCTCCTAAAACATGGCGGAACGTCTGCGCGGAGGAGATGCGCGTACTTAATTTTCCGTGGAGAGTGGGTATTCTGTTTGTTTATTATTCTGTGGTTATGTTATTGTTTGTCCCAAATGTCACATGAAATCTTATTTATATTGAAGATTTTTAACAATTGTGTCGCATTTTAGACAATTATCGTTAATAATTAATTAAAATTTCTCGTCTAAGACACATTCTGAAAAATATTATATAGCTATTGTTAATAAGTGTCGGAAAATTTAAATTTGGCGCATTCGCATTTCCGGATATGTCCGCCATCAGAGGCCACTTTTTTGGTCTCCTTTTCATAAGGATTAGATTCCCTCTTTTGTCTTTTTGCTCGATGGGTTAAAGTGATGGGGAATGAACCAAGTCATTCATATAAGATTCCAGGCCATGATAACCTAACCTTCTTACCTATGAGTTGTCTATACTGTGATAATTGTGTTAGGCAACTAAAAAGTTTCATAAAATAGTAACCAATTGGAAAATTATTGTTATCTTCGTAATACTTACTACAATGGGGTATCTCAAATGATTGAAACATCTGTGAAGATTGTGCATCTCTACTTGTTGAAGGACTCTCAACTAAAACAAAAGTTAATTTAATAATTTTATACCATGATTCACTTCAGGTAAAATAATGTTTGTTAATTACATATTACAGAAATGTACTTTTATTAGAACACAATTGCAATGCCTATATAATTCTTTTTTCGGTAATTATTTACTAAGCCGGAACGCCTTAAAAATGCTCAATTTTTTGTGGACTTAGCCGAAAAAGTGAAAACAACCTCAAATTTTAATGTTTTCTTTGCTTTAAACTATTAAAAGTGCCCAAATAATCAAAAAAATCATAAAAAATACAAAAAAAAGTATTATGAACCAAAAAAAAATTACATAAAAAGCAAAGAAAAGTATATATACATGTCTTAATAAAAAAAACGTAACTAAAACATATTAAATATCACTATTTTTACAGTAAAATTATGAAAAAATGCGTAAAATTGTTTAAAATAATCAAGATTTTTAATATTTCAAAACAATATGGCGGCCATGAGCAAGAAGTTAAATTTTATGTACTTTTGACATTGTTGCCAGTTTTAACATTTAAAATACCTAAATTTTAAAATTTAATGAAAATTACATTTACATTTTAATATTAAAAATACAAACCAATAAACCAAATCTAACCCAACAAGAAAACATGACAATAAAACTAAACCAACCTAACCTAACTGAAATGATAAGCAAAACCTAGGATATAAGGTTTTAATCAACATAAAATTGTACACATAATATTAACAAAACAATAAAATTAGCATTGCAGTGACAGTGACTTCTGTCAAACACTGACAGCATAAAGTTGCCTACAATATTAGAAGTCTACAGCCAGGCAATACCAAGGAGGTTAATATCACATCATTCTCCCACACTATAATCTTCCAGATACCGTGGTAAATGACGAATTCTTTCAGATCTTCTAGGTAGTGCTGAAGAAGGCGATAAGCTCTGTTCAGAACTCATTGGGGGTTCTTCAAGAAGTACTGAATCCAGTGGAGGGGGAGATGTAGATGTATCTGCCAGGGGCTGCATGTTTTGCGTGGTTGTATTGGATGAGGAATCATTAAGATTCGAATGTAACTCACGTGGTTCTTCTACGAACACTGATTCTTGACCTGTTATATCTAGTATTTCCCCTTCACCTCGTCCACTCGGAGCCAGATGACGATTAGACACTGTGGTTTCCCGTCCGTCTTTCAGTTTAACAAAAGAGTATTCAGGATTTGCCTCTATTACCTCCACTTCCTCTACGATAGGCTGGTACTTGTTTTTCCGATCGAACCTTTTCATCAAGACATGCCCAGATTTTGCTAGCCATGACGGTATTGTATTCCCATTTGGAGATCGACGTGTGTGCACGAACATCCTTTCATGCGGCGTACAGTTAGTTGCGGTACACAACAGTAAACGAATGGAATGCAGCACGACAGGTAGGTATTGTTCCCAAGTCTCAATAGGTGCTTCATGTGATTCACAGGCCAGTTGAATAGCTTTCCAGACAGTAGAATTCAACTTTTCCACTTGACCATTTCCTTGAGGATTATAAGCAGTGGTTCTACTTGTTGCGATTCCTCTGGAGTTGAGAAACTCTTTGACTTCAGCTGATAGAAATTGAGTCCCTCTATCGGAATGAATGTATGCAGGCATTCCAAACATCATGAATAAGTTATTTAAATTCTTGATTACTGTTTTGGCACTAATGTCACTGCATAGGAAAGCAAATGGGAATCTGGAATACTCATCTATTACCGTAAGAATATAACGATTATTGGTATTTGAAGGCACTGGTCCTTTAAAGTCAATACTAAGGCGTTCGAAGGGAGATGTGGCTTTTATAAGCTTTGGAAAAAACCCCTCATTCTTAAAGTATCTCGGCTTGATTTTAGCACATACCCCACAGTCACGAGTCATAGTCTTGACTTCATTGAGAGAGAAAGGCAAATTCTTCGATTTTATCCAATGAAACATACGTGTTACCCCTGGATGACAAAGTGCATTGTGAAGTGACTTGAGTTTTGATGCACCTGCCGCCGTGGTAGTAGCACAAGAACAGATGCGCGATAAAGCATCCGCTGCTTGGTTGTCTTTTCCTGGTCGATACACAATGTCATATTTATAAGGTGTCAATTCAAGTCGCCATCTTTGTATTTTCTCATTTTTAATCTTGCTGGAATGCTTCGTGTTAAACATAAATGTTACAGACTTTTGATCAGTAATAATTGTGAAAGGCTTTCCTATAAGAAAATGGCGCCACTTCTTTAGAGATTCAACAATAGCGTATGCTTCTTTCTCCACAGCGGAATGGTTCAGCTCACTAGAGTTAAGTGATCTTGAAAAGAAAGCAACAGGTCTGGAATCCTGACTCATCTATTCAACTGGCCTGTGAATAATTGAAATGATAAGCAAAACCTAGGATATAAGGTTTTAATCAACATAAAATTGTACACATAATATTAACAAAACAATAAAATTAGCATTGCAGTGACAGTGACTTCTGTCAAACCAGTGGCGGCTCGTGACATCTGCTATAGGGTGTGCTGCATGAACCACGGTCAATATAAAATAATAGAAATAGAATAACATACGAAAACAAAAACAATAAAATTAGCTTTAATACTAATTAATAGTAACTAATAACGACATGCTATAAAAATCTGATTAACTTACATTTATTGCATTTTTCTAAATTGGAAATTAATACGCCGGTCCTTTTTTGTCGCAAACTTTTCGATTACTTTATCGTTAAAGTTCGGTATTGAAGCGATGAACTTTTTTTCTATCGAGAGTGTGGAAAGGGCTGTTAATCTGTCTTCGCACATTGAATTTCTTAAAAATGTTTTGATCCGTTTTAAAGTTGAAAAACTACGTTCAGCTTCTGCTGTGGTCATTGGCGTAGTCACCAGAATTTGTATCAACTTTTTGGTTTCTGTTAATGTGTCCTCTAAATTATTAGAAATTATAAATTTTAGTAAAGGCACTGCACCTTTTAATGTTCTACACTCGATATTGGAATACAAAACTGACAGTTCTGTTCGCAAACGGTTTTTATCAAAGAAGTTATAAGCTGTACAAGTTAAATCCAATTCATTTTCAGGAAACTTATTATTATATTTTTCGAAATGTTCTGAAGATAAAAGTGTTGCGGCAACTAGATGATTTGTATATGCAAACCGTTCTTTTGCATTGTTTATAATAACATCACAAACTTCTAGACAGGCAATACGGTGATCCTGTTGGCTGTTATTTGGGCGTTTCCTTTTTTGGACACTAGGCGCCGCATTTAAATTTGAAGCTTGATGTATGATAGGGTCTATTTTATTTCGGACATTGTTAATACTTTGCTCAAAAACATGTATAGCTTTCTGTGCTTCGGTTGGGTCCATGTTCTTTTTTTGAAGATTATTGTACAAAACGTCAACATGTGGCATAATATAATGAAAAACAGTCAGCCAGAAAGTAAAATTTTGATCTTCCAGAATACGTCTAAGTCCTCTTGCTTCCTTGGAAGTAATAGCATTTGACTCTTCTTCTAGTTGCTCCATACACTCAATAATAAAGTCTCTATATTCGTAAACGACATTTACTGTACGAATATTGAAATTCCAGCGTGTAGGGATTGAACGAGGAATATTTTTTCCAACTATTTGATTTAAGACAGCTATTCTTTGAGGTGAATGACTAAAAAATCCAGGTATATCATGTAAATCTCCAAAAAATACGCGTACTTGGGAATTAATAGAACATGCTCTTGACATTATTAGATTCAATTGATGGGCGTAACAGTGCACAAAATGAGCAGTTTCATATTTTCTCTTAATTATTGTTTGCACTCCGCCATGTATCCCACTCATAACAGCTGCTCCGTCATAACTTTGTGCAATGAGCTTATTTTTGTTATTCTTTAATATTGGGTCTAAAACATTCAAAATTGTGTTAGCTAAGGTTTCAGCATCATGTTTTTCTGGAAGCAAAAAAGTCCAAAACCTTTCAACTGGAGCACCGTTTTTTACATAACGAAAAACAATGACCATTTGAAATTTCATAGAAACATCCGTTGTCTCATCAGCTATCACTGCTAAAAATGGGGCTTCATTGATTTCGTTTAAAATCTCCTCAGCGTATACTTCTAGCATGCAATCCAAAATATCATTTTGTATTGTTTTTGAGGTACCTTTGAAAATTGTCGCATTTGTAAGGTGTTCACTAAGTGTTTTATCAAGTTCAGCAGAAAAATTCACTAAACCACGAAAAATTCCAGGGTTATCTGATGTTTCAGATTCATCGTGTCCTCGTAAGGCGAGCTCAAAAGCCCCACAGAATTTTATACAGTCAATTATTTTTGACAAAACATACCTGTTTTTCGTCACCTCTTCATTGTGTTTTTGTATATTTATCCAATAAGCAGAGTCAAGTTGGGCCTGTATATTAAGTTTCCCAAATAATGCAAATCGCATTTCATTGTTCATATGAGTTTGCGTGTTTTCATGCTTCTTTATTTTTTCACTTAAATGCACTAGATCCCGCACTCCTGTCTCGCGCCACAATTTTTCCTCTTTATCTGCGCCGAATAATGCACACGGAAAACAGAAAAAAGCATTTTTTTCGGAACATCCACAAATCCACTGATTTCGTAGATACATGTCTTTATTAAATTTACGCGTATATGTTTTTCCACGGCTTTTACCGGACACTTCAATATTAAGATCAGGCATAGGACGGCCACGTTCTTTTATAATCAACTGTTGTTGATAGTGAAGTTTTTGAAATTTATTTACACCTAATTTAAATTGAAACTCCATTGTTTTAAACACGCTCGAACAAAACAAATTAAACAAAATTGTAACCTAAGAATTTCTAAACACGGCACAGATGCAACGGTCACGAATAACTGTCGTGAATTGCAGCTCGCAAACACATTTCCGAGGCCGTTAATCAGCCGATTGCCGAAGCACATCGGCTAAGATCGCCGTTTGCCTAATAAATGCATTTTACCGCTGCCAGTGTTTCGGTTGTTATCGACGCGGCTTCACTGGAGCAGCAAATACGTAAAAAGATTGCTTCACTGGAGCACCAAATACGTAAAAAAATTATACGGTTTCACTAGAGGAGTAAATACGTAAAAAAAATAATATTAATCATCGTTGTTGGTGAATTATTATTAACAGTTTATGTTTAATATGATAATATGGCAGATTTGAAATAAAACTATATTAATTATTCTTTAATAATTAAGATTTGCTATGGTTGTTTGGTAGTTCTGCAGCTCAGCAGCACATAAAGAAAAGCCGCCACTGTGTCAAACACTGACAGCATAAAGTTGCCTACAATATTAGAAGTCTACAGCCAGGCAATACCAAGGAGGTTAATATCACATCACTAACCTAACGCTCGTAAAAAAGCAGTAATAATAATAAAATTTTGTAATATAATTAAAAATCAAATTTTTTATTTTTCATAAGAAAATATGATAATAAACGTAAAGAAACGTAACCAAACCTAACCTGACCCTTGTAAAAAAGGTATAATTTTCAGTTAAAAGTAGGAATATAATTAAAAATCAAATTTTTTATTTTTCATAAGAAAATATGATAATAAACGTAAAGAAACGTAACCAAACCTAACCTGACCCTTGTAAAAAGGTATAATTTTCAGTTAAAAGTAGGTAATAATAACATGTTATTTTAATGTAAAATTTGAAATTAATTAGAAAACATAATTTTGAATAACTATGGCAACACTGGTTAAAATTACCATTTTGACCATAAGAAACAGTTGTCATTCCTTGTTGTTTCATGGTAAATAATGGCGAATAATGGCGGTGGCTTTTAAAAATGGGGCATATTTTAAATGGAAATTACATAAAAAATAACGTCTTGCGCACCGCATAAAAATCATTGCACAATTATTAGTAAGTGAAGCAGAATTCATTGATATAAATGTCATCTCCGTAAACATGGTTAAATAAAGCACAGTGGGAAGACAGAATAGTGAATCAAACTCATTCGAAGTCCCAAGGCAGCCAGTTCAATGGTAAATCCGGAAGCAGTTCAGGGTGCAGTAGATATAAGTGTAATTTATGTAATAAGATAGGGCATTATGCAAAAGTATGTTTTCAAAAACAAATTAAATATGTAAATGTAGATCATTCAGAATCAGATGAATTGTTTATAGGTATGGTAAATACTAAAATTGATACTTTTGACAATGATTTCATGATAAATTTTAAAGTTAATAAGCACAAATTAAGCTGTAGATTGGATACAGGGGCAATGGCAAATGTAATATCAATAAATAAGTTAAATTCTCTAGAAGTTAAGGTTGAACTACATAAAACAAATTGTAGGTTAACAACATTTTCAAATGAAAAACTTAAGAGTCATTGGAAAATGTATTTTGGAATGCAAATATAAAGACAATATGTACAACATAATGTTTTATGTGGTAGGGATTAATTCACCAACAGTATTAGGTCTTCCTACATGTAAAGCTTTAAATATATTAAAAAGGGTCAATACAATAGAAAAAATTGAAAGTAATTTGAATTCTAGAGAAGTTACATTGAAAAATGATTACTCTGATGTGAACGAAAAATTTAAGGAAGTTTTTTCAGGTATAGGCTGTTTGGATGAGCCATACAAAATTGTGTTAAATGAATCTGCACAACCAGTTATACATCCTCCAAGAAAGATTCCACTACAGCTAAAGGAGACACTAAAACTTGAATTAGATGAAATGGAGAAAAATGGTATAATTGAGAAAGTTAATGAACCTACAGACTGGGTCAACTCCATAGTCATAGTAAGAAAACAAAAAAGTAATTCTATAAGAGTTTGTATCGATCCTAGAGACTTGAATAAAGCTATCAAAAGAGAGCACTTTCAACTCCCTACGGTTGATGAAATAGCTGCAAATTTAAAAGGTAGTGTTTATTTTAGCAAGCTTGATGCTTCAAAAGTATTTTGGAGCATAAAACTTGATGATGAAAGTAGTAAATTATGTACTTTTAACACTTGCTATGGTAGATATAAATTTTTAAGGCTGCCCTATGGCATTAGTTCAGCAAGTGAGGTAATTTCATAAAAGATTCAGTAAAATATTCAAAATGGAGGGTGTAGAAACATATATTGATGATATAATTGTTTATGGCTCATCAAAACAACAACACGATAAATGTTTATATCAAGTTTTAGAAAGAGCTAGGATAAATAATGTCAAATTTAATTATGAAAAATGTAGTTTTGGTGTAAAAAATATAAAATTTTTAGGATTTAATTACAATAAAGAGGGTCAAACTATAGATAGTGATAAAATTAAAGCCATTCAAGATATGAAAACGCCAGAAAATAAAAAAGACGTACAGAGATTATTAGGAATGATAACGTATTTGTCTAAACACATAAAAAATTTATCAGACTTAACCTCGCCCCTTAGGGAATTAATTAAAGAAAATGTAGAATGGCATTGGTCACATAAACATGATGAATGTTTTAGTAAAATTAAGGAAATAATTTCAAAATGCCCAGTGTTAAGACATTTTGATATAAATGAAAAGTGCTTAATATCGGTTGACTGTTCAAAAGATTCAATAGGAGCTGTACTTTTGCAAAAAGGTCAACCAGTAGCTTACATATCAAAGGCTTTAACTTTGACACAACAAAACTATGCACAAATTGAAAAAGAACTTCTTGGAGTTCTGGTGGCATGCAAAAAATTTCATAATTATGTATATGCTTCAAAGTTTGACATAGAAACTGATCACAAACCATTGATATCCATAGTAAAGAAACCTTTAATGAATGCGCCACCACGACTTCAAAGAATGTTATTTAAATTGCAGAGGTACGATTATAATCTGATGTATAAAAAAGGAAAAGAATTATATATAGCTGATACGCTATCGAGATGTTGCTCGGAATTGCCTGTAATAAAGAATGATTTAGATATTGAACTTGAATCACAAATTTGTTTAGTAAGATTAAACATCAATGTTTCAAATAATCAACTGCAAAAACTCAAAGAAGAGACTAACAAAGACAAAACTTTAATTGATCTAAAGACTTTCATAAAAAAAGGTTGGCCAAAACAAATAAATATTGTACATAAAGATTTAAAAGTATTTTTTAAGATTAAAGATGAAATAACCTTCTTTGATGGTTTGCTGATGAGGAATAGTCAAATTATAATTCCTCATACAATGAGGAAAGAAATGTTGAAAAGAATTCACTATGGTCATCAAGGAATAAATAAATGTAAAATGTTAGCAAGACAATCATTATATTGGCCTTCCATGACAGTTGAAATTGAGAATGAAGTTAAAGGTTGCCCAATTTGCCCACAATTTGAAAATGCAAAAAGAGAACCTTTAACTCCACACAATATCCCAAAACTCCCATGGGAGGAAGTTGGCTCTGATATATTTCACATAGGTCAAAAAAGTTATTTAATAGTGGTAGATTATTATAGTAAATATCCAGAAATTTGTCTGTTGAAAGATACAACCAGTTCAACTGTAGTTACACATTTAAAATCAATATTTGCTCGTCATGGAATACCAAAAATCTTTTACTCTGATGGTGGACCACAATATATAGCCAACGAATTTGTTAAATTTTGCCAAGAATGGGAATTTAAAAGTATAAAGTCAAGCCCAGAAAATCATAGATCTAATGGTCTAAGTGAAAGATATATTCAAACCTACAAAAAAGCGTTAAGAAAATCTCATAAAGATGGTAAAGATACATACTTAACATTGCTACAACTTAGAAATACACCAATTGATTCAAATTTACCATCACCAGCTCAACTTTTAATGTCACGAGTACTTAAAACTCAGATTCCCACTACTGACAAAATTCTAAAACCAAAATTATGTAATGCTAAAATAGTGATCAGTAATTTTCAGAAAAGACAGAACATTCAAAAAGCTTATTATGATAGAGGTACAATAAATTTAAAACCGCTTAAAACTAATGAAAAAGTTTATGTTAAAGATAAAAGCAAATTGAGAGAAGGTCTTATCACACATAAATTAAGAGATAAAACCTACTCGATTAAATTAAGAGATTCTGGGTCAGAAATTGCAAGAAATAGACAATTTTTAGTTCACATTCCTGCAACTTCTGATGATGAACATACAGATAATGAATCTGAAACTAGTGAGTCACAAAATCTTGAAAGTGTCTCTGATAATAATTCTGATCATCACTCTCCAATAAACTTACCTCCACAAACCTCCTCAGGCCGAATTGTTAAAAAACCTGATAGATTAGATTTGTAAGTAATTTTATTATATATAAAAAAAAAGGGAGTAAAGGATGTATGGAACAAATGTTTATTTAAAAATTTGTTAAAGAAATTTATTTTAATTTTGTCATTTTAAAAAGAGGGGGATGTGATGTATGTGAATAAGAAAACATTCGGAACGCACTCAGGTTGGTAACATGTAAGAGTGACGTGACGTACAGGTGCAAGGAAGAGGAAATAAAACCATTCTGAATCTAGACACGATAGATGAAAGGTGTTTCATTGTAACCTAATTTCCACTCTCCATAACCTATCCTATAAACCCGACCACGTGTCATCACAGCAATTAACCAGTGTAAATTTCTTTATAACGTCGCGATGTTTTATAACTAATTTATTTGTTCCACTGGATTACTTTTACTTCTCTTCAGCGGTTTGTAGTAGCGTATATGGCACGCCGAAAGTGTTGCTCCGTCTACCGATTTTTCCTGAAAGTCCGGTTTTGTGCAGATAATAAATAATGTTTTATTAACATCAATTTTGTTTGTGTTCATTAGGTAATATTTAAGTTATAAAATTTATACTTAAATACATTTATTATTCCAAATATTGTTTATAATTTCAAAATAAAAAGAGTGTAATATAATTATTTTATTTTTAAAATTCCTTTTTATTTTTAATTTTAGAAATCAACTTTTTTTTCACGCCGTTTTGGCAATAAAACAACCATTTTTTTAAGTTTAAAATATTTTCATATCTACACTTATAAATAAGTAGATACGTTTTCGTTAAATTGACATGCGATCTAGGTGTGTTCCGTTTTTACACTTACACTGTCAGCATCGCGGCGTGAATTGAGACTCCAGTCGAACTAATGAATTAATTATAAAACATCAAATCAAAAAGAAAAAAGCTTTACAAAGCCATTTACAAAAACTGTTGGATGAAGAGGGACCTCAATATTCACCAGGAATGGCCGATTAAACGTGAGTATAAAGTTATCAGCCTTTAATTCACGAAAATTATGTAAAAAAAACTTTAAATGCTTTTTTCTCAAAAGTAACATTTTCAAACTGGTCAGACACTTTTCTCCTCCGAACCTTCTTAACCGATTTTAAAAACCAAAAATTTTTCGAATGTATATACAAAAGACTAGATGATAAACCTTTAAAATATTTAAAAACCACCCCCCTTTTATTATATATGGGTAAATCCACCCAAAAACAGCGATTTTTCGACTTTTTTTAAAAAACTCGTATAAACTCTTCAAAATAATACAATTTACATATTTTAAAGGTTTATCATCTAGTTTTGAGTCTCACGAATACAACCCATTTTGAATTTTTTGAATATCTTTACAAATGACCCACAAAGTTACCACCAAAAACGCAC
>OU898277.1:88196159-88216159 GCA_918026665.1 Diabrotica balteata
TTTCTTCTTTGAGTTTAAATAAATGAAAACCCTTTAAATTGAATTTTCACTAGATTTTATTGAGAGAAACTGAAAATGTTTAAGTTCGGAATAGTTTTACAAAAAAAATGCAGGTTAGATAGTTCGATTCTTGATGTAAGTTCATTTGGTCACGTAAACAGATGAGAACTTGTCACTTAAACCTCACTTTTGCACTTAAAAGTCTTTTACGAAGCACTTTATACAGCTATTTACAAAACATTGATGAAAAACACGTTGAAACCATTACTTGTTATATAAGAAAAAATGTTTAAAAGATATACGACCACATGTTAGCCGTTTATGAACGTTTAATTCCACTCGTACGTAAAAAAAAACAAAAAACCAACAAAATACTACGAGTGGAGATGTGTACAGTGTTAAGATTGGAACGCTACTGCTGAGCTCCCGGTGCGCCCACGCTGAAGGAGCCGACAATGAGTATCCGGCCAATAGCTAACGCACCCAAGAGCCGAAATGAGTATCCGGCTAATAGCTAACGCAACCCAAGTGACGTCAAGCGACCCCAGAGCGCATGATCCCATATGAGTGCGAAGGAGATAGCCTTATGACGCTCCACATTTTTGAGAACTGTTGCGTCGACTATTCTCCAGACCCTTCTAATAAGCCCCCGATTCTTAGAAATGAAATAGATTTAAAACTGAACCGGCATTTTTCGAATATACAGGTCCGGCATTGGAATTTTATAATGATAATGTTCTGGTTAAATGTTATGAAATTTAACCACATATGAACGTTTTGTATTTAATAAAAGAATTCAAGCTGCAGATGAACCTTTTGATAGTTATCTTAGTGATCTAAAAAAGTTGATACAAAGTTGTGAATATGACAAACAGGAAGACAGCATATTGACAGATAGGTTAGGAACAAATAGTCCATCAGTTCAAGAAAAATTATTAAATACTCAAAAGTTAACGCTTGAAACAGCAATAGAGATATGCAGAAACTCCGAAATAACAAAAAAGCAGTTAGAATCTGTAAGAAACAATGAAAGTTTGGAAGAAGTGCAGTAAAAAATAGACAAGACAGTAGAAATACACAAAGTGAGTTAAAATTTTTGTGTAGAAAGTGCAAACGTAAACATGTAGCTGCCCAGTGCCCAGCGTTTGGAAAGAATTGCTTTGAATGTGGTGCAGCAAATCACTTTAGTAATGCGTGTTTTGCTGAAATGTCCAATCAGCAAAGATATAAAAGGCAAAATGTTAAAAAAGTTAAAGAAATTAGAAGACATGACGAGAACATTGATGACTCTTCAACAGATGATGACATGCATGTGCATACCGTGAAAGGAGTTGGGGCAATCAATAGTAGAAGTCGAAATCAGTGGATTGAGGTAGTCAACATAAACAACCAAGACATTGAGTTCAAGATGGACACTGGATCAGAAGTAAATATATTACCCAGTGATATTTTAAAAGTTGTATTCAGAAACAGTAAGTACAAAATTGAAAAGTGTAATACTATATTAGAAGCTTATGGAGGTACACGTTTGAAAACTTTGGGGAAAATTACTTTAAATTGTAAGAGGCTGGATAGGAATTATAATTTAGAATTTGTAGTTGTAGATTTAAAAGTCCAGCCAATTTTAGGTTTAAAAACATGTTATTCTTTTGACTTAATTAAAAAAACACAGAGTGTAAATGTTGATGAGGAACTTACTAATAAGGAACAATTATTACTAGAATATAAAGATGTATTTGAGGGAATGGGCACATTCACAGGTTTTTGTAAAATACAATTAAAAAATGATAGTGTTCCAGTAGCTAGACCAGCTAGAAGAGTACCATTTACTATAAAAAATAAGCTAAAAGAGAAATTAGGTAAATTAGAAAGTAAAAATATTATATCCAAAGTAACAGAAGCATGTGAATGGGTTAATAATATAGTTATAGTTGAAAAGCCAGATGGTTCACTGCGTCTGTGTTTAGACCCTCAAGAGCTTAATAAATGTATTGTCAGGGAATATTTTGAAATTCCTAGTTTAGAGGAAATAAGTTCGAAACTGTCAGGAAAAAAATATTTTTCAGTATTAGATTTCAAAGATGGCTTTTATCAAGTTAAATTAGATGAAAAATCTAGTTCCTTAACAACATTTGCAACTCCATTTGGGTGTTACAAATTTCTCAGATTACCATTTGGTCTAAATCTGGCCCCAGAATATTTTCAGAAATTAAATTGTAAAAATTTTGGTGACATTGAAAATGTTATTATATATTTTGATGATCTATTAATTGCATCTGATTCCATGGAGGAGCATGACAAGACACTTAAAATAGTGTTTAATAGAGCTAGGGAAATTGGTGTAAAGTTTAGGAAATCAAAATTTCAGTTTAGACAAATGACAGTGAAATACATGGGACACATTTTTAGTGAAGATGGTATGAAAATAGATAATGATAGATTGAGGGCTATAAATGACCTAAAAAACCCGTCAAACAAGAAAGAGCTTCAAAAACTGCTGGGTGTGGTAAATTATGTACGAAAATTTGTTCCAAAATTGGGTGAGATTGCAAGCCCACTGTATCAATTACTGAAAAAGAATGTTATTTTTCAGTGGCTTGGAGTTCACAGTAAAGCACTGGATGTGATAAAACAAGAACTTGCTAAAAATATATCTCTAAAGAATTTTGATTCTAGTAAAGATATTGTAATTCAAACAGATGCGTCTCAGTTTGGTTTAGGATGTTGTCTAATGCAAGGTCCTGTTGCTTATGCTTCTAGAGGTTTAACAGGCACTGAGGAAAATTATGCTGTCATAGAGAAAGAGTTATTAGCTGTAGTGTTTGCATGTCAAAAATTCCACAATTATATTTATGGTCGCTCTGTAAAATTCATAACAGATCATAAACCTAATGTAAGTATCATGAGTAAGCAAATAAGTCAAATTAGTTCTCCTAGGTTGCAGAGGCTAAAACTGAAGCTACTGAAATATGATATACAAATTCAGTATGTACCTGGTAAATATTTACATATTGCTGATTATTTGTCTAGAAATGTAAGTGATGAAAGTGCAGAGAATGATGCTGATATGAATGAAATGATGCATTCACTAGAAAAGCATTTAAGAATGAGTGATACTAGAAAGATTCAGTTTAAAGCAGAAACAGTAAAAGATCATGTACTGAGCAAAGTCATTGAGTGTTGTCTGAGAGGGTGGAAGAATACAAAGTATGAAGGAGAGATGAAAGTTTTTCACCAGTTAAGAAATGAGTTGTTTGTTAATGATAATCTTTTATTTTTCAATGATAGAATTGTTGTACCTAAAGTTTTGCGAAAAGAAATGCTTCAAATTGTACATGAAGGTCATTTTGGTATAAATCGTTCAAGAGATCGAGCAAAAGATGTCTTATTTTGGCCAGGGATGAGTGTGGATATTGCGAATGAGATACAGAGTTGCAAAATTTGTGAAAAGTATAGGTATGCAAATAGTAAAGAGCCATTAATATCTCATGATGTCCCGGAATTGCCATTTCAAAAATTGGGTGCTGATATTATGGAACATGGTGGCAAAGCTTATTTGGTTGTTGCTGATTATTTAACGAAGTGGCTAGAAATAATCCCTATAAGAGGTAAACAAACGTCTGATGTTATAAATGCACTCAAGCAGATATTTGCAACACATGGTATACCAGATGTAATTATAGCTGATAATATGCCTTTTGGATCATATGAATGCAAAAAGTTTGCAGATAAATTTGAGTTTAAATTTCAAACTAGTAGCCCCCATTACCCTCGATCGAATGGTTTAGCTGAGAGGTTTGTACAGATATCTAAAAATATTATTAGAAAATCAGATGACATGTGGGTTGCTCTAATGAACTATCGTAATACTCCTGTTACTGATCTCAAGAGGTCACCAGCTCAACTTCTATTTGGCAGAAAACTAAAAACTAAATTACCAGTTGTTGAAAAACAAAATGATAATATCAAAGAAGTTAGGTCAAGATTAGAAGAAAGAAATAATACTTATAAGGAATATTATGATAGACAGACAAGAAATAGGCCCGAATATAAGCAAGGTGAAAATGTGGTATACAAAGATAATAATCAATGGAGTCCGGCTGTTATTGTCAATAAACATGAGTCTCCAAGGTCTTATTTAATTGATAATGGTAAAAATGTCTTATGTAGAAACAGCTATCACCTGCGTAGGTCAAAAATTGATCATGATATTAGGCAGACTCAGAATTTAAGTGATGACAATGATAATACACCTAGTTGTAGTAAAACTCAGAGTTCTAGCAGTTCAGAGTGTTATACTGACATGAGCTTGAGACCATCACGTACTATCATACAGCCTGCCAAGTATTCTGATTATATTTTATATTAGTATAATTTACTCTGATTGTATTTTGTATTAGCATAGTTTTTTTTTGTATGATTAAAGTTTGTGTAAAAAAAAAAAACAAAAAAAATGTAAAAGGGGGAGATGTAGTAATAGGCCACATGTAAAAGAGGCGTGGCACCATGAAGTTAGAGATAGAGGTTAGGTTAGGTTAATATAAAAAGATGTAACGTGTATATTGTTAATCTTATAGTTTTATTAAATATAACATTTAATAAATACCGAGTATTATTATTACAATTATAGACAATAGAAGAGATTTGGAAAGATGTTTTTGTTAGTTTTTAAGAATTATAGAAAAATATTATTTGTAAATAAGTTTTAGGAAATTTTATAATTATAGGTAAAAATTTGTTTGTTATCGGAATGAAAGAATGGGGAATTGTGACGAGTTTTGATTGGCGGAGATTAAAAAAGGTGGGAGGTATGTAGGAATGAAAGTTTAGCTAGATTTCGGAGTGAAAAAAGATAGTTAGTTGGTTTTCCAAGTCTGTAAGACGAACAGTGATTGTTCTCTGGCGGTTCCCGAGAAGTAGCAAGCAGTAGTGTTGAATGTTAGTGAGTTTTTGTGGAGTTAGTGTATCTTACAGAAGCTGAAGCAGCAAAATATTGTAAGTCATATTTTTCTACTTATATTCCAAGAGTCACTGTTCAGGCCAACGAGAGATTCAGTTTATCGTAAAGAGAAGATATTCCAAGAGTCATTTTTCACTCGGGCCAACGAGAGATTCAGTTTATCGAGAGGAGAAAGGCTATCATAATTTGAATGATTCGTGCATTTGCACGAGTAAATAGTATAGTCTACAAATAACAAGGATTTGGACCACTCATCATCAGAGAGAGATAGTTTTGTTTTCTGCAGTTTTTCTTTCATTGATAACACAACTTTTTTACACTTTATTTAGAAAGGATATAAATATTTTGATTAGGAGATTTAGAGTAATACTTGGATTTTGAGATTTCAACTAATATTGTTTGTACCATTAATTTTGATTGTTCACGTACGTAGAACAAAATTTTGAGATTTATTATATGAGATTTTGTTTATTGAAAACTTTTGAGTGTGAATTATTCCATTATTTTTATTTCAATATATAGTGTTAGATCATATGTGTTTTTATTATTCCGGTATTCTTTGGACCTTACCTTTCACATGTAACAGCATAGATATTGAAGCACGAATTTAACCCTGAGATAAAAGAATTAAAAATTGTGATAGAGTCATAATCATATCATTTAAATAATTTTAATTAATCAATAAAATTAATTAGCTAATTATTGCTTGGCGCACCAAGACTTTAAATATCACAATAATATATATATATATATATATATATATATATATATATATATATATATATATATATATATATATATATATATAAGACTTGCCCTATTAACTAGTGAAGATGTCACAAATTTGTCCAGAAAGTATAATATACACAAAACAGGATCAAAATGATATGGTAGCAACAGCCTTAAAGGTTCAGGAATGGAATGCTAACAACAAGAATTATGCTTTCTTATTCAAGAAAGAAGGTAAACACCAAAAATTTTAAATACCTACCACATTTATAATACTTAATCTTGTGTGGCTGCTCATGTAACAATCCTTGTTATACAAGCAATAAACATTTTTAAATAATATAACTGTTAAGTTTGTAGTTACTGGCCTTTTACATAGCTAATTTTATTGTGGAGGTGGTGATAGTTTATAGGTCAAATTTACTGCTTTGTTACCTTTGCCTACCTCATGTAATAAATCTCACTTGTCAAAATCAACAACTTTCACCCCATAACTAACTATAGAGTTTTAAGTTACTTTCTTTTTATCATCATCATTGATACAACTTTTTTTGGTTCTTGGTCTATTTAAGAATACCTCCCAATTCTATTCTGTATTTTATAGTCTATCTATCTATCTAATCAGCCTTAAACGCCCACTCTTGGGCATAGGCCTCCCCTGTTAATCTCCATTGGTCTCTATTTTGGGCGATCTGCATCCAGTCCTTTCCTGCCGTTCTCTTAAGGTCGTCAGTACATCTCATCTGTGGTCTTCCTCTTTTTCTTTTCTTTTCTCATGGTCGCCAGTGTAGAATTCGCTTATTCCATCTTTCATCTTTTTGCCGGAGAGTGTGACCGGCAAAGTTTCATTTAAGTTTTGCAACCTGTCTTGATACATCGTTCACCTTTGTTTTTTCTCTGATCCATGAGTTTCTTTTCCTGTCTTTAAGACAGATACCCAGCATCTGTCTTTCCATTGCTCTTTGTGTTTTGGATATCCTGTCGATGTTCTCCTTTGTGAAAGTCCATGTTTGTGAACCATATGTGATAACTGGTAAAATACACTGGTTGAATACTTTCATTTGCATATATTGAGGGAACTTTTTATTTTTTAGAATATATGATAGTTTACCAAATGAGGCCCATGCTAGTCTAGTTCTTCTTTTTATGTCTTCTGTTTGATTGTCCCTGTTCAGCTATATTATCTGTCCTAGGTATATGTATTCTGCCAACTGCTCTAATTTATTCTGTTTGACTACTATTTCTAATTGGTCTTCTTGGTTTGTCATAGTCTTGGTTTTACTATAGTTCATCTCTAGACCTACCTCTGTCGCTTTTCTATCTAGTTCCTCAACCATCTTCTGTAACTCTTCCTTCGTATCTGTTATCAGGACTATATCGTCTGCATATCTCAAGTGGTTCAAGAGCTCTCCATTTATTCTTATTCCGTATTTTATAGTATGTTTGTCAAATTTTTGATTTTTAAAAGTGCCATGTAATGTTTTATTTGTTCCTTATATATACTCTTCAGTCTTCCCCTTGTTTTATGTCCAGCTGACGTTTATTTTTGAAGGTATTTCATTTTCCATCCATTCCACATGTCCCTTCTACTGAAGCTGTCCTATGGGTATGAATGTTATGATATACAGATCCAGGTATACAATTTTCTTTTACTCATTTATATGTGTGGTTTAAGATTTTTTCCTTGGGTAATTGCTTGGATTAGATACCCTCCATTTAAGTTATCATATTCACTTTTAACATCTATGATAAGATTGTGTTTGTTGATATTGCATTTAATTGTTTTGAGAATTTACTGTAGAAAAAAATATCTGATCTATTATTGATTTTTGCTATCAGAAATCACATTTGTACTTGCCTAAAACTGTTTCTGCATATGATCTCATAAATTATGTTGTATCTTGCATGCTGTGTTCAGAAGCATGATTCTGTGGTAGTTTCTGTATTCCAACTAGTCTCTCCTTTTTGTAATAATACAGTATTCCATTTATTGGGAAATTGTTAGTTTTTCAATAATATGTGGTTTGCTTTCAGTATCATCAAATGATATTTAGTCTGATGATGCTGCTTTATTATGTTTTAGTTTATTTATTGCTGTTCAAATCTTAGGCATTGTTGTGAGATTTTTTCTCTGTTATTTATCTAATTGGTTAAATGTAATTTATATGGTTCACATCTCTGCTTTCTTCAATTTTTTCCTATAATGTTCTGTCCATCTTTTTATTTTGTGTTGTTTTGTCAATGTAATGCTGGTAATCTCAGTACATCATGGTCCTAAGTTTAAATTCTGTTTTTCATTTGCTTATTTTTATGTAGGACTTTTTTGCCACTGCTCTTTTACTTAGATTTTGTAATTCTCGAAATTGTTGTCTATCTATACTTCCCTCCTTTTTTGTGCACTTGTTTCTCTTCCTTTCATAGCTGTTTGTCTTCTGCTTTTACTTACCTGGTCCTGTGTCACTGCTGCTTTATATGCTGTGTTTTTTCTTTCAGTTAGTTTTCTTCAAACCATTCACTTCTTTGTTTTTCCTCCATGCCTAATACTTTTTGAGTGCTGGAGTGAAAATACTGGATCCAAATTTGAAAAAAGAAATGAAAAATGCAATGAAGAGAATTATTACCGAAACTAATGAAGCTCAATTTATAGACTTATGCAATATATATTTACGAAAATTTCAAGAAGCGAATGAGCTTGATTTTTTAATCAACTGGCAGGGTAAATAAATATATGAAATCATACATTTTAAGTCACCCTTCAGTATATTTTTTTGTAGGTATTACTTTCAGAATGAAGAGAGGATCAAAATGTGGGCCCATTGTTACAGAAGAAATTCAGGAATCAATACCAATATGGCGATTGAATCATTTAACAACTTATTAAAAACCAACCAGCTAAGGAGAAATGCTGCAGTGAGAATTGAAAAATTATTGGACACAATTGACGATTTAGTCTCTCTCTTCAATCCTGACCCCCCAGGGGGAGTGTAGTGGTCGACGTGATGTCATATATTGTCTGTTTCCAGAGATCTCTGTCTCTGGTCATTTCTTTTAATTCATGCATAGGTCTTTGGCATATTCCTGTAATTTGATCTATCCATCTTGTTGGGATCTTCCTCGTGATCTTCGGCCTTCTACCTTTCCTTGTATTATGAGTATTTCCATGTTTTCTGTGTTTGCTCTCATAACATGCCCAAAATATTTTAATTGTTGGAGATGGACTTTACTAGAGAGTCGTTGGTTAACTTTTAACTCTCTTAAAATTGAATTATTTGTTCTGCGGTCGGTCCAAGGAATTCGTAACATTCGTCTCCAACAGAACATTTCAGTGGCGTCTATCTTTCTTCTCTCCGATTGTCTCAGAGTCCAAGATTCACATCCATAGGTCAGTATTGGGAATATTAAGCAGTTGATCAACCTCATCTTTATCGCTCTTGAAGTTTGACAGTCCTTCCATATTTTGGTCATTTTTGCTGTGGCAACTTTTGCTAGATCACATCTATGTTTAATCTCTTCTTGTAATGACCCTGTGTTTGTGATTAATGATCCCAGATATAAGTATGAGCTCACAACCTCGGACCAGTCAATTGTGGTTATGTGTGGATGATTGTTGTGTAGTCTATCCACTATCATGATCTTTGTCTTTGATATGTTTAATTGCAGACCAAATATTTGACTTTCGTTTTCGATCAGTCGTGTAAGTTCCATCAGCTCTGCTTGACTATTTGCAAGGAGGGCTGTGTCATCTGCGAAAGGTAGGTTGTTGAGTTTATGACCATTTATTGAGATGCCCTTTTCCCATCCTTCAAGTGCTCTTCACATAATATACTCCCCATATATGTTGAATATTGTGGAGATAATATACATCCTTGTCTGACACCCTGTTCTGGATGAAACTCATTCGAAAGTGTGTCAAGTACTTTAACTGATCCAGTAGTGTGTTCATATAGTTCAGTTATAAGCGTAATTAGATGTTGTGGTACGCCTACTTCTTTTAGTATTCGCCATAAGTGTCTCCACTTGACCCTGTCGAACGCTTTACGGTAATCTATAAAACAGATGTATAGTGGGATGTTGAATTCCCTAGATTTCTCGATCATCTGTCTTATATTCAGCAGGTGTTCTCGAGTGCCTCTACCTTTTGTAAATCCAGTTTGCTCTTGTGGAATTTCTCTTTGAAGGAATGTTTTCAGTCTCTCATTGATTATATGTAGCATTATCTTGCTGGCATGGGATATAAGAGAGATAGTTCTATAATTGTCGCATTTATGACGATTTAGTATGTATCAAAAATATGTGGAAGAGAATTATAAACATGGAAAGACCAAAAGCCAACAACTATCAAGACAGGGTTATAGCAAAAGCACACAAAATAGCAGAAATGATGAAAGAAAAAGTGGAAGTCAAGAAGAATGTGAAGGTGTATGGACAATTTCAGGTAAAATCTTTTAGGGTTCCTAATAAATTATATATATTATATAATATAAGTATATATATATATATATATATATATATATATATATATATATATATATATATAATATACGTATAAGAAAGCTGTGTGAAACTGAGTGTAAGAAATTGTTTTGTAGAGTGTGTAAAATTTGTATTCATCTATACCAGTGTGATTGTACTGAATATGTGGTGAGGAATATCCTGTGTAAGCATGTGCACTTGGTAAAAATATATGAGGAGCGTGTTTGTACTAACTCTGTTTTAGATGATGCTGCAAGGTGTTTGGGAGAAAATTTAATTATTAAATCAAGTCATGAGGAGGAAATTAATGAATTTATCAGAAAGAAGCTGGAACAGAGAAATGTGATCCAGGAAAACACTATCCAACATCTTCCAGGATTAACAGGATCTTACAAAGAAACGAAAAATGGAAAAGCAGCAATATTTTCCTTCCAATAAAAACAGAAACTGATTAAAAATTAAATTTGAACAATTCTTGTAGCTCACATGTATTTTTTGTTTTTGTATCTGTATTGAATCTGTATTATATCTGAAATCTGTATTATAGCTTTATAGGCTTATTTACAAGAAAGTTAATTTAACATTATGTTTACTTGATTAGTGATAGTAAAATTTCATAAAATATATGTATTCATGCTTAAGTTAGGTCTGAATTTTAAATTGTGTTAAGTAATTATGTTATTTGTAGACTTTTATATTAGAGTTGTATTTTGAAGTAGGGATGTACTGGGTCCTAGGCGGGGTTTTACCTTACCCGTTGCACCAATAAGGCCCACTTCAAAGAATAAATTTTAAAAATAGCTACTTAGTGTTTTATTTGATTTGCAATAGTTATTTCCAGTAAACATTTGCTTAATTTTGTTCAATAAATTTTTCACCTCAAGGTGAAATCTAACACAAATTAGTTCAACTTTCTAGAAATAAAAGTCAATTTGGATATATATATATATATATATATATATATATATATATATATATATATATATATATATATATATATATATAGGCAAGTTGAAAATAGCAATTTTTATTATAAAACAGCTAATGGAAAAATTTAAAGTTAAAAGGAAAGACTTTACATAATTTTTATTAAACTTGAGATGGCATATGCCTACAAAAAAATTAAAACAATAATACCTACATATTTAATAAAAAAAAACAGCACTAGGATATCATACAGTCAGCTTATTCCTAAAATATGAAGTACTAATACCCAAGTTTCATTTTAATTAACATGAAATCTGCCAAATCTCAATATACACCTACAGATCAATCACAGCAAATGTACCTTGTTATTTTCAGTGTAGGAAAATTAAACACATTTCAAATAAAATTGTAATAAGTCTGTTTAATCATAAAATACGAATATTATCCTCTTCCTACCAATACCATATATTCTAGCGGTTTCTACATTAAATTTGTCTCGCTGAATACATTTGGAGACCCATAGTTTATGCATTTGTTTGTCTCTAGGAAACCCAAAAAAACGACATGTCGAAAAAGTTTTACTTTTTTTATTCTTATTGTTTAAACAACCCACCACTGCACAATACATTATGGCAAACAAATAATTATTAGTCTTTTTTATAAAGTAGCTCCAGATAGTCCAGAGGAAGTTGCCTACCACAAACAAATTAGGTGATAAATATTACCATAGTAAACTGAATGTTTTCACCACAAGATTTATATACCAATATAATATACAAAGACTTTACTACATCAATAAATAAATTTAAAAATCATTCACTACATTTTAAAATTTACAGGATAGAAAACTCTATTAACAATTAAAACAGCAACATAATAAACATGAACATAGCAATTAATTTGCTGTCATTAACCTTGTCTCAGGATTACGTCACAGTAAGATGCGCGTTGAAGATATGCTCACTTGCCGTTCTAATTTTGATCGACTTTGCGCATCGCGTCATACTGAGACAAGGCCAGGGAGGGGACTTGTTTGTATCATATTTTAACGATGCAACATATGGCAACGTTGTTCCATTACTGTAATGAACAACTTCAAAACTTAAACTCTTAACGGTAAGTATACCTTGATGCCATATCTTGCACTAAGAAGTCATAACTATAGTCGGACAGATTTCAATTAAAGGTGACTATTCTAAATTGAACTAAACGGTAGCGGCAACCGTGTAAAATGTCAGTAGTAAATTCTTACAGGGGTCATTTTTATTGCGTATACTTCGCCCATGTAAGTAAGCGAAGAAGTAATATAGTCCTCATAACATTTTCCCCCGTAACAATATAAATTGGTGCGGTTCACGAGTGTGTAGTGAGACAAGTTTATTGAATAGTTTAAAACATCCGCAAACATATCAATATTTTGCTGGTCTATATATATTTACGTTCTTAGAAAAAATGTTAATGAGTGAAATATGATATTTTAGTTTATGTTTATTCGTTCCAAATTCTAATGTGCATAGGCGTAGCGTTTTCTATTTCGTGGGAATATATTTATTAAATAGACTTTATTATTAACTTTAAAATAGTTTTGAGGTAAGTAAAGTAAATTTGCGGCAAATTTATTCTTTGTATAGTATTAACCCGTTAACGACCGGTCAGTATACAAAGAGAAATTTGTCAATTAATTTATTAGATTGGAATAAAAACACATATATTAAAAAAGGATTGCAATTTACAACAAAAAAGTTTTTTTTTCTCATTTTCAAGGAAAACTGTACAATTTTTAATACAGGAACATATTGCATCTTAAATGTAAATTAAATTGTAAGGTGAAAATTTTCGAAACATTCGGGTTGTAGATGCATTCTACACCTTTTAGATAAATAAATAGTAGTACTTTTGCATATCCTACATTCTTGCACTATCGTCTCTTTTTGTAATGTGGCCAATTGTCAAATCTGGTAAAGCAAATTTAGATTGATGTACATGTACGAAGCTTGACATTGATGTAGCGATTCTTCACTATTATAAATTATAAATATAAATCTATGTCGGCTCATGCTTTCTCTTATAATGTGCACTTCTTTATCTTCATCTTTTGACCAATGTATATCAACTTGAAGCAGAGTGTGAACCAGATAATGTACGAATCTATGTTATTTATTTCAAAATCGTGACGGTTGTTCAAAAGTATAGAATGCTCTCAATCTTCTTTATCAAATGCTTCTATGTACAGGATAGAAATGCTATCTAAATATAGAATGCTTCTTTATCAAAAAAGAGTGAAAAAACTTCAATGTATGACTTAACTTCATTGTTGGCTTTTATATTGTCTCAATATAAATCAGACTGATGTTGAATTACTACTGAGCACAAAGCAGCACGAAGAAGTACCTGTTGTTACAACTTAAGAACAAATTTGGATCTACTATTTTTGACTGGTTTTTTCTTTGGACGTTTTATCTGTGGTTCAGAGGAATATGATAATCAGAATTACCAATCACTTGTATTTCATATGTACTTGCAATATCCGATTTTATTGATTCTTCACAAATAATATTATCATCAATGTCTTTTACGTAAGACACATTCTTATCTAATCTCGGCGGCAAATAAAACACTTTAAGTGAGTCAGCATTTTCACAAGCTGAGTATTCTTCTAACAAAGCTATTAACTCTTTAGTAGTTAGTGTCATCTTTATTTCATATTTCGAGCAGTCGCCACATTGGGCATATTGGGCAGTCGCCACATTGAAGTTTGTACAACAAGAGGTTTGAAGTTTGAACATTGAAGTTTGAATAACAAGAGCCAAAATAAAAAAAAAACACTTAAATAGTGCTGTGTACAAACTTCAATGTGGCGACTGCCCAAAAACTTACATCGGGCAAACTGGTAGAAACTTTAATAAACGAATAGCAGAACATAAAAGGGCTTTCAATAATACAAAAACAGATTCGACATACGCACTTCACCTTCTAGATCATATTCATTCTTTTAATGACAAATTTAAAATTCTTCACATTCAAAATAAAGGCATTAAGCTATCTTTGTTAGAATCTATGGAAATCAACAAATTAAAAAATACAGATATAATTCTAAATGACCAACTTGAGACAAACAGTTCTCCCCTCCTCAACCTATTTCATTAGAGACTATAAATTGTAAACGCATGCCAAAAATAGATCACTTGAGAAAGGCAATCAGCCGAAACAGCTGTAGTGATAAGATTTAAAATAAATTTTGTGGAAGTTTGAAAACAAAGTTTTCAGTGTTTTAGTGTTACGAAAAAATAAGTATTTTCCAAAGTTTTCTGTTTTTTGAAGTTCTATATTAGGTACTCTCTAATAAGATTAAAATTTTACTTTAATTTGTTAGACAACTATAAGATACCTGTCAAAAGACAAATGATAATTTAATGATTATATCGGTCTTAAATTTAATTTTTATGTAATTACTTATGTATTTAAATAAATAGTTAAATCAATTCAATTCGAGTTAAAACAAAACAAATATAACGTTCATAGCAGACAGCGATTCTATAAATAGAGAATGAAGTGCAACGACGAGATCGTATGTTAAAATTTCAGATTGTTTAGTCTACTGAAAAAATAAGTATTTTGCGAAGATTTCTGTTTTTTGAAGTACTGTATTAGGTACTGTATAAAAACAATCAAATTTTCCTTTATTTTGTTAAACAACTATTCACTCCGTGCTTGACTGACCTATTGCCTTCATCTGAGAGTTTTGGACTTCCCAATTTGAGGTTAAAAATATGTTAAATATATAAGAAATTGACAATTATGAATAATTAGTTTTTTAATTATATTTTTTAGTTCATGTACAAAATAAATGTAGTAATTAAAACTGGGTTTCTAAAAATTCATCATAATTTATCTTTGCAACCCCAAACGGAAAAGAAAGGGAAAAATCTAGTACTGACAAATCAAGATTTTCATGTGGAAGAGCATATAGTTAAAAACAATAGTAGTAAAAGTTATGATATAAAAGCTAAAGTCATCAGGCAGGCTGCTGTTAGCTTGAAACCTTATAAAATATCATTTAAGGTTATTTATTTAAATTTTTCCTACTTTAATTGCATAAAAATGAAATTATGTGATATTTACTTTTTCATATTAATAGCACGAAATCATCTTTTTCTTTTCTCGAATTTATATGTAATCTTTAGAAACCTATAAAAACTAGACTCACTATTTTTGCTATTATTTGCACAATTAAATACGTAACATGTATTTGCACCAATTTTTGATAAAATTTATGCGTAAAAGATAGGTCCAATTTTGTCATATTTCGCCGCTACGCACGCTGGCATTGTTTCAAGGTACCCCTACCATGGTTACGCACGGAGCGAATAAGATACCTGTTAAAAGACACATGATAATTTAATAACTATATCGATCTTAGATTGAATTAATTACTTATGTGTTTAAATAAATAATTAAATTTTTTTTGGTACGCCTCTGCAAAATTGATAAGTGAAATATGATTTCGTTGAAATGTTATCGTTAAGGGCTTAGTTAAGTGCGATGTTGCAAAGTAATCACCTTCAATTAAAAAATGTTTTAGTATAGTTTACTTTCTGTAAAAACGTGGTTTGAAAATTAATAAGTAATTTGTAAAATTAATTAAAGAAATATATGAATCTATGATTTGATTGTGTGTATTACAAACAAAACAAATATTGCTACAAAATATAAATTAAATATTCGTTATCAACATTATGATTTGTGAGGTTATTGGCGGTTTTATTTAACACCAAGCACACAAAAATTTTTTCTCCGTCTTTAGCAAGAAATTATGGAGTCCTGTACTCCATCTACTTCAACAAGCTCTGAAATTCTCTCAGGGGCCTGCCACCTTTGCAGCAAAACATTTAAAAATGTAAAATACGAAATCGTCATATCAAAAGAAAGCATAACATAGATGTATCCAAGAAGAAAATGAATTAGTTTGTCCGTTATGTGAGAAAGAAACTAATTGTGAAAGTCATAAGAAGTTACGGAAACATCTCAATGACCACCACCAGGTGAATATTGAACTAATAACTTTTGAATTTTCTAGTAAACAAGAATAAGAGACATGGAAACATATGCAGAAAATTGAGACAAGTTATACAATGAGTAGAGTGGCTAAGGGAAATGATATAAGAATTATAAGATATTATACTATGAGTGTAACCGAAGTAATATCAACGGTAGGTGCAATACTTTGATACTTGTATTATAATAATTAAAGCTTATTCTTGTCTATCTTTAGGATATAAGCCCAACCATAAAATTAGGACATAGTAATATTAGGACGGAAAGTAGGCAGACCTAAGGGAACTTGGAGAAGGACAGTACTGGACGAAGGGAGAAAAATGGTAAAATCCTGGCTTGAAATCAAAGCACTAGCCAGAAATAGATTTCGCTGGAGACACTTTGTGGAAGCCCTATGTTCCTCTTAGGAATCTCGGGACTATATATATATATATATATTATATATATATATATATATATATATTATATATATATATATATATATATATATATATATATATATATATATATATATATATATATATAATATATAAATATATATATATATATATATATATATATTATATATATATATATATATATATATATATATATATATATATATATAATGAACCAGAAGTATTTGCTGACCACGTAAGGAAGTAAACTTTAAATATTGGGTATGCAGCAATAAAAATGAAAGGTGTACTCTTTTAAATTTTTATTCCAAGCTTTCGGACATTGGTTATGTCCTTCATCAGGGAGCTACAAATGTGATGAATAATTTTTACAAATTTGTATAATTAATTAAAAATTCGATACTTACAAACTTAATGAGCTTGTATCATAAATGATTTTTAAAAAAATTGTTGATAAATTAAAATAAATAATAAACTGTGATAAATTTTATCAACAATTTTTTTAAAAATCATTTATGATACAAGCTCATTAAGTTTGTAAGTATCGAATTTTTAATTAATTATACAAATTTGTAAAAATTATTCATCACATTTGTAGCTCCCTGATGAAGGACATAACCAATGTCCGAAAGCTTGGAATAAAAATTTAAAAGAGTACACCTTTCATTTTTATTGCTGCATACCCAATATTTAAAGTTTACTTATATATATATATATATATATATATATATATATATATATATATATATATATATATATATATATATATATATATATATATATATATATATATATATATATATATATATATATATACCCGGTTCGCTAGTCCCAGTCCAAACTGTCCAAACTGTTGATAAGGTTAGTTCAGGCGCCTACCAACTAAACTCACCCTCTCTTCCAGCAGCGCACCCGGAACTTTTCTTGGCGAATGCAACTTCGGGAGCACCACCGCGGTCTCCAATTTTCACGAAAACCTAGTATAGTCCTCGGTAGAGAGTCTCAAAGGTAGCTGAGTGACATAATGACAGTATAAAAAACAATATAAGTAAATAAATAGGACAGTTACACTATAAAATTAGTACAGAACGCTGAAGTATGTGTCTAATGAGAAAAAAACGCGAATTACAATTATTTTATTAGTCTTTCAGCCTATTCCTTCATCCTGTCTCGCTCTTTCTAGCGTCTCCTTTTTTTTATGATTTCCGTTATTATTTCTAACACATAATCATAGTTCTTTCTGTTCTTCATAGCTAAGTCCAGTATATTATTGGGCGTGACCTCTCCTAGCTTTTTTCTCAGTCTTTGACGTTCTTGTAGAAAGACATTACATTCGAAAATGCAATGTTCCGCGTCATCAGTCACACCACAATCCATACAGATATCGTCATTTGTTTTTTTAATTCTGTATGTATACGACCTAAAAGAACCGTGTCCGGTCAGGTATTGTGCAAAGAAATAGTTTATTCTCTTGAACCTACATTTGTACCATGCTTTTACATCGGGTATTAGTATGTATTTTAGTCTATTGTGCTTTTTCCCTTTGTGCCTCCCATTCAGATTGCCATTCATCAAGGATCTGGTTCCTAATTTCGTCTCTTACCTGTGTCGGGTGGCCGTTGCCGTTATTGTATAGGATGGCTCTTTCTTTCGCTAGGAGGTGAATGGGGAGCGTACCAGCAATCACCTGTAAGGCTATCGTAGATGTAGTCCGGTACGCACTAACTACTTTAAGAAGGGGCTTTCTTTGAGCTTTTGTAATCAAGTCTTTGTACCTGGCAAACCTTAAGACTTCAATCCATACGGGGGCACCGTACAAAAGGGTCGAATGCACTATTTGCAAGTACATTCTTCTTTTATAATTACTTGGCCCTCCTATATTAGGCATTATTTTCATAATGGCCGCTGTTCTGCGTTCTGCTGCTTGGACTACATTTATCAGGTGTTTGGTAAATCGTAGACCTGTATCAAGGTGTATGCCTAGATATTTAGCACAATTGGTTGGGACTATCGTCGTACTTGCAAATTGGAAAGTCAGGTTGGGTATCGCTCTAGGCCCTTTTAATATAATTATCTCTGTTTTATTACACGCCAGCTGTAAGTCGTTAGTTGTCATTCACCTATTAACTTTTCTCCAGCATATATTAACTTTATTTATTGCATCCAAGTTTGTGTCACCCTCTATTAGTATTGCTAAGTCATCTGCATATGCAATTGCTGACGCACCTCTGCCGTAATCTATTTCCAATACTGTGTTATACAAGACGTTCCACAACGTTGGACCTAATACAGATCCCTGCGGTACTCCAGCCGATAGTTTTGTTTTTTCTTTGTTTGCCACTTTAATATATCTGTCGGTGAGGTAATTTTTAATTATATTTATTAGGTAGTCTGACACTCCAGCGGTTTCCAGTTTCCTTATGATGTATGCCCAATTGGCAGAATTGAAGGCATTCTTTACATAGAACATAACAAGGATTGCCCATTTATTTCTTGTTTGTTTGACTGTATCACATATAAATTTTACCGCGTCTATAGCTGATCGTGTTTTTCTAAAACCGTATTGCTGGTCATAAATAGCTCCTGTGTTTAAGAGCTCCTGTTCAAGGCGGCGTTTTATAAGGCTTTCATAGAATTTCCCAATACAATCTAATAAACATATAGGCCTGTATGAACTAGGCCCGTCTGGTGGTTTACCAGGTTTTAAGATTAAGACTAAATTTGCAATCTTCAATTGGTCTGGGAATTCTTGGTTGTGTAGGAGCTCATTTAATACCTTTCTGGTGACTTCAGGATTTTCCTGTACCATAATATGTATGGCTTCTGGTGGCACACCATCTGGGCCAGGGGATCTCCCGATTTTTATGTTTTCGGCAGCTAATCTTATTTCATCTATGGTGAACTCGTCAGGTCTATTATCTAGAGTATATGGTAGAAATTGGCATTCGGGCTTATTAGGAAAAAGAGCTTTCGCAATTTCCTTTCTTTTTTTCTACACAAAGGTTATATGGAGCCTCGGACCTCAGTGTCTTAGTGGCAATTTTATAGGCTTCACCCCATATATCGTTGTCCAGCGTGTCACACAGGTTCTGCCAGCATGTGCGTTTAGCCCGCTTTATTTCTTTATTTAGTTCTTTCTTTACGCGCTTATATTCTTCCAAGTTTTCTTGGGTCCTGTTCCTTTGTGCTATTCGCCTGACTCTGAAACATTTTGTTCTTTTAAGCTGTATCTCGTCGTTCCACCAATAGGGTACAGTATATGTGACACATTTTTCCTTGCTGCCAAACTGTCTAGTGATTTTAGTAATTATTTTTTTTCGAAGTTAGTAACTTTTTGACAGACTCGAAATGTCTGGAAAATACTATACAACCAAGCATACGTGCTCTTAGTCAATATTAATGTAAACAAAAGTAAATAAAATAGAACTTTGCCGACAATCAATATTTATTTATTTACA
>OU898277.1:88218659-88274162 GCA_918026665.1 Diabrotica balteata
CCTCGAAAGACGCCAGCCGGTTATGGTGTACTATCATCGGCTTTCCTCTCGGAATCTTGCTTATTCGGTAAATAACATCATTGATCTTCTCCATAATGAGATATGGACCTTCCAAAACTGTTGCAACTTGGGAGAACAGCCTTTTCGCTTTTTGGGATTATAGAGCCAGACTTTGTCGTTCTTCTTAAAACACCCCTTTTCGGCTTGCGTATCGTACCGTTTCTTCATTCGGTCACTAGCGATCTGGAGATGGGAACGGACCAACTCGTGTACATCGTCCATTCTTCTTCGTAATTCGATCACATAATCTTCACCTGCTACATCTTCTCCAGGTCGACACCCAAACTCTAGATCACAAGGTAGTCGCATCTCGCGTCCGAATAGGACTCTGGCTGGTGTCTGGCCTGTTGATTCATTAACAGCAGATCTGCAGGCCATTGTGAAGAACGGAAGATATTGGTCCCAGTCTCGCTGATGATCGGACACCATCTTTGTCAAATACTTGCCAACTGTTCTATTCATTCGTTCTACCATACCATCCGATTGCGGATGATAAGCCGTAGTTCTTGTTTTCTTCATACCCAGTCTATCACATATTCCTTGGAATAAGTCGCTTTCGAAGTTCCTGCCTTGGTCACTATGGATCTCCAAAGGCACTCCAAATCGGCTGATATATTCTTGGATCAACTTATCTGCAACGGTGGCGGCCTTCTGGTCTGGAAGTGCGTAAATCTCGACCCACTTAGTGAAGTAATCCATTACTACCAACATGTACTTGCCTCCATTATCGATTTCTGGAAACGGCCCAGCAATGTCCAAAGCTATTCTTTCAAACGGGCTTCCAACATTATATTGTCTCATAGGAGCTCTCCTTTTTCGATAAGGCCCGTTACTCGTAGCACAAATAGTACATTTCTTACACCAGTCTTTTACATCATCGTCATTACATGTTCAACCAATAAAACCGTTCCCGAATTCGCTGAAGGGTCTTCTTCACACCAAAATGCCCTCCTGATGGACTGTCGTGTAACTGACGAAGTACTTCGGCTGTTCTGCTCTTTGGAATCACCAACTGTCTTCTCTTCTCTGAACCGTCATCATTTTCCAGGACTCGTTTGAGCAAGCCATCTTCCATGATAAATGAGTCCCACTGGGCCCAATACGTCTAACTACTGAGCCTAGGTTCGATATTTCTTGCCAAGGTGGTCGACGGTTTTCCTCTTTCCATTTTCGGATTTTCTGTATAACTGGATCTCTCTCTTGTTCTTCCCTGATCTTGGTAGGCGTCCAGTCGTCATTGACCACCGTCGTTCTTAGCACTGCTGCTTCCTTGGATTCCGTTTTGTTGCAGTGAGAACACTCTGATGGGCATGGCCTTCTGGAAAGAGAATCAGCGTTTCGGTGACTAACTCCGGCCCGGTGCTCAATCTTAAAATCATATTCTTGGAGTCGTTCGATCCACCTGGCTATCTGACCCTCTGGATTCTTAAACTGCATCAACCACTTAAGGGCGGCATGGTCGGTTCGGATTAAAAACTTCCTTCCATAGAGGTATTGATAGAAGTGCTCTACCGATTTCACTACTGCCAGAAGTTCTCTTCTCGTGACGCAATAATTCCGCTCAGGTTTTGAGAGAACTTTACTAAAATATCCAAGGACTCTTTCCTGTCCTCCTTGAATCTGAGACAGCACTCCTCCAATTCCCACATTACTTGCATCTGTATCTAAGATGAACTCTCCTTCTGGCAGTGGATACCCTAAAATTGGTGCTGTGATTAAATGCTTTTTTAAGGTCTCAAAGGCATTTTGGCAGTCTACATCCCAGCGGTATTCTCTTGCTTCCTCTGTAAATCGCGTTAATGGTTTAGCGATATCTGCAAACGTCTTAATAAACCTCCGGTAATAAGTACATAGTCCAAGAAAACTTCTCACTTGATGTTTGTCAGTTGGTTTTGGCCATTCCTTAATGTAATCGATTTTTCCCTTATCCACGGCCACTCCTTCTTTACTGACTCTATGACCCAGATAATTAACTTTACCTTGAAATAGCTGGCACTTCTTGGGGTTTAACATCAATTGGGCAGCTTTAAGTCGATTAAAAACGTTTTCTAAGTTCTTCAGATGGTCTTCAAATGTCTCCTCCAAGACGATTATGCATCTAGATAAACTAGGCATGTTTTCCAAGATAACCCTCTCAACACATTTTCCATAAGCCTCTCAAATGTCGCAGGAGCGTTACAAAGTCCAAATGGCATAACGTTGAATTGCCATAATCCAGATCCTGTGGTGAAGGCTGTCTTTTCTTTATCTACCGGGTCCATTTCTACCTGCCAGTATCCAGACTTCAAATCCAAAGTAGAAAATAATTTACTTCCAGCCAATGTGTCTAATGTGTCATCGATCCGAGGCAGAGGATAACTATCTTTCTTGGTAACGTTGTTCATCAAACTGTAATCCACACAGAACCTCGTTGTTCCGTCTTTCTTCTTAACCAGGACCACCGGAGAGACCCATGGGCTCGTAGAAGGTTCTATCACCCCGTCTTTCTTCATTTCCTGAACAATCGTTTCAGCTTCCTCTCTTTTCGCCTGAGGTAATCGTCGAGCTGTTTGACGAATTGGCTTAGCATTACCAGTATCAATTTTATGCTTAACAACGGTAGTTCTTCCCGTCTTTCCCCTTTCGGTACGAAAATATCACGATACTGCCGAAGAAATTCCCTTAATTTCCTTTTTTCAATCTGATTCAGAGACTGTCCAGCAACTGCGACCATTTTATCAAATTTATCGTTGGAATTATCAGACGTTGTCGTCTGACGGATTATGGATGTGACAGGTACACAAGTTCCTACTTTTGTCTCTTTCTTGATGGTCACTGGGTAGTCATTGACATTAATAAGTCTCACAGAAATTTCTTTAGCCGAAGTCACCAATTCTTTTCCAATTATGATTCCACGGCCAACTTCGTCGTCATGATTCCAAGGCTCCATCATAACAGGTGTTTCTTCGTTCACAATTCCCTGTAGCCGCGCTACTATGATCGTTTCACTTCTCGCAGGCACGACTGTATCTTCTTTAACGGCTGCTTGCATAGTGTTGTCATCATGTGGATGGAGAAATACCTCCTCGTTACCAACTTTGATTACCTTATTCTTAAAATCCAATTGGAATCCATGCGTATTCATTACGTCCATTCCTAATATAACATCCTCTTCGATGTCAGCAACTATAACAGTATGGACGAACTTTTCTGCTCCAATTCCTAATTGTATCTGGATTTCTCCGTGAATGTTGGCATTTTCACCCGTAGCGGTCCGAAGTCGCAATCTCGTTGGTAACAGTTTCTTACGGCTGTTTATAACTGTCGGGCGAATAATGGTTCTTGTCGCTCCAGTATCCACCAACAACGTATGCTTTTTACCATTTATTTCTCCATCTACATATACACTATCTTCACGACATTTCAAAGAAGCTATTAGTATCAAAGGGTCTTTGGTAAAGTTCTGGGTCGAAGCTGCTCCCCTAAGGCCGACGCGTTCTGGTTTTGTCTTCGGTCTTATGGTCTTCGTTTTCTTGTGCGTCATGCTTTTTATCATATTAAAGAGCTGGTCAAGTTTATCTTCATCTTCTTTCTCTTTTACAGTCCTACCTTTACTGTAGCCGCCAGAGGCCTGCGTAGCTGACTCGTATTCGAGGGCGGCGGATAAGACATCAACCAGCGTCTTGTGACGAGCTAATCGTAGTGTTCTTTGCATCTCATGATCACGAAGACCATCAATAAACGTTTGAACGGCCAACTTTTCCATCATGTCTTCGGGAGCTGTTGGATAAACATATCGCACTAATCTGGCGATATCTACTTCGTATTCTTGAAGAGCCTCATCTTTCTTTTGTCTTCGATTTTTGAGCTGCGACTGATATAAATGCTCCAAGTGTTCGTGGCCATATCGCATATTTAACCTCTTCTTCAGTTGTTCGAAATCATCCGTCTCCTCTACGGCTATGGTCTGGAGCACATCTAAGGCATCACCTCGAAGAGCGATAGTCAGGTTTACAGCCTTTTCTTTTTCAGACCATCCATTCGCTCTTGCAGCTGATTCGAACTGTTTCATGTAGTTGTTCCATGATGATTTCCCGTCGAAAGTTGGGACTTTTACATGAACAGAACCTCCACTTCCTTCAAATTTCGAGCGTGTTTCCAACTTACATTTCGTCTCGTCTTCTTTTATCTCTACCGGATCTAAAGCTACCGTATTAATTGGTGGTAGCACTCTCGTGTTAGTTATCATGGTCTCTAACTGTTTGATTTTCTCTTCAACTTTATCAAATGTTTTAGAGACTTCTTCAAATTTCTCATTATTCTTTTTAGAAGTTTCTTCCATCATTTGAGAAACATTTTCAAATTTCTCGTCGAATCTTCTAGACACATTTTCGAGTTTCTCGTCGTTTTGTCTACCTACTTCTTTAATAATTTGAGACGTTTCATCCAATCTTTTGGAAACGTTCTCGAATTTATCATCATTTTGTTTCGAAGATTCTTCAATCATTTGTGAGACATTTTCAAATTTCTCATTTATTTTTGTTAAAACTGTTTCTTCTGATGATTGAAACTGGAATGTCTCTGGGTCATCTCCATTCTTGTTAAGAACATTCTTCAGTCGCTCCTGGAGGATCTTCTTGGACCCGCCGCAGTCTTCATCGCGTTCTTCTAGTTGCTCACGCAACTGTTTCACTGAAAGTTCTACTAGCAGAACGCGGATGTTCCCGACGAACAATACTTTTCAAAAGTTCAAAAGTCTTTTTCAAAAATCGCTGTTGAATTTATATTCAAATTTCACACCGACACCACTGTTGTATATTTATATAGTTCTAATTTATTTGTCTTTATTCTAATTTATTGTCTATATTCTAATTTATTGTCTATATTCTAATTTATTAAAACTCACGATAGCTAATTACTAATTTATTAAATAACTGTACAAATTTCTGTTATGTTCGATACATTTTAAAATCGCGGTTCCCGAGCTTCTTATGACTGACTCCAAAATAAAAATGTGTCGTTTATATACAAAAACTTCCGCTATCTGGAAAGTTCGGCGACCTTCATAGAATCATCTCGTATTTACGAGGCTCTAGTAGACAGAGCGGCAACATTCTAACACCTGGTATCGAAGCGGTTCCAGAAAACTCGTATTCGTCGCTGTTATAGCGAAGGGGAACCCAACGTGTCTCAGGTAGATTTTGACCTACAAATTACGAGAATCAATAAAAAAGAATTAGTCATAAAATATTTACAGTTCTATATGCCATAACATTTAAAATCGTAACAATATATATATATATATATATATATATATATATATATATATATATATATATATATATATATATATATATATATATTATATATATATATATATATATATATATATATATATATATATATATATATATATATATATATATATATAAAACTAGAAAGACTTGCCCTATTAACAAGTCAAGATATCACAAATTTGTCCAGAAAGTATAATATACACAAAACAGGATCAAAATGATATGGTAGCAACAGCCTTAAAGGTTCAGAAATGGAATGCTAACAACAAGAATTATGCTTTCTTATTCAAGAAAGAAGGTAAACACCAAAAATTTTTAATACCTACCACATTTATAATACTTAATCTTGTGTGGCTGCTCATGTAACAATCCTTGTTATACAAGCAATAAACATTTTTAAATAATATAACTGCTAAGTTTGTAGTTACTGGCCTTTTACATAGCTAATTTTACTGTGGAGGTGGTGATAGTTTATAGGTCAAATTTACTGCTTTTTTACCTTTGCCTACCTCATGTAATAAATCTCACTTGTCAAAATCAACAACTTTCACCCCATAACTAACTATAGAGTTTTAAGTTACTTTCTTTTTATCATCATCATTGATACAACTTTTTTTGGTTCTTGGTCTATTTAAGAATATCTCCCAATTCTATTCTGTATTTTATAGTCTATCTATCTATCTAATCAGCCTTAAACGCCCACTCTTGGGCATAGGCCTCCCCTGTTAATCTCCATTGGTCTCTATTTTGAGCGATCTGCATCCAGTCCTTTCCTGCCGTTCTCTTAAGGTCGTCAGTCCATCTCATCTGTGGTCTTCCTCTTTTTCTTTTCTTTTCCCATGGTCGCCAGTGTAGAATTCGCTTATTCCATCTTTCATCTTTTTGCCGGAGAGTGTGACCGGCAAAGTTCCATTTAAGTTTTGCAACCTGTCTTGATACATCATTTACCTTTGTTTTTTCTCTGATCCATGAGTTTCTTTTCCTGTCTTTAAGACAGATACCCAGCATCTGTCTTTCCATTGCTCTTTGTGTTTTGGATATCCTGTCGATGTTCTCCTTTGTGAAAGTCCATGTTTGTGAGCCATATGTGATAACTGGTAAAATGCACTGGTTGAATACTTTCATTCGCATATATTGAGGGAACTTTTTATTTTTTAGAATGTATGATAGTTTACCAAATGAGGCCCATGCTAGTCTAGTTCTTCTTTTTATTTCTTCTGTTTGATTGTCCCTGTTCAGCTATATTATCTGTCCTAGGTATAGGTATACAATTTTCTTTTACTCATTTATATGTGTGGTTTAAGATTATTTCCTTGGGTAATTGCTTGGATTAGATACCCTCCATTTAAGTTATCATATTCACTTTTAACATCTATGATAAGATTGTGTTTGTTGATATTGCATTTAATTGTTTTGAGAATTTACTGTAGAAAAAAATATCTGATCTATTATTGATTTTTGCTGTCAGAAATTACATTTGTACTTGCCTAAAACTTTTTCTGCATATGATCTCATATATTATGTTAGACAGTATCTTGCATGCTGTGTTCAGAAGCATGATTCTGTGGTAGTTTCTGTATTCCAACTAGTATCTCCTTTTTGTAATAATACAGTATTCCATTTATCGGGAAATTGTTAGTTTTTCAATAATATGTGGTTTGCTTTCAGTATCATCAAATGATATTTAGTCTGATATATATATAGTCCCAAGATTCCTAAGAGGAACATAGGGCTTCCACAAAGTGTCTCCAGCGAACTCTATTTCTGGCTAGTGCTTTGATTTCAAGCCAGGATTTTCCCATTTTCTCCCTTCGTCCAGTACTGTCCTTCTCCAAGTTCCCTTAGGTCTGCCTACTTTCCGTCGGCCTTGGGGATTCCAATCCAGCGCTGTCCTGGCAATGTCATTTGGCGGTCTACGGAGTGTGTGGCCCAGTCATCTTCATTTTCTTCATAAATTTTCATTGGAGATTCGGTTAGGCCGAAATATACGAAGGATTTTTCGTAACGCTCTATTGATGAAAACTTGTAATTGTGTTGAAGATTTTTAATTTCGTTTTAGTTGGGTAAATCCTGGATTTCCATATGTTGTTAAGCATGTTGTAGGCGTTGCGAGCCTTATTTATTCTTTCATGTACATCACGCTCTGTACCCCCATTACAGTCAATTATGCTGCCCAGATATACAAATTCCGCTACTCTCTCAATTTTCTGGTCGTTGATCATAATAGGTTGGTTGTTTCTGGTACCAAATCGCATTTCTTTGGTTTTGTTGATGTTTATTTCTAGACCAACCTTCTTTGATTCTTCTTGTACTTTGTTTACTTGGAGTTGCATGTCCTGTTTTGTATGTGCTAGGAGGCATATATCATCAGCGTAATCTAGGTCTTGCAGTCTGTTTGTTAATCCCATTTAGTCTGATGATGCTGCTTTATTATGTTTTAGTTTATTTATTGCTGTTCAAATCTTAGCCATTGTTGTGAGATTTTTTCTCTGTTATTTATCTAATTGGTTAAATGTAATTTATATGGTTCACATATCTGCTTTCTTCAATTTTTTCCTATAATGTTCTGTCCATCTTTTTATTTCGTGTTGTTTTGTCAATGTAATGCTGGTAGTCTCAGTACATCATGGTCCTAAGTTTAAATTCTGTTTTTCATTTGCTTATTTTTATGTAGGACTTTTTTGCCACTGCTCTTTTACTTAGATTTTGTAATTATCGAAATTGTTGTCTATCTATACTTCCCTCCTTTTTTGTGCATTTGTTTCTCTTCCTTTCATAGCTGTTTGTGTTCTGCTTTTCCTTACCTGGTCCTGTGTCACTGCTGCTATATGCTGTGTTTTTTCTTTCAGTTAGTTTTCTTCAAACCATTCACTTCTTTGTTTTTCCTCCATGCCTAATACTTTTTGAGTGCATATTTTGTGGCTTTTTTACAGGATTACTTTTCCTCATTTATGACTTGCTTTATTTTATAATCTGTTGTTGAAGATTATTTTGTTTTGTCTTCAGAAGGTTCAAAATCTACATTTGTCCTCAGATCTATCATATCATCGGCTCAGTACTATAACTAGGTAACTCAATTATGAGAGTTTTCAATTATCTACTTATTACTTATTACTACTGTAATTGACAGAGTAAGCTCAAAAAATAGAAGTAATGATTATCAAAATATTCAAAAAAAATTTAGTCTCTTAACATTTATCTCGAATTATCTCTAAACTATAAATTTTAAAATCATGAATGTGTTGCTTGTGTGAGTCCATTTCAAATAGGTAAAGAAATAATAAATAAGACTTACTCACAATCAATTTAATTTAACTATCAGACGACCGGTTTCGCTTTCTACAATATGCAAAGCACCTCAGGTCTCGATACAAAGTTAAACAAATCCTGAAATAATAAAAACCCATATTAGGGTGTTGTCTAATAACGATAAACAAAGTAGGTGTTGTAAATTACAATAATTATGCCAATATTACATGTCTGTGGTTTTATTTAAATGAGTAAGTTGAATAAAAAGGGTATAAAATTTTTTTAAAAAAGTTAAACAGACAAGGTAAGGCCCACAATTTGTTATAAAATAGTCTCTTCGGTTGTAATAAATTAATAAATGAGCAAATAAATAAATAAAATAAACTAAAATAAACAAAATAAAATAAATAATATAAATTAAATGTACTATCTATTAATAGAATACCGGCATGTAAGTAATGTTTATTTTATTTATTTATTTGCTCATTTATTAATTTATTACAATCGAAGAGACTATTTTATAACAAATTGTTGGCCTTACCTTGTCTGTTTAACTTTTTTAAAAAAATTTTATACCCTTTTTATTCAACTTACTCATTTAAATAAAACCACAGACATGTAATATTGGCATAATTATTGTAATTTACAACACCTACTTTCTTTATCGTTATTAGACAACATTTGGGTTTTTATTATTTCAGCATTTGTTTAACTTTGTATCGAGACCTGAGGATGCTTTGCATATTGTAGAAAGCGAAACCGGTCGTCTGATAGTTAAATTAAATTGATTGTGAGTAAGTCTAATTTATTATTTCTTTACCTATAAATTTTAAGTAAACTATAATTTTGGTGGTTTATTTTTATTAGGAGAACAACATGAAGTACTCAAAAAAGAAGATTTTGTCTTAGGATTTATGAATTCTGTAATGGAAGATAAATTACGAAAATTCTGTAGCATAATTTGTATGGATGGAACACATGGCACTAATAAGAGAGGGATGGACTTAACAATAGTTCTCATTAAGGATGACAAAAATGCAAGTTTTCCAGTTGCATTCTTATTATCAAACAGATTGGACCAACAAGTTCAAGAAGTTTTTTTAGGTATGTATTATATGAGTACCTAGTGACAATTTATGACTGGTAAGAATAATTTTCAAAAACCTTTAGGTGCCCTCAAGGATAAGATGCAGACCGAAATTCAGGCAGACCATTTCATAAGTGATGATGATCCTAAATATTATAATGCATGGGTGAAGATAATAGGAAATCGACCAAGGAGGCTGTTATTCACCTGGCATGTTGTAAGAAGTTGGAACATTCAAGGGAAGAAGAAAATACTGGATCCAAATTTGAAAAAAAAAATGAAAAATGCAATGAAGAGAATTATTACCGAAACTAATGAAGCTCAATTTATAGACTTATGCAATATATATTTACGAAAATTTTAAGAAGCAAATGAGCTTGATTTTTTAATCAACTGGCAGGGTAAATAAATATATGAAATCATACATTTTAAGTCACCCTTCAGTATATTTTTTTGTAGGTATTACTTTCAGAATGAAGAGAGGATCAAAATGTAGGCCCATTGTTACAGAAGAAATTCAGGAATCAATACCAATATGGCGATTGAATCATTTAACAACTTATTAAAAACCAACCATCTAAGGAGAAATGCTGCAGTGAGAATTGAAAAATTATTGGACACAATTGACGATTTAGTCTCTCTCTTCAATCCTGACCCCCCAGGGGGAGTGTAGTGGTCGACGTGATGTCATATATTGTCTGTCTCCAGAGATCTCTGTCTCTGGTCATTTCTTTTAATTCATGCATAAGTCTTTGGCATATTCCTGTAATTTGATCTATCCATCTTGTTGGGGATCTTCCTCGTGATCTTCGGTCTTCTACCTTTCCTTGTATTATGAGTAGTTCCATGTTTTCTGTGTTTGCTCTCATAACATGCCCAAAATATTTTAATTGTTGGAGATGGACTTTACTAGAGAGTCGTTGGTTAACTTTTAACTCTCTTAAAATTGAATTATTTGTTCTGCGGTCGGTCCAAGGAATTCGTAACATTCGTCTCCAACAGAACATTTCAGTGGCGTCTATCCTTCTTCTCTCCGATTGTCTCAGAGTCCAAGATTCACATCCGTAGGTCAGTATTGGGAATATTAAGCAGTTGATCAACCTCATCTTTATCGCTCTTTTTTTTTAGTTAATTTGTATACCCGGTTCGCTATTGCCAGTCCGAACTGTTTAGTGATTTTAGTAATTATTTTTTTTCGAAGTTAGTAACTTTTTGACAGACTCGAAGTGGCTGGAAAATACTATACAACCAAGCATACGTGCTCTTAGTCAATATTAATGTAAACAAAAGTAAATAAAATAGAACTTTGCCGACAATCAATATTTATTTATTTACAATTAACAAATAATAAAATTATTTATTGTACAAAATAAAAAAGTGGGAATAAATTCTACAAAATTAAGAAGTCAAAGTGAGGTTATATAAAAATAAGACACAGCAAGTTCCTTATGTATTTACAACATTTACATAATTCGATAAATACATTTTAATGATCAACTTACCTCAACAGGGTTTTCATTCGGTAAAAAAAAAATGGTAGGCATTTTGAATAAACCTTTGTGCAGTTTTATTACCTTATAATCTAGGAACAGCATCCTTACTAATCTAAAAATATTAACTTTAAAAAAAACTTTTTAAAAAACATTTTATCATATTTATTAAGAAAAACTTACCACAGCATTAGCTGATGGAACAAATGGAAAACTTTGACTATCCATAATAATAAAATTTAAAATATAACTAACTAATTAACTGAATAGAACTAACAAAAGAATTAAACAAAGATAATAAAACAATATTAAAGTAAATAAATAACGCGAATAATAGAAATATTTACTACAATATTTTAAATTGTAACAATTCAAATATTATATTTTAAATATACAGGGAAAATTTTATGGGTTTAGTATACACTTCCACTATTTAGAATAATTCTTCTTTTTTTCAAAGAAAGAGGTCTGCAATAGTAGTATACTTGAGCTATTTATACTGAGAAGTAGGAATTGTTGTGTTGTAGGTTTCCTACAATGAGTCTGTCAAAATATGCCCTAGCTAAGCGAATAGACATTATAAGTTAGGTTATTTCTTTAGTTAATAAATGTAATTTTCCATGATTTTTTTAGTTAATTTGTATGTGTTAGGTTATTTCTTTAGTTACTAAATATAATTTTTAGATACACAAAAAATATTTGTCGTTTTAATTATATTTTATTTACAATGATGTTTTATTCACCAAGATACATTTTCACTTCTGAGAAACAAATTCTTCTTATGTAGAGTGAAAATAATAAGGTAATAAAAACCAAGGAGCAAACCAACCATGCTATGGTCGGACCAGAAGAGACAGAATATCAAATGAAGAGATAAGGAGAAGAAAGTGGAAAAAATGTCCTGTAGTATATAGAAGAGAGAAGACTAAAATGGTATGGCCACACACGCAGAGCAGAAAGTGCATGAAGAACAAGATCATAGAAAAATAAAGTTGATAAAACCATATCAAGAAAGAATTAGGAGACAGAAAGTTGTAAAAAATGGATGTAAGTCTGGCTAACAGAAGGAAAACATCTAAACTGATTAAAATATGGAAAAACTGCGAAGAATAACAAGAAATACTAAGCTCAGATTGGTCAATGGCAACATATGTAGCCAAAACAAGGAACTTTCAAAAAAATCGACAAGCTATTAAAAAAATAAATCAAACATATCTAATTTAATGAGAAAAGGCAGCAAATATTTGATTTCACGCAAACAAATCCTATGTATCTCTTGATACGTATTTCGACCTAATAGATCTCGTCAGAAGAGCTATTCATAGAGGTTCTCAACGTGAAAAATCAATATTTTCTGCCTTTTAAGAAGCAACAATAACATGGCTTCAATACGGACGCACTAGCGACATCTAATTAAACAATGGTAAAATAGTTTCGAAACACAATTCAGATTTCTGCTTTATAATCTGAGCCTTCTAAGAATTGCAAGGCAAACAGACGTTGATATGAGATGTTAAAAGAGACATGGGGAATCTAAAATTTGCATTCCACGACATGTCTTTTACAAGTAAGCAGAAATCCTTAGCGAATTGTGCTTCTAGTACTCCCACAGAGTAAATCCGAATAAAATAAGAAAAGGCAGCAAATATTTGATTTCACGCAAACAAATCACATGTATTCTTGATACGTATTTCGACCTAATAGATCTCGTCAGAAGAGCTATTCATAGGGGTTCTCAACGTGAAAAATCAATATTTTCTGCCTTTTAAGAAGCAACAATAACATGGCTTCAATACGGACGCACTAGCGACATCTAATTAAATAATGGTAAAATAGTTTCGAAACACAATTCAGATTTCTGCTTTATAATCTGAGCCTTCTAAAAATTGCAAGGCAAACAGACGTTGATATGAGATGTTAAAAGAGACGTGGGGAATCTAAAATTTGCATTCCACGACATGTCTTTTACAACTAAGCAGAAATCCTTAGCGAATTGTGCTTCTAGTACTCCCACAGAGTAAATCCGAATAAAATGAGAAAAGGCAGCAAATATTTGATTTCAAGCAAACAAATCCTATGTATCTCTTGATACGTATTTCGACCTAATAGATCTCGTCAGAAGAGCTATTCATAGGGGTTCTCAACGTGAAAAATCAATATTTTCTGCCTTTTAAGAAGCAACAATAACATGGCTTCAATACGGACCCACTAGCGACATCTAATTAAACAATGGTAAAATAGTTTCGAAACACAATTCAGATTTGTGCTTTATAATCTGAGCCTTCTAAGCCTTGCAATTCTTAGAAGGCTCAGATTATAAAGCAGAAATCTGAATTGTGTTTCGAAACTATTTTACCATTGTTTAATTAGATGTCGCTAGTGCGTCCGTATTGAAGCCATGTTATTGTTGCTTCTTAAAAGGCAGAAAATATTGATTTTTCACGTTGAGAACCCCTATGAATAGCTCTTCTGACGAGATCTATTAGGTCGAAATACGTTTTAAGAGATACATAGGATTTGTTTGCTTGAAATCAAATATTTGCTGCCTTTTCTCATTTTATTCGGATTTACTCTGTGGGAGTACTAGAAGCACAATTCGCTAAGGATTTCTGCTTACTTGTAAAAGACATGTGGAATGCAAATTTTAGATTCCCCATGTCTCTTTTAACATCTCATATCAACGTCTGTTTGCCTTGCAATTCTTAGAAGGCTCAGATTATAAAGCAGAAATCTGAATTGTGTTTCGAAACTATTTTACCATATCTAATTTACTTCAGCCACATAGAAGAGTGGGGACCATGGAACTATTGGTAATAGAAGGAGAAAGACTAAGAGGAATATGATCCAACATGATGAGCAGATCAAAAGAAGACTGGTGGAAAATCCCTACATGAAGCCGTCCATATTTCACAGGATCACTGCCAATGGAGGCAGCAAGTCAATATTTAGAACATCACTAAAAATATATATATTTATTTTTCAAAATAGTTACAGTGGTAATGCATTTGCCACCCCTATATATACCTTTTTCTGCAGTTGATCTCCACTAAACTTAATCAATTCTACTATTCTTATGGAAATAGAAGTAAAAAGAAAGATTTTAAATATTTGGGTGTTTTGTCTAATGTATAGAAGGGATAAAAAATGGAATGTTATAGTGTTATTTGGAATAAAAGTGTCAAAGAAAAAGATTGATACACATACCAAATAATAGTATGAAGTATCTTAATGTATGCAGCAGAAATTTGGGTCATAAACAAAAAACCAAGGAAGCATTCTGGCCATCAAAATGGAATACCGAAGAAGATGCTGTGGTCTGATCTGAAGAGACAGAATAACATATGAAGAGTTAAGGAGAAACATGAAAGTGCAGAAGACTAAAATGGTATGGCCACATAACAGAAATTACATGGATAAACAAGGTTGCAGATTGAAGCCCAACAGAACAAGGAGAGGACAACCGAGAAGACAATGGAAAAATGAGGTTGACGAAGCCCTGTCAAAGAAAGGATTGGAAGACAGAACTAGGAAGATTGTAAAAAGTAGAAATCCAGACTGACAGAAAAAGCACTAGCTGCCTACAACTTTTCAGAACAAAATAGCTTTGTAAGTTGGTACTTGTTTTTCTTTCTCAATATTTATTTATTACTTAAAAAAATGCTAAAATATTTTTTAATAGAAAAGAAGAAGAAAAAGAAAAAAACATGTATTAAGCAGCAAAGTTTTTTGGCTTTCCTGAAAAGTTGTAGATTTTGACTTATGAGGTTTCAGTATTTAACTGTCATTAAAATACCAAATATACACATTATAGGCATTTTTAATTTTTAAAATAAAATCAAACATCACCAAAAAACATATTTATTTATCCAAAAATTTACAATTGTAAAGTATTTGCCACCCTATCCCTAATGGCACGAACCCCTATGTCATCTACATTATCATCATTAATTTCATGTAGTTGTTCTGGAGGATTTTGATTAACTGGTTGTATATTGAAAATATCATTGATAGCAATATTATGGAGTACACATGCAGCTCTAATTATATTGCATATTAATCTTATATTCCTTGACTTAATATGATACATTTGCTTAAATTTTTGTTTCAATATGCCAAAGCAATGTTCAACCACATAACGATTTTTTGCCAGCTTTACATTATAGTTCCGTTGACGTCTTGATAAGTTCCCTCTATCCTTATAAGGAGTTAACAAATTGGCCTGTAAAGGGTAGCCACTGTCTCCTAGAAGAAAATATCTTCCACATTTTTCCTCTAGGTTCGTGTGCAATGGAGAGTTTCGAAACACTTTGCTGTCGTGGACTGAACCCGGATATCCTATAAATATGTCGGTTATTTTCTTCCTGTGATCACATACAAGTTGCATCTATAATAAAAAATAAATTAAAAACAATAGGTACCTACACTCCAAAACCACTTAACTGTTTTTGTTTGTTTTTCCTATTTTGGTCTTTATGTATATGATATAACCAGAGAAAACCAAACAAGACTACAGTTGATTCAAATTCGACGTGCAGTAAAAGTAAACAAAACCAGGCTATGCTACGTAAGACTTAATAGGCGTGCGGTTTTGCTTTTATATTTCATATTTCCTATCAAATTAATAAAACAGTATGTACAATTAAAGATTTGTTTACTATGAACAAAGAAGACAAAATATACAATATTAGTATTATTTTCAAGGAAATTCAAAATAAACGTCCCTACTGTAAAATAAAAAGAAACTTATGGTTTGACAAAAATAATAAAGCAGTAATTGCAACGTTGTTTTGACACTTAAATGATCGAAATCGAAACATCAAATACACTTATTTTTTAAAGTAAATTGTGTGTTAGTTCGAATCAAAAGTAGTAACTTATTATTATGTTTTCAGTTTTTATTTGAAAAACAATAAAATTCACGTGTAATTGTACATATTGTTTTAATAATTTAATACGAAAGCAAAACCGTATGCCAAATTTTGATTGATTGACAAAGAAGGCTTCTGGCTGAGTACAAAATAAACAACTGATTAAATCCTATTACGCGATATAGAAAATGAAAGGGGAGCTATAACGATTACTTAAGGAAAGAAAAAACAAACAGGGCGACCCAAAAGGGCACTACGAATCATATTCGTTATTAATGGATGTATACTTTCATACGAGATATCATAGTGCACTACGGATGAAAAAGCGTCTGACTGAGTACAAGATAAACAACTGATCGAATCTTCACATGCGACATAGTAAATGAAAGTGAAGGATATAACAAATACATTAAGATAGAAAATCAATTACATATCTTAATAGATTCGTTATATCGTCCCTTTTCATTTGCTATGTCGCATGTTAGGATTCGATCAGTTGTTTATTTTTTAGTCAACCAGAGGCCTTCTTGAAGTCAATAAATGAAAATTTGTTTTATAGTAAATTTATTTTCATCCATAGTGCCCTATGATATCTCGTATGTAACTATACGTCCATTAATAACGAACATGCTGTGAAGTGCCCTTTTGGTAGTCGTCTTGTTTGTTTTGTCTATCGTAATTTAATCTTTATCCCCTTACCTTTCATTTTCTATGCTGAAAGTTAGCATTCAATCAGTTGTTTATTTTGAACTCAACCAGAGGCCTTGCTTGAGTCAATAATCACTATAAATATAATGACTATAAATCATATGGTCGGCCGCAACTTATGCTACGATGTCTACTTCATATTTTCATATGTATTTCATAATACAGGAAAATATAGGTTTATACATCGTTAAAATCATGATTTGAGAGTGCCCCTCGTAACATTCATACTGTTGACGGTTTATTTATGCTTACTGCACCTCTATCTTATATTTAGTGTAGAAATGTTTAGAAAGGTTTTCGAAGCCCCGCCCATTGTGACTTCAGAGATGAGGTAGTCCATTAATAATACACAACTGACCGTTTCTACTAAACAGACTCGAGTTTCAAAAACTCGTGGCTCGAAAAACAAAACGAACTGTTTCAAAACACGCCAGTCTTTAAAAAGTTTGTGAAAAGTTGCTATTTTGTTTTATTGGACACAAGTTTGTGTTTTGTTTTTATTTTGTCCGCTTGGTGGGAAACCGCCATTAGATATTACATTTAATTTTAAAACAATTTTTACATATTTAATTTAATTTTATAATTAATTTTATAATAATTCAATGCATTATAATAACGAATTCACATTATTATGTTGTTGGAAAATTATTGTAACATTTATTAATTTGATTTTATCTTTGTTATTCTTCTGATCATAAAATATAAATGATAACATTTATTCTAACTATAAATGAATAAATTCAAGCACTATAATTCCCTGACGCACGACCCAGCTAAAATATTATCACTAGAACAACAGTGGTCCAACTAAGTTATAGCAATTCTTCCGCGTACAAGGACTTCTAAATGATATGGTATGCTGTTAATACTTGAGTTTCGTATACGATGTCTATTTATATAGTTTATGAGGATGATATTATGTACGTTTATACATTGTAAATCATGATTTGGGATTGCTCCTCGTAATATTCATAATGTTGATAATGTGTCTTGGTTTGTTTACTGCTACTGCATCTTTAAGTTAAATTTGGTTTAGTTGAGAGGTTTTGGAGTTATCGAATTACATATTGTGCTTTTATACAATGTCATATATTATTAGATAGTAAATATTATCTAATAAAAGAAGTTAAATATGCATGACTAAAAATTTCCTGGGGTCAAATCACCTACCTGAATTGAGTAGAATCCTTTTCTATTTATATATGACTCTGGGTCATTTTGCGGTTTGTCAATTTTTATGTGGCTACCGTCAATGGCTCCTATTACATCTGGAAACCCATTAGCTCTAAAATGTTGCTCACTTATGGTTTTCTCATTTTGATTTGGCCATTTTATTACATCTCGACTCAAGTTACTTAAAAAGTATGTCATACGATGAATAATTCTATGGACAGAGCTTATCGTTATATTGAAACGATCTCCAACATCTCTAAAGCTGCAAGTCTGATGTCCAATGTGCCATAGATAAATAAGTACCTAAAAGCAAATGATTCTTAAAATAAAAGGAAAAGTTGTGTTTTGATTTTAGAAGTTAACTAAAGGTAGATTAAATATTTATTTTACATCAGCGTTTTGGCAGAAACAACTGACAGTTTCTATAATTTTGTCAATAAAAAGTAAATTTTCATTACAAAATGGTTAAAATTCGATCTTAATTTGTGAACATTGCTTTCAAACAACTAAAGGACTGTATTTATTTAACCCTAAGATACATTGATATTGATACACATTAGGACCATGGGTATTTTTGAGCCAGAATGTTTTTTCATATGATTTTGGATTTAAGTAATTAGTTATGGCTTAATGTATTCCTTCATTAGATATAGCTATAAAACATTGTCGTGAAATGAAAACACAAAACAAACTAGAATATTACTTTAAAACATAATGTTCATTTTTCTTAATTTGACTGCTTTATATTATTTACATATTAGAAAACATTACATAAAGAAAACATTACGAAATCACCTCATAGAATTTTTTTAATGCCAATTTTAACTAAGAATGTGTAATTTCATACAAGGAAAATACAAAAGCAATCTTATTTTCAACTGAAATGGGAATTTTTATTATGGAAAATGACCTCCCCCAATTATTTCTACTAGATACACAGAGGTTTTACTGTATTTACTTACTTGATGTAAAGCAGATATGGTTGCATGCTGTCCCTCCTGTGAATTATAATACTTACTACCCTCAAATCTTTCAACCAAACCATTTACTGTGCCCCTTGAAAGTTTGAAGTGTTCGAAAAACTCTTCTTGGGAGTACTGCGTCACAGTTTGTTCTGAAAGTAATAAATCGGTTATCATTCATTTCATTTATGTAACTTATAATGTAATTTACCTAAATAGTTTTGGTTTTTGACTCTTGGCTCATCTAGTAATAATAATTCTAGGTCGCTTTCCATAGAAGACAGAGAAGACATATCGCTGAGTTCTTCGTCGGACATATTTATCAAATGATATAATCACGTTATCACTTTAAGTAAAACTCAAATAAAATATTTATATTGGTAAACAAACTTTAACCTAAGCGTTCGGCGTTCCCGACTAGGGGTTGGGTTGTTCATATTGTCTATTCGCTTAGCTAGGGCATATTTTGACAGACTCATTGTAGGAAACCTACAACACAACAATTCCTACTTCTCAGTATAAATAGCTCAAATATACTACCAAATAATATTATATTACTTTACCTATGTTGTATACTCTTGGTGCGATTAATGTAACATGTTTATTTTATGTGAAATGTGCCCAAAGGAAGGACATAATTATAGCATAAGAGAACTACTTTGTGGTATATATAGTGTAGAAATATTGATTTTTTAATTACATTCATGTGCCATTTACAACATCCAAATTGTAGTTGTGTCATAATTCCATGTTTTCGAGTGATTCATATTATTTTTGTTCTTAGTTGCAAAGAGCTATTTGTGTATTCTGACAAATAATTTTACAAATTTAATAAGAAAATCATATTACCCTTGAGTTAGATCAGCTCCCTCCCAACCTAACCTCGATATCCACTCTCTATATGCATTGTATTAAAATTGTCTTGTTTTATTTCCAGGTAGGTACTTGGAATTACCAGACATTTTGGACTTCTTCAATATTGGTGCAATGAACATAACCTCCTTGATATGTTTGAAGTTAAATGTAAGCTTAATATACGTCAGTGTTGCCATATACTCAAATATTTCCCACTCTCACATATAAAATTATTGGCAAGATTTATATTATATGAAATGAAAATGTAAAATTGAAAAATACATATATAATTAAACAAAAATGTGAAATATATATTATATATAATATATATATATATATATATATATATATATATATATAATATTATATATATATATATATAATATATATATTATATATTATTATTATATATATTATTATTATTTTATATATTATATAATTATATATATATGTATATATAATTAAAAGCATTAAAGTTATACCTATAAATATTATAAAATAAAATTATATCTGCATTTCTACATTTAAAAATACTTATAATAATAAAAACCATTAAAATTATGCTTAAAAATTAATAGTTTAGAAACTTTATAAACTACAGAATAAAGTAAAGTTAAATGAAAAAAAAATTAGGTGAAACAAAAGTATTTAGCTATATTTAAAATAAAAAATACTATTTTATGAATGCTTTTTAATATGAATTCAAAAATTGTGGCTGTGGCGTGTACATTTTTACATTTTACAGAAGTAAAACACTTCACATTTACCTATGTATATACCTAAATACAAATGTGAAGCATTTTACTTCTGTATAAGTTTTTTAAAGCATAGGTATATAATTTCGTCAAAGTATCTTTCTATTTTAAACACTCCTATACTTTATACAAAAAAAAAGTGGCAACACTGTGTCACACAAACATATAGCTGGATGCCAGGTTAGCTATGGGATGTTGGCACCTCATTGATCGAATTTCGTAAAAATAATTATACCGTCTGAATGGTCACGTTTTGGTCACAAATGGTCAGTTGGTTTCAGCTTTTGGTCAGTTCTGGTTAATTTTTTATTAAGGGTTGAAAATTTTCAAGGACAAAAAAAGATGTTGGCACCTCATTGAACGAAATCTATAAAAAAAATGACTGAATTCGATAGAGATTAAAACGCTGACAAATGGTCAGTTATATTGAGCGTTTGGTCAGTTTTGTTTAGGGGTGAAAATAATTAATAAAGTTGCAATAGCCTTAGCACGCAAGCGCAGTCCATTAAAAATTTTAAAAATACCAGGATCGCAGTGCCTTGCCGCAATAAACATTTTAAAAATACTAGGAGAACAGTAGGTTCCCGCGTTTTCCTAAATCACTATGTTACAGCTAGTATTTCTGAAATATAATTATACCACCTGAAAGATCACAAAATAATCTCCAATGGTCAGATATTTCCAGAAATTGGTCAGTTCTAAGTAATTTTTTATTAATTATTGAAAATTTCTCAAGGACAGTCTGATATTGGCTTCATATCCAAATAGTAAAATTTTTACAAGACACCAAGTCGTACAGTGTTGCGCAATTTAAAATAAGTAATTAATTGTAAGTTTTCACCCAGAAACATTCTTTAGATTCTAATCACAGGAAGCGGTTATAGTACAATTCGTTGATATGTAGACAGTGTAACAGTTGTTAGTAATAATACAAATTGTAATATATTTCTTTGTTTTGGATATTGGACGCGATTAAAAGTAATATATTCCAACGGATTAACTTGGCTGATAGGTTTGGCAAATACGCATGCTAACACACATGTTCTCAAATTTACACCGTTGTCGCGTCTAAAAGATAGTTTTTTTCGCCTCATTTCATTGTTATAATTTTTGTAGAATATCCAATTTGATTCTTAAATCTAATCTGATTTTTATACAATCATTTTATTTATTCTATTATTAGAAAAATGAAAAAAAAATTATTAGCCACATAACTTTACAATAGCTGTAATTAAGAAAATTGTGTCTGCAATTGTGTTCTGCAACATACTGTGTTCTGATTCAAGTGTTTTGCGACTGTTCTCTACTTGGATTTTCAGTTAAAAATTCAGATTAGCTAAGACACCTCTCTAGATTCTCTCACGTTAGGTTGGGCAGTTGTGAGTGTTCTTATCATAACACATCATTACACGAGTGTCTTACCGGAGTATGCTTGAAATTTTTAAATTTGTAACACTGCAAAAGAAATGGAGAATACAATGTATATATATATATATATATATATATATATATTTATATATATATATATATATATATATATATATATATATATATATATATACAGTGCTAGTCAAAAGTCCGTTCCCCCCCTCGTATCTTTTGAACGGTTATTGTTATAATAGTGAAATTTGGAGGGAAGTAATAAACAGACGTAGGCTTCTCAACTAGTTATAACAGGTGACGTAATAGTGACAGATGACGTTACAGCGCCAGTGTGACAGATAATTTTAAATGGGACCTTATGGCAAGTGATACCTCGTTTGAAAGGCATTGAAAATATCTATTCAGTCATAATAATTTTATTTGAGTTTAAGCTCATTTTGAGAAATAAATTAAATAAATACTAAAATTGTAGTTTCGCATTTAATTAATAAATATTAAAACCTCCGCCTCTGGTTACTTGTCAAAAAGTTGACGTTTTTCAATTCTCTAATTATTTTTACGTCAACGTCAACTTTTTTGACAATTAGCAAAAGGCGAACGTTAGATTATTAGTGATTAAATGCAAAACTACAATTATTTTATTATACCTATTCAAGCATCCTAATTTTGTTGGGATTTAAGATGCTTTTGACGAATAAATTATATAAATACTAAAATTCTAATTTGGCATTTAATTCTAACGTCAGCCTTTAGTTATTTGGCAAAAAAGTTGACGTTTGTCAATTCTCTAGTTAGTTTTAGTTTGCAAAAGCGTTTATAGCCCAATATTTAGTTTCTGTTTCTACTTAGTTTGGTCAATCTAAGTTTACTCAAGTTGTTTTTAGTTAGTTTTTCTTAGTTAATATTTAGTTTAATTATTGTTTAACGAGACGTTTAAATTTTTACAAAGGCAGAATTGTACGTACATCAGCCGACAAAATAGCAGCTGTGATAATTGGTGAATGTGAAAATAATTTCCATGTAGCGGAACGTCTTTTTAATGAGAGGTACCCCGATCGCCCTATATCGAGATCTTATTTGAGAAAGCTTCTTCGGAAGTTTAAACAAACAGGTAGTGTTCAAGATGTCAAACGATCTGGTCGACCAACAATTAGTGATGACAAAAAAATTGAATTAGTCAAAAGACAAAGTACACTGAGTGTTGGCTCAAAACAAATTTCATCCATACAAATTAAACATTGTGCACCAACTTTCAGATGATGACCCCAACCGAAGACTAGAATTCTGTAAAAATATGTTCAATAAAATTAACCAACAGCCCAATTACATAAAACCAATTTGTTTTAGTGACAAAAGTACTTTTTCTCTCAATGGAAATGTTAACACACACAATGTGAGGTATTGGGAGTGACACATATCCTCACGTCTTTCGTGAAACACATACTGAATTAAAAAAAAATAAATGTTTGGGCAGGTATTTTGGGAAACCACATAGTTGGGCCTGTTTTTAGCAATACTAATTTAACCGGTGAAGTGTATCTAGAGATGTTACAAAATGCAATTGAACCATTAATACTTGAAATTCTGGAGGATAATCCAGATGAATTCGGTAACTTGGAAATAACGTTTCAACAAGATGGTGCCCCTGCACACCAATATGGTGCAGTAAGACGTTACCTAGATGAGGAATATCGTGGTAGATGGGTTGGACGACGAAGTACGAAAGAATGGCCAGCTCGGTCACCGGACCTCACACCATTAGATTTTTTTTCTGTGGGGATACTTAAAATATATAGTTTACGCTACAGCAACCGACAAAATTGATATTTTCAAAGAACGAATTGTTGAAGAATATAGGGCAATAGGTACCCCCGACACATTTGAACGAGTACGGCAAGAGTTTAGAAATAGGATGCATTACTGTCAGGAAGTAGATGGAGCACATTTTGAACACTTACTAGAAAAACTGGTTATTAAATATTTATCAATTAAATGAGAAGCTACAATTTTAGTATTTATTTAATTTATTCATCTAAATTAGCTTAAACTCAAACAAAATTATAATAACTGAATAGGTATTTTCAATACCTTTCAAACGATGTATCACTTGCAATAAGGTCTCATTTAAAATTATCTGTCACAATGGCGCTGTTACGTCATCTGTCACTATTACGTCACCTGTTATGACCTTGTTGAGAAGCCTACGTCTGTTTATTACCTCTCTATAAATTTCACTATTATAACAATAACCGTTCAAAAGATACGAGGGGGGGAACGGACTTTTGACTAGCACTGTATATTATATATATATATATATATATATATATATATATATATATATATATGAAAGTCACTAGGTTCTCGGGAAGAACCGTTGAGAATTTAATGCTCGACGTTTCGGCTCTCTGTTTGGAGCCATTATCAAGAGTATGCTTGAAATTTGTAAATTTGTAACACTGCAAAAGAAATGGAGAATACAATATATATATATATATATATATATATATATATATATATATATATATATATATATATATATATATATATATATATATATATACAGTGTAGGTAAAATTTTAAGGTCGGTATGGTAAAATTTAACAGGATATCTAACGCAGATATAAAATCATATTTTCAACGAATTAGACAAAGATAACAATCATATTTCCCCTTCGTCTCCCCTCCTAAAATCCTTTTAACACTCATTGGCCACTCATTGGCCATTGCCCATTAGTGAGACGATTAGTTCCGATCAGATATTCTCTGGTTCCGATCCTAATATACCTAAAAAACTAGAGGTGGGTCTTCTCGTTTTTTAAATTTTTATCGGAACCGTTTTTCGTAAACTGTAACTAGTTGATTGTTTACCAGTATTCAAATTAGCGAGTACACAAACATATTAGCTATTATCGTTTATGTGTATAAGTATTGAAATAAAAGAACCTAACGAAGGATATATTTATTGTAACTTGAAAAATAAATTAAATAATACAAATGGTACTTAAATAGTTACATTTACATTACACATTATTAAATCGCGAATCGTCTAAATTGACATTTAAAAACATAAGTTTTTCCACTTTTCTTGTTAATCGCGTTCTTCTTTTATTTAAAATTATACCAGATGTTAAACATGTGTTCACAAGGAAAAGATTTTGTTACGATACTACAACATTTTATGAATATAGTGGTTAAGTTACGATATACATGGCGATGGTTTTTTCACCACGGTAATGGACAGTTCCAATCTCCTTTCGAAATTGTTTGTGGGTAATATATCATCAGACAATTACATGTCGACTTCTTTTATACCTCTCGATACAGGTGTATGTTTAGATGAGTCATGTCCAATTAATTCATCAAAAATACACCATGGACTTAAGTCATCTTTATCAGTTTCTTTTTCTTGGACTGATTGATTTTCAAGATTTACTAAACTTTTCGTTTCATCCGTTTTCCATAGTTAAAGAACCAGCTTTTAAAAAGTTTGCAGGGTGGATTCCTGGATATAAACCGCCAACAAGAAAAACTTTGTCAGGTTCATTACTTCAGGCTATTAAATATGTTTTGTTTTATGATGATTGTGATTTATGATGATGATTAAATTTATTGGTGGAGGACGCACTTAAATGCTGTCGTGTACAAATAGATAAATAAAAAAGTCCTTTTTTCGACAATTCTGCAAAAAAAACACATTTCAAAAAAGTACCTTATCTTCAGAAAGGCTTTTAAAGTATTAATTACAACAGAACACAGTTCCCAAACAGCCAATCCAAGACGTGGAAACTAGGTAGAACTTCACCTATTACATGTTAAAAAGAATGACCGAGTTAGAAGAGGCAACCCGTTCCACATTGGTATTAAATAATACAGACTTAGACTTAAACCTAATCTAAATAAAGAACACTGGATTATTTGTTCTCAACTTTCCCAAATTTTACGGCCGTTTAAAGAAATAACAAGTACAATGAGTGACCAAAAATACTTGAATGCTAGTTCAGTTATTGTTATGGTACGCTGCCTGCAAGAATCTTGCAATAAAATTTTAGCAAACGGCATACTTACATCCATAGTATCCGACATAGTACAATTACTAATATCGGGTTTAGCAAAAAGATTTAGAGGGATAGAACAGAGTGGAACATTGTCATTATGTACATTTATGGATTCACGATTTAAAGTGCAGAACAAAACAAAAAGTTAAGAAGCTGGTTACTTCTATAATTAACGAACAAGAAGATTGTACTATTGAAAATCAACCAGTACAAGAAAAAGAAACCAATAAATATGACTTAAGTCCATGGTGTATTTTTGATCAATTAATTGGAGATGACTCATCTACACGTACACCTGCATCGAGAGTCCATTACAACGGTGGAAAAACCATCGCCATGTATATCCTAACTTAATCACTATATTCATAAAGTATTGTAAATGTGAACACATGTTCAAAATCTGGTTTAATTTTAAATAAAAAAGAATACGGTTAACAAGAAGTAAAGTAGAAAAACTTATGTTTTTATGTCAATTTAGACTATTCGCGATTTAATAATAACGTGTAATGTAAATGTAAGTCCGATTTACTATTTGTATTGTTTAGTTTAGAACAGAATATTTAAAACAGAATATTTAAAAATTGGAGGAAATACCACAGATCTGAGGCTTGAAAACGCAGTCATAAAAGGCTGCAACCAGTATAAATATCTAGGAAGCATCATATCAGCAGATGGCAGAGTTAAGATAGATGTACAAAACCGAATAACCCAAGGGAAAAAATGCATCCGAATACTGAATTCATTACTGTGGTCTAATAAAATAAAGATGCATACCAAACTTCGCGTATACAGAGCAATTGTAGAACCAATTACCACATATGGTGCCGAATGTTGGACGATGACAAAGAATGAACGAGATAAAGTAGACGTTGTGGAAATGGATTATCTTAGAAGGTCATGTCGAGTATCGAGAATGGAAAGAATCAGGAATGAGGAAATACGAAACCGTACAGGAATTAGAGATACTCTTTCCGATAGAATACAAGGAAGGCAATTACAATGGTATGGTCACGTGATGAGAATTAAGGAGGAGCGATGGCCAAAGAAAGCCTTAATGTATGTTCCGCCAGAAAGAAGGAAAAGGGGAAGACCACCAAATTCCTGGAGAAGAGAAATTACAAAAACAATGCAATCTAGAGGCTTAGAAGAGGGAGATTGGGGAGATAGGAAAAGATGGAGGCTGAAATGCGGGAAGCGGCAATCGCCGTAGGACCCCCGTTATATGATGATGATGATTGTTTAGTTTATTTTTCAAGTTATAATAAATATATCATTAGGTAGTTTCTTTCACTTCAAAAGATATACACATAAACGATAATAGCCGTTATGTTTGTTTATGTAGGTACTATCTTACTTGAAACTACTTTTAAACAATCATAGTTACTTGTTTATGAAAATTAAAATTTTTAAATGCTTTTTTAGCATTCAAAAAAATTTAAATTTTTTTGAAATCCTGAGAAAACTAACAAATATTTTTGAAAAATTTAAATGCAGAATGAAAGATTACATTATTACCGAGGGCCGAAGGTCCCTTAGAATAAACAAAAAGTTTTTTTAATGAGATATTTGAAATTAAAAATCACACTAAATTTTGTTTTTTTTTTTTCATCCCTATAACTTATTAAAATAAACATTATAGAAGTTTTCAGGGACTTTCAGCTCTCGGTAATAATGTATTGTTTCATTCTGCGTTTAATTTTTTCAAAAATATTTATTAGTTTTCTCAGGATTTTGCTCCTACGCTCTTAACGATAAACTGGCACGACCCACCTCTACTTCTCGTTACTCGATCTTTTGACCAGACGGCTATCTAGACTAGACGTTGCCAAATAAATTAGTGTATGAATATTTTTTAATTTGGCGTTATTGTATGCATGTTTAATTGTTTATTATTTCATATTGGGAAATTATTTTGATGTTTAGATTTTTAGTTCGGAAATCGTACTTAAAATACGAAACATTAATAAATTTTATTTATATAAAACGATTTCCGAAATGGAAATTAAAATGTTATATTACAATTATTGTAAAGAAAACTTGTGGCATATTCCCAATAAAAAAAACAGTAACCTGCCATTTAAATCAATTTCGCCCAAATTTGATTATCTTGAGCATTTTATCTTCTTGATAGAACATTGTTCAAATGCAAAAAAGACAACAGGTCAAATAAAACCAATAAGTTTGGCAACGTTGAATTTCCCCTTTTTTAATATTTCCATTCGCCGATATAAAGGGCGTACCTAATATACCTCTCTCTTTTTAAACAGCTGTTTCTCACTCCATCTCACGTAAGGTCCATACCGACCATAAAATTTTTCCTACACTGTATATATATATATATATATATATATATATATATATATATATATATATATATATATATATAATATATAGAGAGAGAGAGAGAGAGAGAGAGAAGTTGAGAACCGCGTTGAGAATTTAATGCTTGACGTTTCGGCTCCCTTTTTGGAGCCATTATCAATACAATAATAAATACAAGAACTGTCTTTCGGCACTGAGGTCTCAATCTGCCTACTCCTCAGTGTCGAGTTTTGGAGTGTTTTGAAGTAAGTACCGTTTTAAAATTAAAAAAGACGTGCAAAGATATGACAATAATTTTATTTTTACATGAAAGCCTGTACCTTAATCTACTTTTCTACATAATTTCCGTGAATATTGAGGCACTTGTCATAACGTGGCACCAGTTTCTGAATACCCTCCTGATAAAATTCTGCCGCCTGACTTGTTAACCACTGCATCACAAATGTTTTGACTTCGTTATCGTCTTGAAGACGCTGACCGCACAGGTGTTTCTTCAAGTGCAAGAACAAATGGTAGTCGCTGGGCGCCAGATCAGGGCTGTATGGAGGATGATCTAGAGTTTCCCATTTAAATGATTTGATGAGATCTTTGGTCTGATTAGCCACATGTGGACGGGCATTGTTATGCAGCAAAACGATACCCTTACTCAACTTGCCACGTCTTTTGTTCTGGATTGCACGACGCAGATTTTTCAATGTCTCACAATAAGACGCTGCATTGATTGTCTCATTACGAGGCAGAAACTCCACTAGCAATACTTCTTTTCTGTCCCAAAAAACTGTGCACATGATTTTCCGGGCAGAAATTGTTTGCTTAAACTTCACTCTTTTAGGTGATGATGAATGTTGCCATTTCATGGCTGTAATCTTCATGACCATGCAATCTTCACCTTCACTGTGGTACCGCTCAAGGAAAGTCAATGCACTGCCTAAACGTTGGGTTTTGTGCAAATCCGTTAACATTTTTGGAACCCAACGTGAACACAATTTCCGGTAATTCAAGTTCTCGGTAACAATACGATACAAAACACTACGAGAATACTGAGGAAAGCAGTCGGACAATGATATAGTTGAAAAGCGTCTGTTTTCTCTCACCTTTTCGTCCACTTTCTGCACCAAATTTTCATTAACGGCCGAAGGACGCCCACTCCGTTCTTCATCATGCACATTTGTGCGGCCATCTTTAAATGCTCTCACCCATTTCCTTACCATTTCATCACTCATAATGTTTTGTCCGTAAACTTCAACGATCTCACGATGAATATCGATCGGTTTTACGCCTTTAGCACTAAGAAATCGTATAACAGCCCGTACTTCACAATCAGCGTGACTCACGATTGTTGAAGGCATCTTAAACACTGGAGTAAACAAGTATACAATGAAGAATCAGACTGTAATGGCGTCAGTGCGTAGACAAGAGATGTAGGTAAACAGCGCTCATATATATATATATATATATATATATATATATATATATATATATATATATATAGATATATCATCAATCAGCCAATCGCGTCCACTGCTGGACATAGGCCTCCCTCAGTTCTTTCCAGTGTTCTCTACACTGGGCCGCTTGTATCCAGTTTCCCGCTACACGTTTAATGTCATCGGTCCATCTAGTCGGTGGTCGTCCTCGGCTTCTTTTATAATTTCTGGGCCTCCATTCCATAATACGTCTTGTCCACCGTCCATCTTGTGTTCTAAGTGCCCTGCCCAGTTCCACTTAAGCGTCGTGGTTCTTTCGATGACGTCTTGAACTCCTGATCTTCGCCTGATTTGTTGGTTTGTTATGTGGTCTCGAAGGCTCGCGTTCAGCATTGCACGTTCCATGGCTCGTTGTGTAACTCTAAGTTTATTCGCAGATTTTTGTGTGAGTGTTAAAGTCTCTGCTCCATAAGTTTGTACAGGTAAAACACATTGGTTATAAACCTTTCGCTTGAGACACATGGGAATTAAACTTTTTAGAATATGGCTTAATTTGTCAAATGCTGCCCATGTTAGACCTATTCGCCTCTGTATTTCATGTGTCCCAGATATTTGTAAGTGTCTGTTTGTTGTATAGTATTATTGTTAATAGTTATATTTCCACTCATTACGAGATTTGTTATAATTTTAGTTTTCTCAAAGTTTATCTTGAATCCTGCTCTTTCAGACAGACTTTTAAGCGAATGCATCATAGAAACTGTATCTTGTAAGTTATCTGCGATTAATACAACATCATCTGCAAACCTTAGGTGATTTAATCTTTCTCCATCTATATTGATGCCCATATCTTGCCATTGAGTACCCTTAAATATTGACTCTAGAGCTGCCGTGAACAATTTTGGTGAAATATTGTCTCCTTGTCTAACTCCTCGACCTAAGCTGAATTTTTCTGTGTCTTCGTGCAGTCGTATACTTGATGTAGCGTTCTGATAGATGTTTTTGATTAGTGTCGTGTACCTGTAATCTATTCGGCTTTGATTTAGGGCTTCCAGTATTGTTTCAAACTCTACAGAATCAAAAGCCTTCTCGTAATCGACAAATGCAAGAACCAGTGGTATGTTTTACTCGATGCACTTTTCTATTAAGATCTTTATGGTATGCAAATGGTCATTTGTGCCATATCCTGCCCTGAAGCCTGCCTGTTCTATGGGCTGATAGAAATCAAGTTTAGGTGTTAGCCTCTTTGTTAAGATTTTCATAAAGAGTTTGTACATATGTGTCAAGAGGCTGATGGGTCTATAATTTTCTAATTTAGTAATATCGCCTTTTTTGTGTAACAAGACTATTACTGCATTGTTCCAGTCTTTTGGAATCGTACCCGCATGTAAGCATTTAGTAAACAGTTCGCTTACTGATTTTAATAAAATTTCTCCACCTGCTTTTATTGCCTCGATAACGAGTCCATCATCACCAGGCGACCAATGGTTCTTCATTTCCTTTAAAGCTGCTCTTACTTCTGACACAGTAATGGGTAAAAGTATTTCCGATCCCTGATTTATGAGAGTCTTTACTCGTGTCGGAAAATTGTCTTGTGGTCTTTGGCTGGTATAGAGGTCTTTATAAAATTCTCTAGTTATTTTCAGAATATTTTGTTTATCTGTTGTTGCCTTTCCGTATTTATCTCTCAGCTTGTATATTTCTTTTTTACTTTGCGTAAGTTTTCTTTTCATTATCTTTAAACCTTTGTTCTCTTCTACTTTTTGAGTAATTACATTAGTATTATATCTTCTTACATCTTTTCTAATTTCCGCTGAAATTCTTTTATTTAGTTTTTTATATTCTTCTTTGTTTCCCTTTTCGTTCTCGCTTAGGTTTCGTCGTATTTCCATGAGAGCCCTTGTATCTTTGCTAATCTTTTCACTTTTGGTGTCATTCGACACCAAAAGTGAAATATATATATATATATATATATATATATATATATATATATATATATATATATATATTTATATATATATATATATATATTTATATATATATATATATATATATATATATATATATATATATTCATTAATCATATAAAGTTCTTGGTATCTAAGATTAACTTAAGGTCAAGTAAGTTGTAGAGGGCTGTTTTGTATTTATGAGACAGATTGCTCGCCCATAAACAGCATGATGAGGCAGCGACATAATTTTTAAAATGGCAACATAGATATCTTTAACACCAACACCAAAACCATTAAATCTAGCTTTCTACCTGCTTTGACATCTATATTATAGTGTGTATGTCTAGCGTAGATACGTGGATATCTTTATGTACGTGTATATGTGTGTATCTGTATATATATATATTTTTCTATTAGAGTGTATGTAAAATTTCTACGTGTTTTTAATCTGTAAAATGTCTTTTTTGTAAATTATAAATAAATAATTTACTATTTTTATTGGGAATAAGCCACAATTTTACTTTAAAATGACGTTTCCGTGTTTATTTGTATATGTTTATTTAATGTTTCGATTTTCACTTCGAAAATTATTCTAAAATAGGTACTATTTCCGAAATGGAAATCGGAAAGAGAAAGAAACTTATTGTAAAGTAAAATTGTGGCTTATAGCCAACAAAAATAATAAATTTCATTAAGATACCACTAGATAGCTTCGGAAATTATTCTTATCATATTTAATAATAGAATTTACACTAGGTACATGAGATCCATGTCACGTTTTTGATAGCATCTAATATTTAACGAATATTAAAATCACTAATAAATCTTGAAGTTGTATGTAAAATGAATAAGTAACACATTAATGGAAACCATCGAGATATACTTACTATTTACTTAAAAATTAAATTGATGCCAAGCAATTTTATGTGTGTTTAAAGAAATATTGAAACTCAGGCAACACTGCTCCACCGAAACTGCATGCTGTTTAGAGTCAGCTGTTCTCTTCTTCTCCCATCTTAGTATATTTGTATGTATAAAAAATTAACCAATCTCATTACGGAATAATAATACTGATGGCGTGCTTATGAGTTAAATTTATATGAAATCCTAATTTTCGTTATTTAAAGATAAAATTATCTGATTTTATATTTATCTGCATCTTAATTATTTATCTCAATAAATATTATGTGTTATGGGTAAAAACGTTTATTTAATTTTTATCGCTGAGTTACGCCAAATATAGGCAACTACTTATAGTTGCCCGTATAGTTTTAATAATTATTATTATTTAACAGAATAATTATAATAATTACTTTGAATATAATTTAAAAAAAATGAATATTAAAGTTCTGAGACTAGTTGTTGATATTTTAGTGATAGGACCTATTGTTACAAAAAAAATTTATTTTGATTGGTTGTTAGAGGGCAAATGAGAGCATGTAAAACATGTTTCATGTCCTTTTTCGTCACAGACATTTACAGATAAACCTAAAAATAGTTGTATATTTATCTCCACTCTTTGTTTTTTACTAACTTTTAAAGAAGTATTATATATTAGAACTCGTTTAAGATAAAAATGTTTTAAATGTTGAGTGACCCAGCTGCGCCAAATGGACTTTTCTAAGACAACTTGGAGTTATAACAGACCTAACAAATTTTGAGAATTGAGTTTATGAGGATTATATTTGTTTTTAGCGGAATTAAGAAAAAAAATCTAAATGAATATTAACTTTTTGAGACTAGTCGTCGCTATTAGTAGTATTAGCAAAGAATATAGACGCTTAAAGACAGAAAAGTTAAATACATACTTAATAGATAACTTAAAAAACCAGAAAACCCTTAAAACTAGTTTAGAAAAACTTAGAAACGTGTGGTATTAGAAATAATGGAAAAATAAATAAAGATTCATCCAGTAGAATTAGAATGTGATGAATGATATGCAAATTATAAAAACGGAATAAGATTAATTATAATGTACACGGCAGTAAATGTGTTATGGAATACTATGCGTTTATTTCTTCTCCGGACTAACTCTTTGTTTTGGAATTAAACAGAATATATTGACATGTATAAATTTATTATATTAGAGGATGAAAATTACACTCTGCTTGTTATTTCTTAAAACTATGAATTTATAAGTTCTGTTATCTACAATTATTTAACGATGTTTCTGGATGGATTTGAGTACAAGAGATTGGACTCAAATATTAATATTAAAATAGCAAATACGGATAGCTTATCGAACAAAGAAATAAGAGAAATAAATTATTATTATTCCATAGATACGAAGTATTAGGCGAATAAACTAGCGAAACTTATTTATTCTAAATAGGAAAATATTTATGAAGAGTATTGATTCTGATTTCTAACAACAAATAATTATTAGTGATTATACATGAGAACTTTTCATAATTGTAAATAACATATACCAGGTGACTAAAAACTATATAGAAATACATAGATACTTTAATTATCTTACATGTGAGTAGGTAGGTACATTACACCTCCTTTTGTAAGAATGAAAATAATTGTAAAATGAATTTTCATTTAAATGGTATAAAACATTTGTATACATTATTATTTTATTTTAACACATTTAAATAGTTTCTTTTAGTCTCGATAGTCTTTCACTTCGTCTTATCGGTGTAGTCTCTGTGAAACTAGTCTCTTCACACTTTTTGGATTCACTATAATTATTGTCTTTATTATGTTTACAATCTATACTTAAATCTGTCTCATGTACATGTTTTCGTTTACTTTGACATATATTTAGTGTTAAACAATTTGTAATTTGTTGACAACTATGTGACGGATTTCTACGAAATCGTCGGTAAAAATATTTAATTATCCTGTATAAAATATAAAGTAACATACATTTTATCAAAAATAAGATTGCATAAGTGAAATAAGAACTATTTTTTATTGTGTCTGAAAAATTAATATTTGTTTCTGAGGTCATTTTCTCTAAATTATCTAGTTTATGGCTTGCTAAATTTAATGCATCTCGATCGAGATTATTTAATTGTAAGGGAACAAGGTGTAATTTGGATTCATTATTTATCTTAATATCATCACAACAGACTTCTGGAAGGGATAAATCTGGAATGATAGACTGAAAATTACTTTCTTTTGGATTTGAGACAGATATCAAAATAGTTGATCCGGTGTAAGTTTTGCAATTATTCGAAGTAGAAAAAATACCTGTGTTTGAAAGAACAATAGATATTGGCGTACTAGTCTGACAGCTTAAAGTTAAATCTGTTGGTTTGGGTAAAACATATATCCAAGAATTTGGTTTGTTTAATTTATGCCAAATTTCATATTCTGTTTGAATTATACGAGTATCGCAACTAGATGGTATGTTTGTTATTGAAGTTAACAATTCAGTTTCACAAATTGGATTAGTGTGTGTAAATCGGAAAGTATCAGGATTTTTGCAAATAAGTTTTTCTTCATCTAATGAATAACAGTCTTCTAATGTATCAATAGTAACATAAATGTTTCTATTTTCTGAAAGAACAAGATATTTGACAGATGGAAGAATAAAGGTAAGTCTCTTTAATGTTGGATGAATTATAGGAAGAGATATTAGTTTAAAAAGAGAATAAGGAGTATTACTAACCAAAGGTATACTAACCGTAATTAAAATCTTGTTATCAAAATATATATATTTAAGTAAAATGATATCGAAATATTTATGAGCATAATCGATAGTCAATGGAAATGGATAAGTCGATGTACTAGGTAAATGCGTTACCGTTTTAGATAATTCTTGAATTAGTTGCTCAGGTGTTATAACAGAAGGATGAAGGTTATTATTTCTTGCAAATAGAATAACGTTTATTAAAGTAGAATATTCTTGTTGTAATTCTGTTATAAAGAAAGTTAGTAAAGTAAAATGTTCTTCAATTTTTTGTTTTAAATCTAAATTAAAATATTTATTATTCATTTTATCTGTGTAATTGGTAATTGATTCAAAATTTTTATCAAAAATCACTTTGTTTCGGTCTAGATTTGTAATAGAGTTATTAAAATTTGCAATCGTGGCTTTTACTACATGAATTTGTTGTTTTAGTAAATCAAGAAGATGATTTTCGTTACTTTCAGCTTTGTTAATAGCATTATTGAAATTTTCAGCATCATCACTGTCTAAGGTACCGAATAAGGTCCTGAAAACAGATCCAATTGCATTAAATAGAGCGCGTTTTGGTCTAAAATGTTCATGCAGAATTATGTTTTTTAAAGTTTGTTCATCTTGAAAGAGTCTAGGTATGATTTGTCCTAAGAGTTTTAGTGAAGTATCGCATAATCGTAATTCAATAAGAACTGGTTTGTTTTGACACAGTCTTAATGTTTTTTGATAGGTGAGATCTACAAAATTTAATTTGTCTGTAAAAGGTTGTAAAGGAATATGACTTAATATGTTCCAATGAGTTTCAATAAATTGAACATTTTTTATGTGTTCGTAATAGATTCCAGGTGATTTGTTGATAGGAGTATTGGTATATTTCTTGTGAATTTGTTCACTATTTGTCAGCCATATTATTGCATACCTGAAACAAAAGCATGTTTCAATCTATTCATGTGAACTTTTATTGGTTTTTTATTTACTAAAATTGTGCAATTGACAGGAGAATTTATCTCTAGAATTTTATAAGGTCCATTATAATTTTGTGTAAGTTTTTTGGTTTGACCCTTCTTTGTTTGCTCATTTTGGAGATATACTAATTGTCCTTCTAAGAAAACGGTGTCATTAATCTTTTGGTCATAATATTTTTTACTGACTACTTTAGATTCTACTAGATTCGTTTTTGCTAACTCATGAGATTTTCTAAGTTTAAGTGTTAAATTATCTAAATAATCTTCATATGTATATTTGAGTTCTACTGGTCGTATTATACTGCTAGGTAGATTAGGTGTATATCCAAATATTAGTTCATATGGTGTGAATTTGGTTGAAGTATGATTAGTTGTATTATATGAAAACATAGCAAAATCTAGCCATTCGTCCCAATCGGATTGATCAGCTTTAATATAATGTTTAAGGTAGTCTGCTAAAGTAGCGTGACTCCTTTCTAATGCAGCATTTGATTCTGGATGATAAGCAGTACAATTTATATGTCTGATTTTAAAAAGCTTGGCGATTTGAGAAAATAATTTGGAAGTAAAATCTCGGCCTTGATCAGTAACTATTATATCGGGTTTTCCAAACTTGCAAATAAATCCACGAACCAGACTTTCAGCGATAGTCTTGGTTTCATGATTCGGAATTGCGTAAGCTTGAGAAAATTTTGTTAAGTCATCTTGTAATGTTAATATGAACTTATTACCTGACTCGGTTAAAGGTAAAGGACCTACTATATCTAAAAATATTTTTTCTAATGGATTTGAGCTTGTTGTTGTTATCTCCATGGGCTTTACGAATTTTTTTCTAACGAGTTTATTTTTCTGACAAGATTCACAGGTTTTTATAAAGTTTTTAATATCATTTTTCATATTATTCCATTTGAAATGTTTTTTTTATACGATTGTATGTCCGATGAAAACCAGAGTGTCCAGCCGTAGGACTAGTGTGATTCTCTTGTAATATTGTAGTTATTTCCTCAGGTTCAGGATTTGTTAGTATATCATGATAAATGATAATAGATATATCAGTTTTTCTAAAAATAAATCTAATCATAGATCTAATTTTTCCCCAACTTAATTTATCGTAGCTAAAAGTTATTCTGGGTAGGCAAATTTTTAATATTTTATCGTTTAATAACCAGTCTCTTAATTTTATTAGGGAATTAAATATATCTTCATAAGAGGTATTGTCCCAATAATTATTTTTTATAAATATGTAATAAAAGTTTTTATTTTGATCAGAAATATATATAATGTCATTTAGTCTTGGATTTTTGGCTTTCAATTTTTCTATATGACTGAATTGTTTATTTATTTGTTTCTGAACGATCTCATTAAAATTTAAATCTACGGAAACAAACAATGCTAAATTTTGTGAAAATGATGTAATCTTTTCATTTGTTTCTTTTATATTATCATTTGTTATTAATATAGTTTCGGATTTAGATAAGAACTGTGAATAAGTGTCATTATTTTCTTTACTCATTTTGTTTATTTGTAAGGTGATTGTTGCCGGGTTTTTGTTTTCTTCGCAAATATTTGTTTCAGATATGGTTAAAGGAGGACGACTTAAACAATCAGCATTTTGATTTAATTTACCTGGTTTATAAATAATTTCATAGCTATATTCTTCTAATGCTAATCTCCACCTAACGAGTCTTGATCCGGGATCTTTTACATTAAATAGCCATGTGCGTGGTTTATGATCCGTATAAATGAAAAATTTATTTCCGTACAAATATGGTCTAAAGTGTTTAACACTCCATACAATTGCAAGTAATTCTTTTTCTGTTGTGCTATAGTTTGATTCCGCTTTGTTCAAGGTACGACTAGCATAAGCAATAGGTAAATCATCTGGTACTTTACCTTGAGAAAGTATGGACCCTATTGCATAATTACTAGCATCCGTTGTTAAGACAAAGGGTTTGGTAAAATCTGGATACTGAAGTATTGGTTCTGAACAAAGTATTGATTTCAGGTTCTCAAATGACTGTTGTTGAATGCTTGTCCAATTAAATTCAACATTTTTCCTCAGCAGTTTTGTTAAAGGTTGTGTTAAAGCACTGAAATTTTTTATAAAGCGTCTATAATAACCAGTGAGACCCAAAAAGCTCTTAATATCTTTTTGTGTTCTGGGTATAGGAAAATCTGTAACAGCACATACCTTTTTTTCGTCCGGTTTGACACCAAATTCAGTTATTAAATGTCCTAAATACATTACTTCGCGACGAAAAAATTCGCACTTATCTGGTTGTATTTTTAAGTTGAATGTAGACAATTTTTCGAATACTTCTTTTAATCTTTTATTATGATTTTCTAATGTATCGGCATGAATGACTATATCGTCGAGATAGACAAAACATCTGTAATTTTGTATTCCTGAGAGGACAGTATTCATTAGCCTTTGAAAAATACTGGGAGCATTTTTTAATCCAAATGGCATTCGTGAATATTGATAATGTCCAGACGGAGTTGAGAAAGCAGTCTTTGGAGAATCCTCAGGATCCATTTTGATCTGGTGAAATCCTGATGTTAAATCTATTGTTGAAAAATATTTTGAATGACCCAATTGGTCTAATATATCGACTATATTCGGAAGTGGAAATGAATCTCCTATAGTAATATCATTTAGTCGTCGATAGTCTATAACAATTCGCCATTTCTTCTTTGCTGAAGCATCGGCCTTTTTTGGCACAACCCAAAGGGGCGAATTCCATGGCGAAGTTGATTCTTCGATAATACCTTGATCTAGCATACCTTTTATTTGAGTTTCGACTTCATGTTTGTGTACTTCAGGATACCTGTATGATTTAGTGCTAATAGGTACATTAGAATTTAAAGGAATTTTGCAAGTTATGGCATTTGTACTGGTAAGTTGATCTCCTTCCAGATAAAAGATATGATTGTACTCCTTGCAAATAGAAATTAAAGATGATTTTTTCTTCACTATTTAAATGATCTGTTCTCAAGGCATTTTTTAATTTAGCAATTCTGTTAGAATTCGTATTATCTTTATAAGAAGACATTTTTCGTATATTTGCATTGTTTTGTAAATTTGGAATTTTTTCTATTGCTACTTGAATATCGTTTAATTCAACATCCGTTTCAGTAGTGTTTACGATTGAGGTTAAAAAGAAATCATTTTTTACTTTAACAACACTAGGACATAAAAATACACCTTTAAAGATTTCGCGTTCGGGACATAATCCTTCGCTTAATTCATTATTTATTACTTTAATTTGAACAATTGTTTCAGTTCTTGCGGATAGAATAGTTTTATTACTTCTTGAGTTAGAATTAGAGTTTTGATTTAGTATAAGATCGTCTGAACAGGATTTTTCTTCTGAACAGGATTTTGATTTATGATTTCGTGAAGAGTTACAAGTTTTATTTGTGCATATCTCAGTGGATTTTACACATTTTGGACTTGAATTTTCTTTGGATTTAGAGTTAGATTTAGATTGAATTGGATTGGATAGTAGTTCTTCACTACTTAAGGTTATTTGGATATCATTGGTTTCTAAATAAGAATGATCCTCTATGGATTTAGCATCATAAGGAAATATTTCATCGATATTAGAACTTGTCTCGATATTTTGATCTCTCAGAAATTCGTCATTGTCATTGTTTAATGGAAATTTTATATATTCAATTGGAATAGAACAATTTTTAAAGTTTAATTTATTTTCTTTATAATCAATTTGGCATTTATTTATTTCAAAAAAATCGCTACCTAATATACCGTCGAAATGAAGAGGAAAATCGTCTTCTACGACATAGAAAACATGAGTTTGGACAAAATCTTTTATCTTGAAATTTACGTTACAACTACATATAGTTTTATTTGGATTTAAGACATTTTTATCAATGCCTCGTAGAGTAATAGACTTAGAATAAATTTTTGGAATGTTTAGTATTTTTGAATATTTAATTAAAGAAATATCTGCGCCTGTATCGATTAGAAACTTGCAAGAGGATGGATTAGAATTATTTACTAAGGGTAAATCTACATAGGAAGTGACTGAGAAGTTGATGGTTGTGATACGGCCTGAACTGAACGAACTCCTCGAGAATCGACCGTTGGTTGTCGAGGATTCTGGAAGTTTAAAGAATTTGTTGGATTTTTGTTTTTATTGTTAAATTCGCGTTTTCTACATTCTTCTATAACGTGACCTGGTTTTTTGCAGTATCTGCAAAAACGTTGGGAAGTGTTGGTATTTTCTTTTCTTAAGTTTGGAGGAAAATCAGAATTGGAATTTGAATTTGAAGGTTTATAATTTTGATTTTGAGAATTTGACCTTTGAAGATTTGAATTAGGATATTTTGGGTTTTGAAAACTAGAATTTTGAAGATATCTAACATTTCTACCTGAATTGTTTTTATATCGACAGTTATTTGAGGAATGGTTATTTCGTTTGCAAATATTACAGAATGGTCTGAAAATTTCTTGTCTTGATAACTGTTCTTGTTCTTCGGCAATTGCTATAGCAACAGCTCTTTCTAAGGAATCTGGATTTCGGGCTTTGATTAAAATAGAGAGGTCTTTGTTTAATCCTCTAATAAAGACATTTAGTGCTTGAGTTTTTAAGAGTTTAGTACATGCATTTCTTGCATCTGGAGATAAGTCTGGATCAAGTGTATTTATTAATTTTATATAGCAATTTTCAACTTTATTTGCAAATGACATTACATTTTCACTGGGCATCTGACGTAAGGAATGTAATTCCAATTGCCACTGACCTTCAGTTCGGCGTTCAGAATAAGCATCTAATAAGAAGTCTTTTAAATCTTTCCATTCGTCAAATGTTCTGTTTCTAGTTATGGCCCTAGCTTTATCGGTTAATTTAGTTTCTATAATGGCTAATAAGATGGGTTTGGATTGCGGATTTACTAAATTGTATGCTTTATCACAATTGTCTATGAATTCGTATAATTTTGATTTTGTACCATCAAATCGAATGAGAAGTTTTTCAGCTATTTCAATTGATACTGACATTTTATTTGAATTAGAAGTGGAAGAATTTGAAAGAGAATTTGAGTCGGGAGAAGGTATTTGTTCGTCAAATAAGTTACTTATATCAGGATATAAAGTAGACATACGTTTACAAGATTTTTAAAATATGAGACAGAATTTAAGATAGAATGTACTTACAAGTAGAATATTGTTGTTGGTCGCATAGTCTATTATTCCACGGGTTCACCTCTACTTCCGATGGAACTACAATTGGGTTATGACTGGAACTGGATTTCGAACTGGATGTACTGGACCCCAATGTAATTAGTTGTAGTGGCGATTTTTCCACACTGACAGTTTTTTTGAATGATTCCTCGAAGGAAACAAGTCAATTCAAAAATTCCTCAGCTCTCCTTCTATCAGCAATCAGAGGAACTCTGCTACTAATATCCCACGTTCTGACACCAAATTTTGTTATGGAATACTATGCGTTTATTTCTTCTCCGGACTAACTCTTTGTTTTGGAATTAAACAGAATATATTGACATGTATAAATTTATTATATTAGAGGATGAAAATTACACTCTGCTTGTTATTTCTTAAAACTATGAATTTATAAGTTCTGTTATCTACAATTATTTAACGATGTTTCTGGATGGATTTGAGTACAAGAGATTGGACTCAAATATTAATATTAAAATAGCAAATACGGATAGCTTATCGAACAAAGAAATAAGAGAAATAAATTATTATTATTCCATAGATACGAAGTATTAGGCGAATAAACTAGCGAAACTTATTTATTCTAAATAGGAAAATATTTATGAAGAGTATTGATTCTGATTTCTAACAACAAATAATTATTAGTGATTATACATGAGAACTTTTCATAATTGTAAATAACATATACCAGGTGACTAAAAACTATATAGAAATACATAGATACTTTAATTATCTTACATGTGAGTAGGTAGGTACATTACAAATGGTTATATCGTTGTGATGCCAACTCTACCGTTGTTGGATAGATCTATCGATTTAATACAAAAGTACGTTTTAAGAAAATATTAAAAGATTAACAGTTGAAAAACTGTTTGGTAACAATACAATTATTGTAGAAAGATATTAAACTCGCCATTAAAACATTCTAGTTGAATTTGTTTGATGTTTTTTCGCATAGGTATATTCGGAATAGAAGAATTATTATGATTAAAAGAAGTAAAAAGACTGCTATCTTCTGATATACTAATTTTTTTTAGTATTTTTACAAACAATATAATACCTATAATTCGAAATGGAAAATATATATAACTAATGTAAAAGAGGTATAAGAACGCTGATAGTAAAAGATAACACTTTATGTTATGCCTAAAACCTATATTTCAATCGACACTTCAAATTCAAAAACGCATAAGAACAGAAAAGTGCAACACGTGCATTATATCAGTATTAGTAGGTATATCTATCTCGGCGCTAAGCTATTAAGTGCCGGCTTTTAAAACTAGGTGCTTTTCGATTTTATTTTTATTTAATTATGTATATTTATTTCATCTCATGGCAAACGTATGGGATTTAATAAAACACGATGTAAATAGTTTATTTAAAAAAAAAATATTCTCATTGTTTTAATTTTTACAAAATTATTAAGAAGCTTATTAATATTAATTTATCATTTTTTATATAATTTTCTATTGAAATTAATGCTACACTATTAAATCTTCTATGTATCACAGTTGTTCTTAAATATGATTTAATTAACTAAATGCTTATCTTAACTAACTTATGTTCATTATAATGTTTTCAATTTTATCCTAAGAATTTTTGTAAAAGCTCATTTTAAAGGTAGATTTCGGCACTTTCAAAAATACTGTAGAATAAAGTATTTCAATAATTCACTGCTAACTCTTAATTACCATAACTGGGGAACAACAAATTCTAACAGCTTCGACAATAAGAAAAAAAGAACCTTCTTTGTTTTTTTTATAAACATTCTTTTTTAACCTAATATTTTTTCCATACAACGTAACATTTTTTTAGTTTTTTGCGAAAAACAGTTAAAAAACATGTTTCTTGACATTTTCAATTACGAATAATTCAAAAAGTATTAAGTAAGTTGAAAAAACTCCATATGACATTTTTGGCTTAAAATTTGATTGTCTACTTCTTGATGATATTTAGACGTTATTAATTTACACCCCTGCCCAGACTAAAAGCGCATATTGGCATTAGAATAACTTTTGTTATTTGAGGTATTTCATCTTTCAAAATTCAAAATTCTTTTAATAGTTCGTATCGGAAATTGGTCAGTCACTGGACTACTGATTAATGAAGACATAAGTCTTGATTCTGAAAGAATCTTTACCATTGAATCCGAAAAGAATCGAAGGTAGTTACAGCAAAAACTAAATAGTTTTTTTTTTAATAAAAAACATATAAAATCAGAATTTGGTGTTTATTGAGAGTAAACTAAATCCACGACCAAATACTTACCATGTCGGAATAGTATTATGAGGTTTTTTTCCTGTTTTTCCCTCATAACTTACGATGGAATCACTAACAAGACAATTTTACTGTCATCATGGCATGTGTTTGTCATCATGGCATTTTTAAAGACGAATTACATGCTAGGATTTTTTCTGACGGATATTCTAAGTTAAAGTTGATTTCATGTAATCGAATGAACTATCTTACAAGTAAAGTCGTCTCAGGAACGCAACTCAACAATAGTGGCAATATCATTTTAAAGTCGTCTACTTTAAAATACATAATTTATGTCTGAATTGTCAATGTAAATAGGTCAGATGAAATTAAATTATTAGAAGGATTTTTTCACCAAGTAATAAAAAAACAAAGTTTGTTTAATTTACTAATATTTGTGTTTTGAGAAGGATTTCCGAAGTAGAAATTGAAACATCAATAAACTAAATTTAACGTTTGATTGTGGCTTATTTCCATTTAAACAGTAATATTCTCTGTGTAATTATTAGTTAATTTTCGTCTCAACATTTTGCCATTTTTCAGCTCTCATAAAATAATTTCTGATTCTTTTTAGTAATTTTTATGATTTCACCAAATGTCTCTCTCCATTTATTCTTGTTCGTTGTTAGGAAGAAGTATTTTAACTAATGAAGTTTTTCTATATTTTTCACAATTCTCCATACTTTATTTATTTACATACGTTTTCAAAGTTGTTTTACTGCTTTTGATTTCCAATTGCTTTATTTGTTCCCTTCTAGACACTCCTATTTTCATGTATTGTTTTTCTTTCTTCGTTCTTTAAAATATATGGTATATTATACATATTTTACTGAAGTTTGGTAATCCATAGGAGTATAAAAAATATGTTTATATTTGGTGTTTTCTTAAAAATTGACTCAAAACAAAAATAGTTTCATATAATTCAAAAAAAAACAAATTTTGATACAATAATTTAAATTCGCGAGAATAAATCATCCATGTATATATAATGACAAATTAGAATTAAGACTTTAAAAAAACTTATCCGTGTTGCTGAATCCTTAGATAAATTGTAGCATACTGATTTAAAAATCTGTTATCGTTAATTTTAAAAATAAAAAAATTTAATTATATGCCAAGTATTCAAATATCAAAAACAGTTCGAGCAAAATACGGCCCATCGAAGTATTAGGTGGTGAACATGTCTTAGTTTTAAAATTATCAATTTTAAAAGTATCAATTTCATAGGGACTCTCTTCTTTTTGCTAGTTGTGTTGTGCACTTCGTAAAGTAAACACTTCGTAAAGTCTTAGTAAAGTTTCGCATTGTGCTCTATATAAAGTTTGGTGAAGGTGTTATAAGTGATAATTGTTATAAATATTAACAATGAAAGTTTCCAGTCGTCGTTGTAAGGTATCGCTGGAAGAGTGCCTTTCGGTTCTTCAACAGTATGTTGATCATCTACCAAAAGATCGAAATCTACTTCCGGGGCCATTTCAGCCTATTTGGGGCGAAATTTGTCAAAATTTCGAAGGAAGATGGAACGCAAGAGACGTCTACAGGCACTGCAAAGAAAATCGCCGCAACTTGTGGACAGAATTGCACCCGGAAGTACTCATGGATATGGATGATCAAACTCTATGTTCATCTGAATCCTCAACTCGCTCCTCAACCCTTTGCTCCCTAACTGATGATGGAAATGACGACAATGGAGATTGGGAATTTCCAAACTTGGATGAGTTCGAGGTAAGTTTATCCAAACAATTATACCACAAGATTTGTGAAGATGACACAATTATAATATAAAAATACAATAATCACGTCCCTTATAATTAATTATAAGGGACGTGATTATTGTATTTTAAAACGGTGGGCGTGGACAGACTACATAGCTGAAGAATTTTACAAAATTAGTGAGTCTCGGTGTGCATTTTTATTTAAAAACGCTAAGGTTTATAACGATGAAAATGCTGCTCATCATTTGATAATAAGAGGCGCATGCAAGAGCAAAAAATGTAATAACCCGTTCTATGGATTTTTAGATTCGAAACCGGATGCTTTTCCTGTAATTTTACGTATTAGATGCAGGGACACAGTATTTAATGTAAATCATGAAGTTGTAAGAAGACCTACCAGAAAGGCCAAACGCGTAAGAATTGGTCAAGAAGCTGCTGCTCTTGGACCGAATAATTGGCTGAAAAGTGAGCTGCAGACATTGCATACTCATCGTATACCTCCGACCATGCCTTCCGCACCTGTAATTCGCAAATGTGTCAATGAGTTTAGAGATAAGAGACTTAATATTGAAAAAGACGACAAAAAGAATGTTATCAAATTGATTGAAAACATGAGATACAGCCATAAATATAACAACTTTATTCGAGACATAAAGAAAGATAAATTTTATGTTTTCTATGGCTCTAATATACAATTACATGCTTATAAGAGATACCACCGTATCATGAAATTAAAAAAGGAGAGATCATCCGTTGAAATTGATGGAACAGGAAGCATATGTAAAAAAATATTATATGAAAACGGTCGTACAAGTGGTCACATCTTTCTTTATGCACTGGTAATTAATTTTAACAATTTTAGTTTCTCAGTATATCAACAACTAACTGATGACCAAAGTACAATATTGCTCGAGTTGTGGTTGAAAAATTGGATTAGGATGGGAGCTCCAAAGCCAGACGAAGTAACCTGCGATTATTCTAGAGCTTTAATCAACGCAATCTCGTTGGCCTTTAATGAGCAAAATATAAAAACATATATTGAAACACTTTTTTTGAATGCAACTGGCGATACAATAATGAGAATGCGTCCAGCAATTGCAACTTACGTTAGATTAGATGTTGCCCATTTTATCAAAATGATCACCAACTGGCCCTCTATAAAAGCAGTGCAAAACGATAAAATAAGACAATTTTACTTATTCTGCATATCCCTGTTAATCGATGCACAGACATTAAAAGATTTTAAAATAATATTAAAAATGCTATGTACAGTCTGTTTAAACCAATACAGTGACTCAATTTTACGGAACGGGAAAAGTGTTAAAGAGATTAGGCATGTATTAGAACAAATGATCAGTGATCGCTCTTATCCTATTACTGACACATTATTGAGCAAGTCAGAAGATGGTAAAATGAACGATGTCACGTTTTTTAACTATGAAAAGAGCTCTGCCATTAAATCATGGATAAACAACATCCAAGAATCGGCTGTAGAAATAGATGAGAAAGGTGCGGAGGCAAATGGATTTTACAATAAAAAATTCATAGACGACTTTTTTAAAACAGTTGCAGTAGAATTCCCTCTGTGGTCTGCAGCTTGTCTACGAGGTAAACAAGGACATGCAACAACTAGTCATATAGAAGCATATTTTAATGACAAAAAAAATCGGGTATTATCAAACTATAAAAATTTAATAAGAGTCGACAAATTTTTAAAAATTGATTTTCAAGATCATCAAGGGGGATCAGTTATTTTAAATAATCATTTATTAAATGAGTTCCAACATGTTGAAATAAAAACTGAGTCACAAGATAGCACACCAGAAGATAAAAGTATGCCAGATACATCCAATGAAATCTTAAACGAAGACGCAGGTACTTACGATAATTGGCGAAATAAATCGAAGCCAGAGGATAATGACTATGACAAGCCTATAGATGAGAAAATTGTAGACAAGGCACCAAAAGAAAAAAAAGTGGCTTCTATTTTAAAAATCATCCCAGTATTTCTTTTATTAATAACAATATAAAATCAAATGTAAGCACAAGAAAAATGAATATTCTTAAAAATGGCAACAATCTGAGACCAGTGCTGATAAAAGATATCCACTATTACATACAAAATACATGCCCTTTTGATTCAATCATTCAAATTCTGGCAACAGCGGCAGTAGATGATCCAGCCTATTATGCTTTCTGTGAAATGAGTCCATCAAAAACGGTGATATTTATTTTGAAGTTCATAAAAGCTTTAACTATTGACCCAATCTATAAAGAAAGAGCAATGTTACTAACGTCCATCTTTACGAACAAAACAGTATCTACTGCATATGAGAATAAATGCCAGCTTTTCCCACACCAATTAGATTTATATGATTCAGCGGCGTCAATTTGGAGTACATCTTTTCAAGATTGCCCTATTGGGTTCGACACATATTCTTGTGTGAATTGTGACACTTATTCCACCAACATCCTAACAATATGTGTCACAGATCAACAAAAATTAGGCGAACTTGGCTATGCATTCTTAGGAAATCATCTACAAGAAATGCCCACAATTTTCCAATCTTCTTGCCATCATTGCCATCAGGTTTGTGTGGTTAACCGGGTATATAACCACCACATATATGTGGAGTTAGAGTTGAGGAAGAATTTGATTTCCGAATTAATTAGCTGTAGTTTGGAAGACTTAGAAAAGGCAGCCACATTTGCAGCTAATAATTATCAATTCAGGTAATGAATAATTTATTTTTATACATTTTTTTAAGTAATATTTTAATTTTGTAACTATTGTATAATGGAATTTAGCAATACTTATTTTAAAGTTGGAATTTCTTTATTATCTTTAGAAAAATATTGAAAAAAATTGACAACTACCTATAAAAAAATGTGTTTATTTTGAAAAGGTCTTTTAAACTAAAAATTTTTAATGGTCAAACAAAAGCAGTTCCAATTTTGCCATTGTGTTATTTCCCACTCCATGATGAACATAAAAATATTAAATTTTTGATATAACAGCATCTTAACAGCTACAACCAAAATGCAATCAATTAAAAAGCAAACAACTAAACAATTAATAAACCACTATTTACTATCACATATTTCACTAAAGCAATTTTTATATTTTTAGATTGAGTGGAGTGATAGCTTATACCCCTGGACATTTTAAAGCCTATTGCTTCAGAAGAAATGGAAAATGGGAATTGCAGGATGATTTGTTGGATAAACCAGTGGTGGTATCCAATAAATCAATCATAACACCTAGTGCTGCAGTATATATACGGCAATATTAGAAATTTGAATGATTTGCTCTAAATCAGAATTTAAACGAATGAAATCATATGGTAAGTATTGTTATGTTATTATGTTTATATTTTTTTGACCTTATTTTAATTACCATTTTGTATCTTCCAAGAATTTATGTACTTCATTTTGTGTCTTCTAAGAATTTTATACCTAAACTGATTCAATGGCTTTCTTGATTTTTTTTCCATCTGGTAATTTAATTCTAAATTAGTATTGTGATGTGGGTATTAGTAAAAAATAGTTAGGTAATGACTGTGAATATTGATTTATAGGATTTTATTAAAAAAGAAAACCATGTGTTATAATTTTAACCTACATCTTACAACAACAAAACATATCTATCTGTCTCTTGTCACCGTTCACTCTCGGTGGACACTGTCATGGTTACTTGGTGGTATTCAGCCACGGAGCGGTGTGGCTGTTACATCCTCCCCCTTTGCACCACCCTGGCGACTCGCGGGTGGGGCAACAGAGTCTAAGCAGGAATAGAGCTCTACAGGACAGCAATGACAACGTTTTGGTCGGGGTTGTCTACGTCTGGCAATATGGTCAGGTGCAGGTTCAGCTTCGATATGAGCAAGGTCATCTCCAACATGGAGGTCCATTTCGCTATCGTCTAACCCAAGGGTCAAAGACTCTGGGCAGGAGACCAGTGGAGCAGGAGGGTCGGCTTCTGAGGATTTCACTGGACGACCTCTTCTACGGAGAGGTTGAACTGGAGCAGGGCACGGATCTTCTGGATCGGCATGGAAAGGCGTCAAGGCTGAGACATGATATTTCCCAGCAGGAACATCTGGAGTGTCGATGTGTGAAACTTCATAGGTTGTAGGGGACAGCATTTTGGTCACCTTGTAGGGTCCGTCGCGACGCGGCGCGAACTTCGAAGTTATGGACTTAGACGCGTCACTTAGTGTATGCGAATCGACTAGCACAATATCACCTACTTCGAACGAAACAGAGCGGCGGTGGCAGTCTTTATACTTCTTACGTCTATCTTGAGATTGTTCATGTGTCTCGCGGGCTTCACTAAGAGCTTTACTCAAAGTTAGTAGATAGGGCGTGATTTGTGGCACGAAGTTGTCCTTGGCTATGATGCTTCGAAAATCACGATTTGCATCATCAGGAGTTCGTAACTCGCGACCGAACGTGAGGTACGCAGGCGTGAAACCGGTTGAGTCGCACTTCACAGTGTTCATCGCGAACCGTATAGCGGGTAACTTTTCAGACCAAGACGAATGGTCATTATTTGTTAGAATAGCTAACTGAGTTTTAATGTCTCTATTCTTTCGTTCGACGGGGTTAGCTTCCGGGTGGTATACAGGTATAAGGTTCTGTTGGTACCCAAAACAATGCGCCACTTGCTGCATTACCGCACTCACGAACTGAGTACCGTTGTCACTGATGACTCGACGAGGGATTCCGTATCGTAAGATTATGTTGTCTATGAAACACTTGGCGCAGGCAGCGGCAGTAGCAGATTCTAGCGGGAATAATTCTACCCAACGACTAGCAGTGTCTTCCACTACCAGAATCCATGTATAACCTTGAGGAGAGAGGGGCAAAGGCCCAAATAAATCAATAGATAGCACTTCAAACCTCTGGGACTGAACAGGGGTTTGTAGGAGACCAGCGGGTTTGAGGTTAGAGACTTTATAGCGTTGGCACTCAAGACATTTACTTACATGGTCAGAGATAATTTTCTTCATTCCAGGCCAATAGTAGCGTTTTATTATTCTTTGATATGTCTTCTCCACTCCATAATGACCAGCAGTAGCGGAATCATGGTACTCATGCAGTATGTGAGGAATACGTGTACTAGCCACTACCAATTGGGGCTCTTCTTCATCTACTTCAGGAGTATCACGGTATAATATCCCATTGTTCATGATATATCCCCTTTCTGCCCACCTCTTGAAATCTACGCTTGTGTCAGAAGAGGGATCTTCTAAACATCTAATAATCTTGGCAACATCTGGATCATTAAGCTGCTCTTCTCGAACATCAGCAACACTAAGAGTTGGAAAATCTACTCTTACTAGATGAACTTCAGCTATGATGGGAACTTCTGTCATGGGAGGCCTTGATAGAGTATCTGCGATTACATTTTTTTTCCTGTGATATATTCTATTTTTAGGTCATATGGCATGAGCTCTAGAGCCCATCGAGCTAACCGTCCAGTAGGGGACTTTAAGGTCATTAGCCATTTTAAGGCTTGGTGATCACTTTGCACTATGGTAGTAGCGCCTTCTAAGTATCCTCGAAATTTCTTCACTGCCCAAACCACAGCAAGAGCTTCTCGTTCTGTAGTGCTATAGTTTTGTTCAGCAGGAGTCAGGAGTCTCGAAGCATACTCTACAGGTCGTTCGTTCTCTTTCTCCCCCTGGAGAAGACATGCCCCCAAAGCATAAATATCTTCACTACGTGGCAGAGGGTACTTATCTGCACATGTTATTGCGTTTAAGCGTCGATAGTCTACTGTTAATCTGATACCTCCATCTTTCTTAGGCACAAGTACCACGGGTGAAGCATATGGGGACTCACACTCTTCGATTATGCCTTGAGCCAAAAGTTTATCTAATTCCTGACGCAGTAATTGCCTTTTGGGCTCTGACATACGGTAAGGTGGAACAGATATTGGTACATCATCAACCAATACAATGGAGTGTTCAGCATATGGAGTAGGGTCTCTATTATATACGAATAAATCAGAATTTTCCTTAACAATGTTGTTAAGATTGGATCTTTCTTCTAAGGATAGAGAAATTCCTTCATCTGCTCGTAGTTCTAAATGAGCAAGAGTAACGCTATTGACCTGGCAAGGAGAGCTGACCTGAGCCGGATCTGGAGCAAATGAGTAGGGGATATTAGGGACATCACCATAAAACCATGAGTCATTAGGAATGTCTAGAATGATGTTAGCTTTTCTTAAGAAGTCTGCCCCCAGTAAGGTACGACTATTTGTGTGTGTGGGCACAGAAATTAAGGAAATGCTATGAGAGCGGTTTTGTAAGATAACAACTAAATCAAAGACCAAAACAGTGGTAGAAGTAGTCCTACCATCCGCTAGGGTCATGTCTACACTTTTTGTGGAAAAGGGTACCTCATCCTTCAAGAGGATATCTCTTAGCTGAGAGCCAGCAATGCTGCACTGTGCTCCCGAATCAAGATAACAATGACCTACATGACCTTCAATAGTGACCTGAACAATGGGTTTAGTTGATAGGTTTGTGGCAAGCTGTTGGTCGAAATTAACTGTTTCAGCAAGCATAAATTCAGATACTGCTGAGGATTTACTGGATGATTTGCATTTTGGACAATTACTCTTAATGAATCCAGGAGTCTTACATCCATAACACGAAATCTGATTCGAAGTAGAAAAGGTTGGTTTGGGGCTAGTACGAGAAGTTACTAAAGGAGGATTAGGTTTGGGCTCAACCGAAGATTTTCGAGAATCTGCTTCCCTGGTTCTGGCTGCGGCCAATTTTCGACATTCATCCTTCACGTGACCTGGATTTTTGCAAAAGCTACACCGTACCCGTTTTGATTCGTTTTCGTTTTTAATATTTATTTCCGGATTTTCATACGATTCTTCAGTTTGCCTCGCTTCTTTTAAGAGTTCGCTAAATGTATTGATCTTATCACGTGCTACTTTTTCACGTATTCTCCTATGCAACAAACCGTAGACCATATCTAATTGAGTAGCTTCGGTTAATGTATCTGCCGGTAACTGAGCTATTATCGCGCGCGCTTTGCATACAAAAATGTCACACGGTGTTTTAGCATCTTGTTCCGTCGAAAACAGTTCCCGATATACTCTGTAGGCTGGTTTTTGAGGTCCAAAAGTCGATCGTAATAAATTAATGGCGCTGGCCCACGTGTTTACCGTATTTTTAACACCTTGAAACCATGTGGCGGCGAAACCGTCTAGCAGCATGGGTATACCCTTTAATGCGTTCGCGTCAGACACGTGGCTGCACTCTTTATAGATCTCGACCGCATCTATAAAAGCTTTTACATCAGCCCCCTTTGATCCATCGAAGCGAGAAGCGCATTTTGCTAAACTACCCGAGTCCGAAATAGGCCTTGCTATTGTATTTAATAAGGCTTGAAACTGTTCGCTTGTTAAATTTACTGAAGACATTTCTGCTGATGTTGATTCGCTTGAACTAAAAACCGTCGCCGACCTAAGCGAATAACTGTGTTTATCGTTTGTTGCCGTGATTGCAAATTTAACACAAAAATAGTAATAAAAATTAAAGGCTTACAGTTTCTGTTGCTTATTTCTTGTAAATACCCTTGAATGGAAGCTTGATATTCCCACAGGATATTTCTGAATGGTCTGTAGTGGAAGATTGATATTCCCACAGGATGTTTTGAACGATCTGTAGTGGAAGATTGATATTCCCACAGGATGTTTTTGGATGGTCTGTGCGGAGTTTCCACAGCAGTCACATACACAGTAGATTTATTGTTGTGAAGCACTAAACTAAGTGAAAATGTCCACTAATCACCTTACAATGGCGGGAGCAAAAACACTTTTTACTGTTCACAATGAAACTTTACGATTTTCACAGTACGAACTACACTTTAAACTATTTTGCCCCACGTTGGGCGCCAGTTGTGATGTGGGTATTAGTAAAAAATAGTTAGGTAATGACTGTGAATATTGATTTATAGGATTTTATTAAAAAAGAAAACCATGTGTTATAATTTTAACCTACATCTTACAACAACAAAACATATCTATCTGTCTCTTGTCACCGTTCACTCTCGGTGGACACTGTCATGGTTACTTGGTGGTATTCAGCCACGGAGCGGTGTGGCTGTTACAGTATCTGTTTTTTCCTGCATTATTTATATTTGGGAGTTAGAAGAATAAACTGAATCATATTGTAATATTTGTATCTTAAATATGTACCTATCTTATGAATACTACATTTCTTGTAACATTAACTACATTAATAATATGTTTGTGTCTTCTAAGAATTATATACTTCAACTAATTTCTTAGCATTCTTGGTTTTCTGCAGTTTCTTGTTTTAATTCTAAAGTAAGTAATATATTGTTTTTTGTAATCTCTTTAATCTTGTATAACGTAGGTTCTAATTTCTGGACCAATAATTATATTCAATTTAATTTCAAAAAACTGTTTCCGTATCTACCCAAATTGTTACTATTTCCACACATAATAATGTAGTGTAATCCAGCACTTTATCAATTTTTTATGATTTTGTCATTTAGTATCTTACATCAAATTTTGTAATCAGATATTTTACTTTGCTCTTGCATATTTTTGTGTGTTTATAAGTAGGCAGTATTAAAGTTTTTATGGATAATTTTGTTATTTTATTTTTATATTATTTTATCTTTTAGGGATATTAAAATCAGACCATGGCAAAAGTCACTATCCAACAGAATGGTGAGGAATTTTGGTGCAGGTCAGGATCAACAAAGAATTGTCAAGCCAAAATTGATGATAATTTTTTTTCTTTTAATTATATGACAACTGTGATAGACTTTCTATTGGATATCATGAAAAATAGGCTTATTGGTGAAAAATGTAACCTCACTTTAATTTTTTATTTTTTATTGTTCTATCTATAAGTACTTCAATAATTTGTACCTAAATGGTTGAGAAATTTTTATTCTTCTTCCTTTGAAATCTGGGCATCTTCAAATTCCTTCGATATTTTTGCATTCCTTTTGCATCCCTGATGACACCAATTGTGCCTTAGCACATACCATTGCCTTAATCATCTATTTATGGTGAAGTTTCTACAATCTTATTAGGTTACATATTGTTCTTAATTTATTTTATGTAGAATTTTAATATATTCCACATATTTATATGGAGCCGAAGCATGGATGCTAAAAGTTGCCTGTTGAAACAGATCCTAAGCTTTTGAATCAGGGTTAATTAGACAAATGTTATGAATAACTTGGACTTCCCACACCAACAACAGAAATTCTCCATTGAATGCACAGAGCTCAAATATATCATAAAAAAGAGAAAAGCTGCATATCTTGGACATGTAATGAGAAACAACAGATAGAATTTGCTACAGCTCATAATCAGCTGCAAGATTGGGAGCAAACTTAAACCGGGACTAAGACAGTGCTCCTGGCTTAAAACATTGGACAGGCTTGGACTCTTAAAAGTTTGCTTTGAAATGTCCACAACAGAGAAGTATTTGCCAAAATTGTTGCCAAACTTCAATAGGAAAATTCACATAAAGAAGAAGAATTTTAATGATTTTAAATTATACTCTTTTTTTATTTCCCTGTACGCCAAAATTTTCCTAACACATACACTCATTCAGACAACCGTTTTAAAGTAGATAAGTTTATTTTTAAGATTTAGAATTATTTAGATTTAAATTATTTTATTTCATATTTTTACTTCCCAGTGTACTTAATTGCTCCCTAATTTAAATATCTTTCTGCATTTTCAATCTTAAATACATAATTTATATATGATCTAGCACTTCAAAGATTTTTTATTTATTGTCTTAAATCTGATGCTTAATTTTAGGAATTTTATTTACTTAACTTTTGCATATTTTTGATAATCATCTGCACACATATTTCTGTACCTTAGACCAAGAAAAACCAATATCAATAATTTCATTTTTGAGATGAGAATTTAAAAATTTGGCCCACCGAATTTATTCTCTATACATTTATTCTTCTTCTGGTAGCACTACAACCCGGGGTGGGTCTTGGCTGACTGCACAACCTGCTTCCATCTAGAACGGTAGTCCTTGATGTTTAAGTCAGTGGGTAGCCCCATTGTTCTCAAATCTGA
>OU898277.1:88274662-88467500 GCA_918026665.1 Diabrotica balteata
TTTTTTTTTGGTTTTTTTTTTCTCTAATTTTTTTTGGTGGAATATAAAAGGTTCTACAAATGTGGTACAGCCTTCTGTATTCTGCGCATGTTCTTTTCATGGCGCAAGCCTGTCATATCTACGAAGTAACTTCGGAAATTCTGACATGTTGACATAACCTAATGTTTTGATGTTTTGTTTTGGTGCAGTCAATCCATGCTGCTACACCTATTGAATTGCATTTATTAAATTACATAACCTTTTAGATTCCGTCACTTCACTTGAGAGTATTCTCTTGAGAATATTCCTCAAGGATATTAGTAACTTTGCATCCTTAAACTAATTAGCAACTTGTCTCTGGAGTTACCGATTTCTCGGACCGGATAGACCAGCGCCGGGTGTCTACTACCGTGTACTCACTGTACTCCCATGGATTTGTCATCATAGCCCAGAACTAATTTTGCCGTGCCAAGAGGAGTTTTCCTATGGACTTTAGTGATTTTAAGATAAGTTGTTTAATTGTTTAACTTTTGTTACTTCCTATTTAGTAGTATACCCTTTTCATATGCATATGATCAAGTGACTACATTTTAATAAAATATAATTTTGATATTATTGGGAGAGAGGAAAATACATTTCATGTTTTTATTAGGTTTTTTTACTAAGGATGTAAAGGGTTTGACCAAACTCATTTTTTTGATATAATATTTTGTTTTGATACAATAGAATTTTGATTTTGGGAAGGGAAATAAATTTCATGTGGTTTTTTTTTTTAAACATTATATAAAGAGTATTGAAGACTCATTTTTTGGATGTAATATAATAATTGTAATAGATTTATCGAGTTGATATCTTTATAATATTGTCATTAGTATCTCATATTAGTAGAACTATTTAAAGTTAAATTACTACCTTTTTGTGTTAAGACTTTGGCTACCCTACGGACTATTCTTGGTTTATACTAATATTTCATATTTTATTTGGCCAGTGGTAGTGACTATTCGTTTGTTGAGGGGCTATTAGGTCCCATTGTATGTGTACACCATCCACTACCACTGTTATTTGGCTTTGCATTATATGTAAATTGTTTATACATATATACCTATATACATTTTTTATAAATATATTTATTGTTGCTATTTTGAGTTTTATTTCAGTTCTACTAACCAGTATATAACATAGCAAAACAAGATTATTATTTAGTATTTTTGTATTTCAGAGTATTATCTCCAGATTCATTTGTTACTTCAAAATCTCAACTATCGTTGAGTTGGCGCCCTTCTTTTCTCTTCTTATTGTCCTTTTTCTATAAATTTATTCCCTTCTTTAGTTGTATCACATTTGATATTAACTAGTCTCATTTCGTTTCTTGTCTCATTAGCTCAGTATCCTAGCTATCTGTTTATATCTTTAAAGCCACAATCCAGTGCATTGAAGCTAGCCCGAACACTCACTTGAGATTTAGTGTCTCTTTGGCCATTTAACTTTGTTCCTCTGAGCTTAGCCCTATCTTTAGTATTTTCATCACCTCTCTTCCAGTTCTTCTGAAATTTGGAAGTTCTACACTTCCTAAAATCCAATACTCCCAGAGTATTGAGGTTTCACTGGCAACAGCCCTTATCATCATTTTGGTTTACAAATTACGAGAGATATGGAAAAAGAGGACAACAGAAGAAGAAGAAGAAGATACAGCCGATCCAGAGTCCATACCTTCAGTTTTGTTCATCCCTCACAAAATTTCCCAAGGGGATGGAGAAATTACGGTGCAGTAACCCCGGAGGTCAGCAAACTCAATCAACACTTTGTCAGCATTTAATTTTTATATAAAAGCAATTGTATTGTAATTAAATTCAGTTATTTTCAATCAATAAAGCAGTGCAGTATAGTTGTAAAAGTTAATAAAGGGTCTTTTTAAAAAGTACCTTCGCTAGTTAAAAAGTAGCTATATGTGATTTCTGATGTTTTCCGGGTTTGACTCCGAGTTAAATAGTTTTGGTTTTTAGGAAAACCATTATTTTGACGACGTTTCAGCAAGGTCACATTTGCCATTGTCAAGTCAGATTAGTTCTGCTTCGTCTTGTTGTTTCAGGAGAACTGATATCTCGCTCGCTGCACGCTGAGTTTAAATAAATTCGATATTTCCTAAATGAAAAGCCATTTTAAAACATTTAAAAGTCGATTTTTAAATTTAATCTTCTACATTTTACAATAAAATTTATTATACAAGGTGATACACATTACAGTGATGACGTTATCGGTTTTTTTTTAATGTAACAGCCTGTATATTTTAAGACATTTTTAGATCGATAAAAATGAGCTGACTCCAAAAAAGTATAATACTGGGGGGTCTTACAAAATTAATTTTTTTTTTTTTTTTTTTATTTAAATTAACGTGCATGTGACATCTATGGTCATTAGCACGAGTTACGATTTACATGGTAATATAATATAAATTACAAAATAAAATGTAGTTAACATCTAACATACAGAGAAAATAATAAAAACTTGTAATATAACATTTATATTTTGTTGAGCAGTTGACTATTCTCGAGGAATTTGATGACCTTGTTGATTTCGTCTGTGTTGTTTAGGACCTCTTTGAAGTTAGTACTGATATTGAGCTGTTGGCGTATTTTGGCATATAAAGGGCATTCGATAAGTATATGCCTGATTCGGAGAGTCGTATTGCAGTGTTGACATTTTGGTTGTGGAGATGATGTCATCAGGTAGCCATGAGTTAGACGGGTATGTCCAATACGCAGTCTCCGTATGATTGCCATATTTTTTCGAGATAAACTGGGATAGGTAAGACGGTTCACTGTAGGTTTGATTTCATGCAGCGCTGAGGTAACATTATTCCAGTGAATCTGCCACGTAGATAAATTAAGCTTCTTTAGTCTGGCTTTCAGATCATTACAAATTTGTATGTTTATAATGGTGTTCGTGGATGATGCGGCTTTTTTGGCAAGGCAATCAGCTTTTTCGTTACCACTAATGCCAACATGGGATGGTACCCATATCAGAGTGATAGTTATATTTTGTTTTATAAGAAGCTGATATATGTCATGAATATCTTGGACGATAGGATGTTTGGTGGATATAGCATTAATGGAGTGTATAGATGAAAGCGAATCGGAGCATATGGCTATGTGTGTATTTGTATATCGTTGGGCATATTTAAAAGCTTGTAAGATAGCTAGTAGTTCACCAGTGTGGATACTACACCAAGGAGAGATTTTAGAGAGTTCGATAGGCTGTTGTACAGTGGTTACAGAATATCCAACCCCACCTTCAGTCTTCGACGCGTCAGTGTAAAGAACCATGTTATATTTATTTTTGTTTATAAGTTCTAGGAAGAGAATTCTTAATGTACTAATACTGGTATCTTCCTTGTTAAACTTGGTGAGTGAAATATCATGATATGGGAGTATGTTGGTCCAATAGGGATTATTCGAGAATGGTAGAGTTCTGGTTTCACACAAATTTATATCTTTTAGTAACGGTTGTAGAAGACTAGGAATAGGATGTATAATTAAGTTACATGGAGGGCTGTTTTGGGTATGATGTGATGATGTAAATAGATGATATACGGGATTGGACGGATTGGAAGAAATTGCAGCAGCATAGGAGAGAAGAAGGTTTTCTCGTCTAAGCCATAGAGGAGGTTCATTAGCTTCACAGTACAGACTTTCTGCCGGACTAGAACGGAATGCTCCAAGACATAAACGAATAGCTGTATTGTGAACTGTGTTCAGTGAATTTAATATTGATTTAGTACCAGACATATAGACGAAACATCCATAGTCTAGCTTAGAGCGGATAAGTGATCTGTAGACTTTCAGTAAAGTAGTTTCTTCCGCGCCCCAATGATAATGTGAGAGTGTTTTGAGTATATTTAACCTTTTTAGGCAAACTCCTTTAAGTTCCTGTATGTGTTGTTTCCAGGTTAATCTTGAATCAAATATCAGCCCTAATATTTTGCAATTATCAACAACCGGTAACTTGAAGTTGTTGATAGTGATTTCCGGATCAAAAGAACTCATTCTTCTGCTAAATTTAATAACTTTGGATTTAGAGTGGGAGAGGGTAAGTCCTAGAGAAGCTACTTTGTTTTGTAGGTCATTTACTCCTACTTGTAGAATTTTACTAGTAGTTGCGTTGGATTTACCATGACAGTACATTATTAGGTCATCGGCATATAATACGCATTTGATTGGTGGAGCTATATTTTCACTTAACTTGCTAATCGAAAGAATGAATAAGGATGTGCTTAAAACTGAACCTTGCGGAACTCCATCATATTGGATGTGTGGAGAAGAAAGGGAGTTATTGACAGAAACCCTGAACGATCTAGATGTTAGGAAGTTTTTGATAAATGCGTATATGTTGCCAGTAAGGTTACATTCAAAAAGTTTGTCAAGGATTGCATTTCTAGAGATGGTGTCAAATGCGCCTTCTATATCAAAGATAGTTGCTATCAAATCTTGCTTGCAATTTATTGCGTTGGAGATGTGGGTTTGGAGTATTACTAGATTATCTCTTGTGGAGCGCTGTCTTTGGTAGCCAGATTGTTCCTTTGGAATAATCTTATGTTTTTCAAAATACCACAAAAGACGTTTGTTAATCATTTTTTCCATTAGCTTACACATAGTGCATGTGAGAGAGATGGGCCTGTAAGATTGTGGAAACATAGTTGGCTGGTTTGGCTTGAGTATTGGTATAACTATAGATTTGCTCCATTGAGATGGAAATTTATGGGAACTCCAGATTATATTGTATAAATTAAGGAGTTTTTTAAGACTATAATTAGACAAGTGCTTTAGGAATGCATAAGGAATATCATCGGGTCCAGCTGCAGTGTTTCTACTATTAGCTAAGGCAGATATTAGCTCATGCATAGTGAAAGGAGAATTAAGGGATCTACTATGTTCAGATGATATCAGATGATTTCTGTGTGAATATAAGTCATGATGAGACAAAGCAATATTATTGGTTTTATTTCTGAACTTGTCTTCGAAATGTTTGGCAAAGGCGTTAGGAATAAGTTCGTATAAAGCGATCTCTGTACCATTTGTAATTAAACGAGTAATTTTATTATTAGTTTTGTGACCTTGAATTTGTCGTATTTTTTTCCAAATTTGGCTAGGATTGGAGTTTTCGTTGATAGATGATACGTAATCTTGCCAGGATGATTTTTTACTTTTTTTGACTACGTGTTTGGCCTTGGCTTTGAATTTTTTGTAATTTATTAGATTTTCAAGGCTTCTGTTTTTTTGGTACTTATTTAAAGCTTTTTTGGATAGACGAATCGCCTCTTCACAAGAAGAGTTCCACCAAGGAACTACTTTATGATTTGGAGAGAATGATGTTTTGCCAATATGAGTCTTAGCAGCTGAAAGAATAGTGTCTGTTATTGACGTTAACAAATAGTCTACATCGTTTATTATTAGATGATCATGCGCGAGCAAGAGAGTGTCAACGGCTTTTGAATACTCTGGCCAGTTAGCTTTTTTTAGGCGCCAATAGCTTTTGGCAGAGGCAGTCCCATTAGAATTGTTGGAAATTATTATAGGATAATGATTGCTATCAAAGAGATCGTCAGCTGTTTGCCAGGTTAAAAAAGGTGCAGATTTAGGGTCACTAATACTAAGATCTATAGCAGAGAAAGATCCAGATGAAATATTAAAATGAGTGTTAGATCCTGTGTTAAGAAGACATGAGTTTGTGCAGTTAATAATATTTTCAACTACTTTTCCCCGTCCAAATGTGGATTGAGAACCCCACATAACGTTATGTGCATTGAAGTCTCCTGTGAGAATAAACGGCTGTGGAAGTTGGAATATAAGGTCTAGGAGCTCTTCTTCTTTTAGAGAATGGTTTGGGGGAATATATATGGAGCAGATGGTTAGTTTATTAGGGCAATATGTAGTTATGGCAATTGCCTCAAGATTCGTTATTAATGGTAGCATTGTTGAGAAGATTTCGCTGGACGCAAATATAGATGCACCTCCACTGGCTCTTAAGCAGTTCGTTCTAATGAAGTGGTATCCTTCAAAGGATTTAAGATGAGGAATATTCGTTGTATTAAAATTAGTCTCTTGGAGACAAAGAAAATCTGGATGGTAAATTGATATAAGATATTGAATGTGTTCAAGGCGCGGATAGTATCCGTCGCAGTTCCATTGTAAAATAGTGAATTTGAAAAATTTATTTGGTTAGTAGAAGAATTAACCTTGTACTAATTAAGTAATTTTAGAAAGGATCGATATCATTGCAGTTAGAGTCACATGAATTATTGGACGTAAGGCTGGTAAGTTCGTCAGCGTCTATAGAATTTAATGTGCGTTTTAGCTTTTTCGTTATTCTTGTAATGCGATTTTTAAGTGATCTATCGGATACAGTTTGGTATATTTGAGTAAGATCTTCGAGGAGAGAATGAATGTTCGTGGTGAAATTATGAGCTTCTTTGAGGGGATCACTACTTCCAAAGGAATTTTCTAGGAAGGCAATTATTTGTAATGCTGATAACGAAAATTTTTCTGGATTCGCACAAATTAATTTTTCAATACTTGAATGGGCACATAGACTAATTTTACAAATTTCTTTGTCATCAGTTTTTGTTTTCTTTTTAGGAGCTGATTTAGGAGTTGCGAAGGTTGTTGTGTTTGGTGTGTTATTAGAGTTTAAGTTTAGGGGGCTAGCGGTAACCAGTAGAGAAGGTGATTCAAGACTTGTGTCAGTGGAATGAGTTCTTTTTATGCCAGAGTTAGAAGGGACAGATAATGGTGTTATAGACTGTTCATTTGGGGTTGTTATGTCAGTAGGTGGGTTATTTGAATAGATTTCTTTTTTTGTGGAGGGTGAAAGAGGAGATATACTAGAATGAGGATCGACTGGATTTTGGCTAGAAGTTGTATTTGGAGAGGGATTGCTAGATATTTCTTGAGGGTTAGGGCAGGAGTCTGCAGTGTGTCCAGATTGCTTACATAAAAAGCATTCAAGTTTGTCCGAAGTAATAAAGATCCTATAATTTGTATTTTCATATGAGATTACAATTGAAGTATTTAACTCAAAGTATTCTTTATTTGGTATCACAAAGACTGAGCGTCGAAAACTGAAGATGTGAGCATATTCGTCTTCCGGAGAACTACAACGGATATGCGAGATAGGGGAAGCAAGTTGTAATCCAAGTTCATTTTTAAGTGCTTGCTCTATGAGTGCATTCGGAATCGAAGGACACACGTTAGAAAGTAGTAGCCTCTTTGCAGGAGTGATAAGTCTACGAATAGATATTGTTTGATTTCTAATAGAAATAGTAGGATTATTTTTTAGAAGATTATCTACTACGGTTACGGAAGAAAGATAGATGCATATACGTTGATTAGAAATACGTGAAGCAAAGGTTATTTCTTTAGGGGTAACAATTTCGCCGATTGCCTTTATGTAATCAAATAGTACTACGTCTGGGATAGCGTTCATAACAATGGCTTGAGTTCTACTAGGACATGATGTTGCTGTTGTAGATTTTTTCTGTGTTATTTTGGTTACTGCAGCGAAGCTAGGTTGAGCTGTTTGTGAAGATGATGCCATATTTGATTTTAATATTTTGGATGCCAAAATATTAAGTATGGCCAAAAACGACTGGCCTAATTTTATTTGTCGAAAGTAGTAATTTAACTGATATCGACTTACCAATATTTGCTTGATAAACAATCACATTAAACTAAACAAGTTTTTATTCAAAATACTATTAGTAGGAAGCCCGATGTTTACTCGTTGGCTTCTGAAATAGGAATGAAAATTAATTTGAAAGATATGCGCTTAGAAAATTAATTGTTATTGATTCATAATATTAATAAATTATAAATAAATTATAATAAATAACTTGAAAGTAATCCAGTTATTGTTAATACATGACTTAATCTTAAATATTCGAATTGTAGCCCTTGTTGTATTTGTCCGTAACACAAACGTTGTACAAATTCTTGTAGAACCTTTTTTATGCTTTCTTGAGAAATATTGATTATTTCTTTACGAATTCTTGTTGTTATGTCTCCAGTATTTGTAGGTTTCGTTTTATAAACAACATTCTTTAAATTACCCCCCATAAAATAATCCAAAGGATTGAGGTCTGGCGACCTCGCTGGCCATTCAATATGTCCACGTCTTTCAATCCACCTGTTCGGAAAAATTTCGTTTAGGTACCTTCGAACATCTAAAGCATAATGCGGAGACGCACCATCCTGTTGAATCCATAAACTTTTATCAAAACCTCCAAGATTAATTATACTGGGAAATAAATTAACTAAAGTAGGTACGAGATACCCACTTAAAAACTGAAGGTATGCTGACCCGTTTAAATTACCTTCAAAATACCAATGATTTTACTTCTTACAATGCCAGCCCATACGTTTACCTTTTGCGGGTATTGTGTATGATGTTTCCGCATCCAATTGGAGTTTTCTTTTGCCCAGTATCTACAATTCTGACGGTTGACCTCGCCATTTAATTTGAATGTAGCCTCATCAGAAAAACTAATATTTTGAACCAAGAAAGGGTTTCGGTGGCTGCAGGATTGCGAAAAATACATCATTATTTCGCAAAATTGTAATTTGTTTACCTGGATCATCCTCGTTTAATTCCTGTACAACTGTGCATTTTACTTACTTTACTTACTTTTACGTACTTTGTGTGCCGTTGTTTTGCAAACATCGAGATCCCTACTAACCTTACGAACATAAATGTGCGCATCTTCTTCAAAAGCAAGTAGAACATCTAATGTTGTAACATAATTTACAGAATGATGACCTGATTTTTTGCGTGTATTTTCAACCGTACCAGTTTCTCGAAATTTCTTTTTAATCTTACTTACTGTTGACTGCGTGATGGGTATTTCTGGATATTTATCATTAAATAAATTACACACTTCCATCTGAGTTCGCGATTTGTCTCCATACCCAATCATCATGAGTATTTCAATTCTTTGCTTTACACTCAAATTCATTTCTACTTAAAATAAACAATAATACAGAACATTCACGAATTATTACAATTATTGTACTACTTAACTGTTATTAAATGTTATTAAAAATAATTACAGTTTACCAAAAACTAGAAGTAGGCTACTTTTTTGCAATTGATAATAAATAATTTACTTTCTAAGCGCATATATTTCAAATTATTATCCATTAGACCCGAGTATTATACTGTTTTGAAATCAGCTCATTTTTATCGATCTAAAAATGTCCTAAAATACAGGGTGTTACATTTAAAAAACAGCCGATGACGTCATCACCGTAATATAAATCACCTTGTATAATGAAACTTCATTGTAAAATATCGAATTTATTCCATACTTTGCTAACACACTGTATATATTACCGGTATGTTTTTGTTTTTCAGTCCAGGGTTCCCTCTAAAATTTTTTGTAGGTTTTCTTTTTGAAAATATTGCGGTCGCATATAGGTACTGTTACTGAAATCTTCTAAAACTAAAACCTTAGATAATCTATCAGTTCATTTTCACTTTCTTTGTTTGATTCTTCCAATAGAGCTTACATATTATTCTCATGTCTCTACTGTCCATTTTTTTTAATATCTACTCGAATATAATTTGCAAACAAGTTTTCTAAGATAAATATTTTGGGAGTGAAAATCAGTGAAGAACTGATTAATCTTAGATACGCTGTAGACACAGGATTGTAGTTTATACATTAGAAAAATTAATGGACAAAAAAAGCCTGAATAGAAATAAAAATATTATCAAATAAAATTGATTAACAATACGAATAGCTAGGTAAGAGAAATGATACAGCGAAAAATATTTAGATATTGAGTAGCTATAAAGAAACAAAGACAACAAAAATTAAGAAGTCGACACACACAAAAAGCTGCAACATTAATATTTTAAATTGTAATAATGGAAGCATAATACATGAAAGTTTAATAGGACAACGGAATACTTTAACTAATTGCTCAAAAATCAAAGAAAACAAAAAGTATAAACAAAAAGATTAAGAAACAGGGATAAATATAACAAAAGATGAAAAAACAACGTGCAATAATACGGAAAAATCTGTATAATTATTGTATATATATTATAATATATTATATTGTATATTGTATATATATTAATATATTATGTATATATTAAAATAAATCCATACCTAGGTATAGACATTGTATAAAATATCGTTCAACTATCTGTCTCACAACAATGTTGTTTGCATAAGACGGGTTTGTCTAAGGAAACGATTATAGTTCAGGAAATAAAGCTCGAAAATAGTTAAAACCTCGCAATTTTTTCGTCCTGCATGTATCCATTTGAAATTCTAACAAAAGATAGCCCAAGGATCAAAATCTATATCGAACCGAAGTGCGCTGAAGGGTTTTAGGGGTGAAAACTACCCCTAATTGTCAAAAATTATGAAATAACATATTAAACCTGAATATGGGTAAGATTTGGTTTGAATTAGTTAAATAATGATTATTTTATACTTTTGAATAGAGTTCCATCATATTTCAACCCTTAAAAAGCAACCCTTGTTAGAGATTAATGTAAAAAAATTACCAATTATAAAAAAATGATTTCGCCTTGGATCGATTTGGATAAAAATTTGGATTTAAGCTCAATTCACCCGCTGCTTTATAGTTTATGTCATGTCGACGAACCCTGATTGTTCTAAGGGGTGAAAACTACCCGTAATTGTCAAAAATTATAAAATAACATATTAAACCTGAATATGGGTAAAATTTGGTTTGAATTAATTAAATAATGATAGTTTCGTGCTTTTGAATAAAGTTCCATCATATTTCAACCCTTAAAAAGCGACCCTTATTAGAGATTAATATAAAAAAATTAGTAATGCGAGAAAATGATTTCACCTTGGAACGATTTGCATAAAAATTTGGAATTAAGCTCAACTCACCCTCTGCTTTATAGTTTATGTCATGCCGATGAACCCTGATTGTTCTTAGGGGTGAAAACTACTTCTAATTTTCAAAAATTGTAAAATAATATTATAAATCTTAAGATGAGTGAAATTTGGTTTGGATTAGTTAAATAGTGATTTTTTTATACTTTAAAATACAAATTCATACATTTTCAACCCTTAAAAATCAATTGTTATGAGTGCTATAGGTGAAAACAATTTTTTGCCAAAATTTTGCAACTTTTCAATTTTTGAAAATCACCCTTTACAACATTGAAGTTTTTATAAACTAATTTATAAGATATAAATTGAAAAAAGTAGAATTAAATACAAAAAAATTTATCAACATAAAAAGGCACCATATATTCTTATACATTTACATAAATAGTTGAAAATATTTACATTTATAGGTAAAACAATTGTAATATTAATTTTATTCGTCATCAATTACATCTTCATCGTGATCTATGTCATCCTCATCTTCAATTATTGGTGGACTATTATTGCACCCTTCACCTGAGCACCCAGAACAAGTAGAGTTACAGTATAAACCAACTTTTCTGCACCCACATGAAACACCGCATCCTTTTTTGCATTGCCAAAAAATAATTTTCAAAAGTTCATCGAGTGCAGGTTGTTTGTTCATGCGTACGGGTAATAACAAACCATCTTTGGAATACCATCCCCAATCTGTTGCTCTAATATTTTCATTGCCAGGCCATAGACATATGAGCAGATGTTTTATTCTGTTGTATGGGATTTCAAAATAAGAACGCTTAAAATTTCGAATGTATAACGCCCCACTAGCTAATATACCGGTTTTGTAGATTACTTTGCTCCGAAATGTACTGTACTATACTAATAAAATTTTCCGGAAAAAAATTCACTGGTTTTTTTTAACGTATTTCCTTTAATATTTAACGATAGAGTGTTTCTTCAAAAACGATTTGTAGAGGTTTTTAAGAGCTACAAGAATCTGTGAATTAAATCTTTTTGGAACCCTTGGTTTTTAAATGGGGTGAGTTTAAAGGGATCGAAAAAGATGATGCTTGATCGTAAATCGATGCTTTAAACGGCTATATCTTGCCAAATATTCATTGTACAACAAATCTAAATGAAGGATAATTTTAGTCATTAAAAAAGCTACAATTTGGTAATTTGTATTTTTTTATATATTCAGTATTTTTGGGCATATTTAAAAAAAGAAGGGTAAAAAATATGAAATTGTAAATCGTTTCTCGCTTTAAGCTGTACTTTTTATAACACAAAGCATTTTAAATGGGTCAAACTTCTTGGACATATTAACAATACATGTACAAAGGGAATTTCAGAAGGGTGAAGATCGATTTTAATTATGGGGGTGGTTAGGGGGTTGTTTTCATCGATTTTTTCGTAAAAAATGAGGTATTGACCTTATTTTCATCATAACTTACTCAATTTTTCAGCTAGAGTCTTTTTTATGATAGGTCTCTTTATGCTCTTTAAAAAAGGTTTTGTGAGTTTTCTTCCAAAAATGCATCATTTTCCCGATATTTGATTTTGAATCTTTCAAATTTGGCATTTGAAGAAAACCGCTGAACATTAATAGGCCGTATTTCGGTTCCTGTTATATCCCAAAAACATTTTAAAAAATGAATTGTATTTGTCTTTTTAAAACCTACATATTTGTTCTCTACAATTTTTTTGATAAAATGCACCATTTTCGAATTATTCGCGAAAAATCGATTAAAAACGTGGATTTTTTCGTCCAAAAATTATTACTTTCAATCGCGAATAACTTGAAAAATATCATTTTATAAAAAAAATGTATAGCACATTTTTTGTTTAGAATCACTTTTTTAATCGAAACCTGTAGTTAAAACGTAAAAAAAAAATTTCACCCCGGAGATGGGGTGGCAACCACCCCCTAGGCTTTGGCGCACTTTGGTTCGATATAGATTTTGATCCTTAGGCTATTACCTACCCTCTGTTAAATTTCAAGTCAATCCAGGGAGCACGAAATAATTGCGAGGTGAAATGCTTCATTTCCTGGACTATAACTGGTTTGACAGCATAAATCGTAGATTTATGTGTAGCTTTCAATTTTTATGAGTTCAGAATCCAGCAGCCCACTGAAGTATTGGATTTTTATAATATAAATATTTGACAATACTTTGTTGGCCAACCACCTACAGCAGAATTGAGCCGAAATACATTATATTCCTATGTTCCGAATTTATTTCGTTCAATCTGTATATTATATACGTATATACATATATATATATATATATATATATATATATATATATATAAATATATATAATATATATATATATATATATATATATATATATATATATATATATATATATATATATATATATATATATATATATATATATATCGCTTCTCCAGAGCAACATCGACGCAAGTACAGATTACTAAAATGCTGGAAAATTGACTTTTAAAAATATTTTTACAGCAAAGTAAACAAAGTGAAAGTTTAAGTGAATATTTTTGAAACTGAAATTACTTTTTTTAATGGTAAATTTAGTCTAATTTTAAATGACAATCTTAGTGTTTTGATAATAAAACTTTTAGAGTCTACACAGATCTCAGAACTTTGCAGCCTCCCAGTTGCGTCATTGTTCTTCCAATGTTTTTCAAATAGTTTCTGAATCGGTTTGAGTTGGTCTACAATAGTAACATTAAAAAAATTTAAAGAAAGGTTTAGGTATATAATTTTATTGTCAGTAAATAATACAAACTACTCAAAATGATAAAAAATAACAAAAACACTACTCAGAATTACTAAAAAGTAACATTTGTTTTTTGTACACCTTTAAAAAAATTAACAAAAACATTCACAATTCAAAACAAGCTATTAAAAAAAGGTTCGTAATATTTGGGAATTATATTACTTGATAATAAATTTTCTAGGTCCCTTTTCTTATTTTCAGAGATCGGAATTTTTGAAATGTATGCAGGTCTTTTTCTAACATCTACATTATTATCTGTCCTTGTCACTCGTCTACTTTTTACGGTTATAGCATAGGCCTGATTCCAATCCACCTGTTTGTAGCTGGTTTTGTAAAAGAACCTATCACTTTCCTTCTCAAATCGAATTATTTTAATATCTGACAATTTTATTTGTTCGCCGTGTACATTTTTCTGGCAGTTGAAGCCGATGTCGTTAGCAAGCGTTTTCAAATCGATGAAGTCATTGTAACTTAATTCTTTTACTAGAAGAGGGTTTCCTTTTTTCTTTGCGTTTCTAATAATCGACACAATTTGATCGGGAACGTATATCGGTCCTGACTTTTTAGCTCTTTTCATAGCTTTTTCGATGATACTGTGGACTACATCACCTTCGTTCTGTGTATGACCTCGGATGAGATACTTGTGTGTTATGGAATTTAACTGAAACTTCTTAATTGCGTAGTAATACATTGCAAGGACAAATCTGTTTTTTTGCTGACCACCGCAGTTATCGGAATAAAGAATTATGTCAGATTGAGGATGTGTATTAGCGATTTCTTCAAGAAATGAAAGGACACATGAACCAATTTCGACTGCTCCTCTATGTCCTAGACCTTCATGCCAGAAGTAACAGGATGTCTTGTCATTGCCTATTTCTGATATCGTAAAATTAAAACAATTTAATCTTGATTTATAGTAAAAAGCTGATGTTTGTCCCATAGGTACTGGCAGGACAGCTTGTAGGTCATACATTACCAAAACTGTATTTGATCCATCTTCTTTTGCTTTTTCTTTGTCTGAAGCTTTCTCAGTTCTACTTAGTTCTTTTTCCTCTTGATGTGACTTATACTGACATTGTAATTTTTCTTTTTCTTCGTCAGGCGCGTTTTTAAATGATTCACACAAGTCGCATTGGTCTTTCTTTGGGAAAAAGAAACCAATATTGAATTGTGTATTAAATATGTAGGCGTAGGCGTCATAGTTTGCAGCAGGCTGGCCCAAATCGTCTTGTTGCTTTTTATAGTGTCTGTGCATTTCTGCAATCGATAAACCGCCATCTATAAACTCTCTTGATGTGTTAGCCCTTTGGTAATGGCTCTCTGTACGGGGTATAGAATTTATATGTGATTTTACAGACACCATCATTTCAGGGTTCATCTTTACCTGTTGACCATGTTTTCCACGTTTATCTTGCGGTACAATTCCAGACCCAGAAGCTTTTGCTTGGATAATTGTTCTAATTGATCTCTCCTTAATGCCAAAAGTGTTCATCAGGTATGTTTTGCATACACGCATTTTTTTTCCATTGTGAAGCAGATAGAAAGCACAGTTCTGTCTTCTAGGTGTTTGGATAGTTCTTATGCGGCGATAACTCAACTGAGAAGTGGTTCAATACAAGAAGACAAATAATCACGTTGTCTCTGCAGTGATCCTAGATTCCAATACTGGTGAAAGAAATCAGCTCTATGGTCTTCGCTAAACTTCTCTGAACACTTCTGAATGCAACGATTAGAGCAAGTAGGTCCCATTGTTTTTTTATTCACAACTTTTCCAGTTCTTGAAATATAACTTTTTCCTGAATTCTTAAGGAGTTTAGCTTTATTTTTTCGCCATTCTTCTGGATTTCTTACTCTCTTCTTACCTTTTTTGATGAGCGTACAATTTTCTGTATTATTCAGAGGACTTATTTTATTTTCAGAAAATAGACTTCTGGGTCTCTTTTTCTCTTTTATGGTAGGGGTCGAATTTGTTTCACTTTCCGACGATATATTATTTTCTGATGGTACATAGTTGTCACTATCTTCTCCAAATAAGCTGTTCTCATCATCTGAGGAATGTTGCTCATTATAGACTGTTCGAGACATTTCTCTCAAAGTGATCTTGGTTGATGAGTGGGTTTCAACAGAATATGATGTACTGGGTTGTGTTTCATAATTGTTTGAAATACGTAGATTATCTAAAAGTAATTAATAATCAATAAAAGTAATTTTGATTAAAAAAGGAAAGTACCTACCTGGTCCAAGTTCACAAGGCTTATGTAGGAACATAATATTAGGGTCTAAACTCGAGGAATTCGGACTTAAATTCACTGGCTGCAATTCTGATAAAATGACCGCATCATTGAGTGTTTCTGAAATATTATTGTCTTCCAATACTGATGGTTCCTCTGGAGTACTGTTCTCTTCTTGTAAATTGTGAGTGGCTAAATGAAGTATCAGCTCAATCCTTTTCATTATTCAAGATTATATTCGCGTTTTATTTCTTCACTGAAATACAAAAAATCTATTATATTGACTGTTTTTACACACACTATTTCACACAAATATTCAATGTTATTTGAGTTAACCATGACATAAATACTGGTTAAGTGACTATAAAATTTACTATTCAAAAACCATAACGACGTAAATGTGTACTTACGGCTTTAATCATCTAGCAAGTCGCCAGAGATATCAAATTTTCTAGGCGAACAATAACACAACTGTCCGTTACGCTGATGTTTCTCTGAGATTACACCAAAACTTTATTTTATTTTGTCACAATCTACACTTATGTCGTTGTAGAAATATAAACGAAGTGTTCCGTTCGACAGTCTTTGAACAACTGACATTTGCGGCGATTTCGTTCCAACAATATGGCAGAAAGTACATAATTTTGACAACGACGCAACTGCTTTCTAGCGGCCAATAAATGTACTACCTTTATGGTATTGTTCCATCCGATAGAATGGCACGTTCTGACTCTTTTGACACATGTAACTCAAAACTGCAAAAAATTGCACTTACGTCTTTGTTGCTCCGGAGAAGCGATATATATATATATATATATATATATATATATATATATATATATATATATATATATATATATATTGTTATGCTATGTAAAATTGAAAATAGTATTGGTTTGCTCTTAATATATTTCAAAGGACAAAATAATAATAATTCAAATAATTCAACTAATAAACTATAAAAGATATTTCGAAGAAATAAAAGTCCATTATCCTGGATTACCTGTTGTAAACAAAATTTAAAGATATATGTATAAATTATTTTCTTTGTAAAATATATTCGAGTGACGTGAGTAAGCTTAGTGAAATCATGAACAATGCGAGCGGGTTTTCCAAATGGACTTGTACAGTGAATAAGACAATAGAATATAATATTTAGAAAATATATTCCTCCGTTAGTTCTTAAGAATCTGTAGAAACCAATTAGCATGTTAACAGTTTTTAGGAAATTTATAATTGTAGGTAAAATTGTAGTTTGTTATCTAAATAGTAGATGGGAATAAGTGTGACGAGCTTTGATTGGAGGAGATTGAAAAAAGTGGGATAGGTATGTAGGAATGAGAGTGTAGCTAGATTTTTGAGGCAGAAAAGATAATCAGTTGTTTTCTAAGTGTGCAAGGCGAACAGTCATTGTTCTCTGGTGGTTCGCGAGAGGTAGTAAGCAGTACAAGTGAATGTTTGTGAGTTTTCGAGGAGAAAGTGTATCTGACAGACGCTGATCCAGTAAAATATTGTTATTTATATTTTTCTACTTATATTCCAAGAGTCACTGTTCAGGGCAGAACGAGAGATTCAGTTTTTTGGGAGGAGAAGAGGCTAGAATCATTTGAACGATACGTGCATTTGAAGATCATTAAAGACGATAGGCTCGCAACAATTTGTTGTAAGATTGCTGATTACCTAGGGGAATGCTAAAAATAGATAGTGTAGGCTACAAGGAACAAGGATTTGGACAACTAATCATCAGAGAGATAGTTTACTATTCGTCAGTTTTTCTTTATTAACAATACATTTTTTTAACAATTGCTTTAAAAAAGAGGAATATTTTGATCAGGAGATTTAGAACAACAATTTTGATTTGAAATTTTAATTTATATTGTATTCGCTCCGTGCGTGACCATGGTAGGGGTACATTGAAACGATGCCAGCGTGCGTAGCGGCGAAATATGACAAAATTGGAATATTGGACAAAATATTTTTACGCATAAGTTTAATCAAAAATGTGTGCAAATATATGTTGCGTATTTAATTCTGCTAATAATAGCAAAAACAGTGAGTGTAGTTTTTATAGGTTCCCAAAGATTACATATAAATTAGGGAAAAGAAAAAGATGAATTCGTGCTATTAATATGAAAAAGTAAATATCACATAATTTCATTTTATTGCAATTGAAATAGGAAAAATTTAAATAATTTACCTTGAATAATATTTCATAAGGCTTCAATCTAACTGCAGATGACTTTAGCTTTTATATCATAACTTTTACTATTATTGTTTTTAATTATATGCTCTTTTGCGTGAAAAACTTGATTTGCCAGTACTAGATTTTTCCCTTTCTTTTCCGTTTGGAGTTGAAAAGATATGTTATGATGAATTTTGAGAAACTCTGTTTTTAATACTACATTTATTTTGTACATAAACTGAAAAAATATAGTTAAAAAACTAATTTATTAATAATTGTCAATTTCGCATGTATTTAACAATGTCAAACATATGTCATATATTTAACCTGAAAATTGGGACTCCAAAATTGTCAGATGAAGGCGCTAGGTGTCGCATCAGTCACGCACGGAGCGAATATACCATTAATTTTTGAAGGTTCACGTACGTAGAACAAAATTTTGATAATCATTATATGAGATATTTTTTTATTGAAGATATTTGAGTGTGAATTTTATTTCAATATATAATGTTGTATCATATATGTTTTTTTATTATTCCGGTAATATATATATATATATATATATATATATATATATATATATATATATATATATATATATACGTCTTTATATCAAGGCGAGATCCGCCTAAATCGAGGACAACCCGAGATCCACCAATAGCAAATTAATTATTGGAGTATATTGTTCATAACTATCTTTATAATTAACATATTAATTATGGCACACTTAGAGGGGAAAAGATTTTTGAACTTAAATTTTTCTGATAAATTTACCGCAAAACGAGATCCGTAGCTGAAAAGGGAAGGGGAAGATATACAAAATTTTAGATATTGACCGATCAACGCGAGATCACACACTGTTGCTAGCTCTAAAGAGTATTAGTTGAGTGACAAGAGCTCGCGTTGTATTACATTATTTCCTACTCAAAGAGTAAAGTAATTTGCTATTACGGTGTTTTGTATTTGAAAAATGTCGCGAGAGCAGCGGCACAAAATAAATAACAATCGGAATGACCACTCTCAGATGCCGCCTTTGAAGTTTGTCAGCACGCGAACGCCATGTTTTAGAGGGAAATATAGACTCGAATTGAGAAATTTGTGTCAAGCTACGACAGAACTGTAATTTAAATTTTTAGAGATTAACAATTTAGTACATTTGAAACAATTTAATCTATTCTTCAACTAAAGGTACGAATAAAATAGTGCATATTACATCTGTAGTTGTGGTAAATAAATTAAACAGGGTTAATTTGTCTATGCACACCAGATAAAATGTAACTGAACAGCACTGGTTTCGACTAAAACATTGCTGATTCCGTCTGCGCGAACGAGATGCGCGTACTTATTTTTTCAAGAAGAGTGGGCATTCTGATTATTTATACTTCTGTGGCAGCGGTTAGCTGAATTATTGAAACAAAATTCAATGATAACAGAAGGTAAGTAATGATTATACTTGTTATGTATATAATCAAATAATTCAACATAAACTTTATAAACGGAATAACTAAAATCCTCTGTTTTATTGAATTTGTTGAATTCTCAAAGTTTTTGTTTATTATTTATATACAAAATTAAAAAGGGGAAATTATTTAAACAAAACAGTTTATATATATATATATATATATATATATATATATATATATATATATATATATATATAAGAAAGGCTATCATTTTAACATTCTAATCGTGTTTTGCTAATTCTTTTTCGTCATTTTTCGGATCTAGGATATTCGAAAATTCAGTTATAATTTGCATATCGATCCGGACATTAGAAATATTTTTATTTTATTTATAAAAATACATCAAACCATTGTTGTATACGGAGCGCCTTCATACAAAATCACATATCCTGAAAACCCATATTTTTAAGATCGTTTATCTCGCTCTATCTCGAAAAATATTCGGTCTAGCAAAAAATGGCTTTCTATAAACGTTATAGACCAAACATCAGAGAATATCATTGTGTATTATTTTTTACTAATAGTGCGAAATTCACTAAGCTGAGATTCTTAATATTAAAAGTTATAGATTATTAAAAGTTATTAATTAACTTATTGCTATAATAAAAACATTAGATACCTACTTAGTATTAAAGTAAATATTTTTTTATTCATCTAAAAATGGATTCCACGAACAGCAGCATGTCTAACAGTGAACTTGAGTCAAAAATCAGATTAAGGCATGTTTCTTTCGTAAAGTCCATTTCGATTTCAGTTTGCCGAAAGAAACGGAAACTGGGGAATACATTTTTGTTCTAGTTTTCGAAAAATGCAGCTTTACTTCTTCGCATTTGATCATGTGAACTATTCTTTTTGAGAAACATTATATTTGTTGGACATGTACAAACTTGCTGATAAGGCTCTAGAATTTCATGAAGACGTTATGAGAGGAAATTTTGTTGTGAAAATTTTAAACACAAACTTTAACCAACTATTTGTAGATCCAGATTTAAACACATAAATAAAAACTCAACAGATACAGGAGGAATCGTGAGATTGACTAAAACCAGCACAAAACTAGACGAACTGTTTTTGACGAACTAGACAACATGATTGGCATGAGTCAAAACGTAGAAAATAGAAAAAAAACGGATAAAAAGTGATGAATATTCTGTACAAAAACTACATGATCAGTTTTGTACGATTTAATGTATTTTTCAAAAGCGAAGATCGTCTTCTCGTAATTTTAGATCTTGAGATTATTGAGATTGTATCGCCAAATGTTCAAATACCCTTACAAATATACAAAAAAATGGAGAAGAGCCTAGCAAAATTTGTTCGTACTGTTAGAACTCCCAATTTTTATCAGCATACAAAGAAGAATAATCTTCCAACACTTCCAACAATATAAAGCTGTTTCTGAAACGAAGAAAATTATTCAATCTGAGCAAGAGTTTTTACAAAAAATACTAGCAATCAAGGCAATTGAAAGTAACATAAATATTATGAGGATATTTTCAAATATGAATTTACCATATCCAATGTCACTTGTACCTGCAGGAGTTTTATCGATACCATCAAATAAATTTGCCTTAGGTTCTATAATAGAACAGCTTACAGTTATGTCTAAATATTTACCATTACCGTTATAAAGTAACAAAACGCGTCACATTCTTGAAGGTATAGGTTTAATCCAAGCCGTTGGCAAACCCTCCAATTGCAAATCATTTGGCGACTATGCAAGAATTTTAAAATCAATAGTGTTCAAGAACCTCTACAACCCTAAAAGGATTGGTTTTGTATTTGACCAGTACTAACAATCTTCGTACTGGCACTAACAATCTTCGTACTGGTCCGTATAAACATATAAACTTCCTCCTACTTCAGACAGTATAATGTATAATCTTCGTGTACATACTCATCTAAACGAAGATATGAGTATGTAGTGTGACACCAAGACTTTGTCTGCCGAATCTGTAACTAAGTGGCTGGAGTAAAGAAAATGTAGAGCTGGTACCAGTTTTAAACACGGAATCCAAGTTTAAGAAACAGACATACATATACTATACTCCTAATAGGTGTAAAAGATGAGTTTATTTTTACCCTTTTGTGACGAATACTTATTATATTGTTTTTTTTTCTAATTGTCAGACTGTACAGGGGCTCCAATGCTCGTGTAAAAGGAAACGAGATCAAATGCATTGGTTCTTGTAAATATATTATGGCCCAAGTGAAATGTTACAATAAAGGTGATATACGTGAACAATTTTAACCATAGAAGGTGTTACTTCTTTTTACAGTAATGAAGAGTCTAACTTAGAGTAAGATAACTAACACAAGATAATAATTAAGAAATAGGTACATAGATTTAATTGTTTTTATTACTATCCTTTGTTCTTGAATGCGAAATTTGCTTCCAGGGAAAAACCGTTGCAATTTTAGATGTTTTATATATCACAAGCTTTTGAACTTTAACCACGTTACGACGTCCTTAATAAGCTTTATATAATACTAGATAATAATGTAAGAAGATTTTTGGGACAAACCCCGATATACCAAGTCACCTAGGGCTCGAATACAGAAAGAGTCCCACAGGTCAATCCTTTTGATAACGTAGGTGTCTGGTATGAGTGAATTTTCCCCTATGAGGGAGTGCGAGCTGTATGGCTAAATTTGAATCTTCTTCAGTAAACGAATTTAAAGGAAATATGAGGTTAATGTGTTTATAAAGCTGTAGCTCGTAAACTATTTGACGTAAAGTGTCCAAGTTTAGCAAAAATGAACTAAATATATTGAAAAATATTCCCGTGGAATCTTAATATAGTACGTGAACAGCATAGTTGGTCCCTTAATTATAAATGATATGCAAAACAGATATGTGTTTATAACTCTCAATAAAATTGAACGCGGTTAGCTTTATTTTGTAGGTCTTTTAAAAGCGATTAAAATAAGTTTTTGACATTTTTTGTAAAACAAACAGTGGAGAAGATATGCGAAGAACAATTGTAAAAAAATAATACTACAAATAAACAATGTTTTCGAAATTTTTTAGACTTCGAGTACTTACCAACGTGTTCTACGTAATTTTATCTAAAAAAATAAAATGTCTCCTAAAAATGTCATCAAAACGACGATTTTGAAGCTCTTTCGACCGGATTAAAGAAGCTATTATAGATTCAAACAAAAGTTGTGTATTCTTAACTCTAAATTTCTAATTTAATTAATTATTCTAATTCTATATCTATAATAATTTGCCTAATCTAATTTCAACATTTTTATTTAAATAAAAATATTGGGTTCCAGTTGAAAATTCAAAGTTGCTACACCCACCGCGTTCGCAGGCAGAATAAGAACCCTGCTATTGCATAAGTATATAGATTTTGAAAAACCATTAAAAAAGCATTCCTAAGTTTTTTCGATACGACGTCTAGTTCTCGACATATTTGACAATCGCCTTTCTGGACAGAGCTCTTCAGTAAATATTATTATTCAAACCAGAAATAAGCCCACGTGAGGGAGAAATCTGACTGTAAAATTCATTTGCGATGTTGCCAAATTTACCGGATCTCGGGTTGTCTACAAAATATATATTTAGCATATACACAACGGATCGCTCGCACTGCCCTCTACAGCGGATTTAGTGGAACTGCTGCAATATAAAATTCACCAAAAGGAGTGCAAAATGAGGTCAAGACAAAAATCGATTTCTTTGTACCCCCATCATTGTTACATCGAGATGTCACTATATCTCACACAAGGTGAGATCCAAAATCGGATCTCGCCTTGCAAAACGGATCTCACTTATAGCTTATGATACAAACAGATCTCGCCTTGATATGAAGACATATATATATATATATATATATATATATATATATATATATATATATATATATATATATATATATATATATCGCAAAAAGGAGTACGACCGTCTATCCAATATAAATAAGGATCACTCAGATGAGTGGTGGGTTCAATCGGTCAACTAGGTGGAGAAATAAAAGACAAAGTTGATACTACTTCATCTATTTTGAAGACGTTTCGCTATCGAATTCTGATAGCATCATCAGTTCATCTAAAAATTTTTACATTAGAGTACCACACATTCATGAAGAAGATGTTAAATAGTTACCTTAAAAAAGATATGTAGTTGTCAATGGTATTAAAAAGGTAGTACAAAAACTCAAATAAATGGACATCGTATGGTGATATTGTATAAACAATTAAAAAATTAACAACATTTAGAGACTTAGTAAAAATTAGCAAAGCAACAGAACACGTGGTCTAATAAGCATATAATATTTAATATAATATTAACTAGTGAAAAAGAACTAAGAAAATCATTGATTCACTTCCAACTAAGCAAAAAATTTTATTTTAACTTCATCTTAACTTTTGGTAGCATTATTTAAGTTAACTACATTAAGATATAAAAAATATGTATAAAAAAGATATAAAGTTAAGTTACCACTGTTTGCTTGGCACCTGTTGCAGTTGAAATGGCGTTAAATTAAAAGGTACCGAGTCAATGACATGAAACAGACAGCCAGCCTTGAGGTCGAAGATTATTCGACAGAACAGCAAGGTTAATAGTACCAACCCACTAATTTACGGGCGGTAAATTTGAAAAAGTTAACATGAGTTTAAATGATAACCCTCCCGTAAGAGACCAAACAATGAAAGAAATTAGCGATAACGCTAATCCCCTGCATCAACTAGTCTAGAACAAACAAGTAGGCCAAATTCATTCAACTCCATATTTAAAAGAGTGATAAACGTCAACAGTGTAGTTGGTTATACATCTACAGGTGATTGACGATAAGCACCTAATTTCCAAAAAGTCCAAGGTCCCACGCTTGGAACTTTAATTTGTAAAGTATTCAAAGGTTGAATTGTATTTATTTATATTAAAGTAAAAAACCAAAGGGTCAAATTAATCAATATATGAAAAACGACCAAGTATGCAATGTGAGTTGCATAAGTAAGTTTAAGTTAATTAGCATTTATGTAATAATATATTTTTATTAAGTATTAATTATAGTAAGTTAAATTTATTTAATAAAGAAAATGTGTTAAATTGTACGACTTTAGAGACACATACATAACAAACTGATTGTAAAGCCTAATTCTGCAAAATTAAAGCATGATATATTTGACTCAAGTTACTTATGTCTGTTCTCTTATTTAAAGCATTAGGATGTTTAAGAATGGAACGCATTTCTAAGAACTGTCTTTCACCAAGATTGCGCTCAGTGCCAAGAATTTTAACTTCATTGAAATTCACCTTATGTTTGGTGTTAATTGCGTCACAATCAGCACAGGGTAAATAGTATATAGTATTAACTTGTTCCAAAGTGGACAAGGGTGTTTTAGTTTTAGAAAACAAATTTCTAACAGTCTTAGCATTCTTAACTGCAATTTTAACTGGTATGTTATTATGTTTATAAAGTTTAATAAGCTTCTCCGTAACTTGAGGAAAATAAGGCAGAGATGAATAATGGGTGGTAGGATTCTCAAGATCAGTATTAGGCAGAACAATGGTATTGACTGAATTATTAGAAATGGTTCTAAGTTGGTCACCATTGGGTATATCATCAAAAGAGGATCCATAACTTTGAGAATATAGGTATTTATTTATGATGGAGGAAGGATATGAATTTTCAATTAGAATATTTCTCAATAACTTAAGGGATTCCCTTCGATTAATCGGATGTGTCAATTTATGTAATCTGCAACTAAGTGCTTTAATAAGGTTCAATTTATATTTCATAGGGTGACAGGAATGGTAATTAAGGAACCTATTGGAGGCCATTGGTTTTCTATACCAACTTGTGGTCAGGGTGTTATCTCCCATTCTGATGACACACATGTCTAAAAAGGGGATACTATTTGTGACAGTGTCCTCAAGTTCAACAGTGAACTGTAAGTGAGGATCAAATTCATTGAAGAACTTGTCAGGTGGTAGGGCTAATAATAAATCACACACATACCGCTTAATAAAAGGGATTGGAAATTCTAAGCGACCTAAACGGTCAGAAACCAAATCATCTAGTACATAGTTAACTAGGATGGGTGAGATTGAGGAACCCATAGGTGTGCCAAATATTTGGAGGTAAAATGTGTCCTCAAAAACTAAAAAGTTAGTGTCAAAGACTAGTTGCAAAAGTTCTGCAAAAATATCGCAAGAAACAGAGCAATTAGGTTTAATATAGTTCCAATGATTTTTCAAGGAGGTGATAACACTGGACAAAGGTAAGTTAGTGAAAAGAGAGACCACATCAAAGCTTACTAAAATGTAACCTTGTGGTAGTTTAAAATTATTTATAAATTCACTAAAATGAAAACAATCAACAATGATATAATCATTGCTGTAATTATATGATTTAGATAAGATATCCGTTAGAAATTTAGAAATATTAATATTAGGTGAATTAATTGATGATACAATAGGTCTCATGCTCAGTGTAGGCTTATGTATTTTGGGTAAACAAATATGTCAGCTTGAGCAAATCACTGTTAGATGATGATAGATATTATCAACCACTTTCCAATAATCCTTGTTTGAAATTCACTAATAGAATTAACAAATTTATAACACACTTGAAAAATATCAAGATCATAGGTCAACCGTTAGCTAAATATTTACATAATTATGATGGATATGCTCCACGATTCTACTGTTTACCCAAAATACATAAGCCTACACTGAGCATGAGACCTATTGTATCATAAATTAACTCACCTAATATTAATATTTCTAAATTTATAACGGATATCTTATCTAAATCATATAATTACAGCAATGATTATAATATTGTTGATTCTTTTCATTTTAGTGAATTTATAAATAATTTTAAACTACCACAAGGTTACATTTTAGTAAGCTTTGATGTGGTCTCTCTTTTCACTAACTTACCTTTGTCCAGTGTTATCACCTCCTTGAAAAATCATTGGAACTCTATTAAACCTAATTGCCCTGTTTCTTGGGATATTTTTGCAGAACTTTTGCAACTAGTCTTTGACACTAACTTCTTAGTTTTTGAGGACAAATTTTACCTCCAAATATTTGGCACACCTATGGGTTCCTCAATCTCACCCATCCTAGTTAACTATGTACTAGATGATTTGGTTTCTGACCGTTTAGGTCGCTTAGAATTTCCAATCCCTTTTATTAAGCGGTATGTGGATGATTTATTATTAGCCCTACCACCTGACAAGGTTCAGGGTACCTTATTCTTCTTCAATGAATTTGATCCTCACTTACAGTTCACTGTTAAACTTGAGGACACTGTCACAAATAGTATCCCCTTTTTAGACATGCGTGTCATCAGAATGGGAGATAACACCCTGACCACAAGTTGGTATAGAAAACCAATGGCCTCCAATAGGTTCCTTAATTACCATTCCTGTCACCCTATGAAATATAAATTGAACCTTATTAAAGCACTTAGTTGCAGATTACATAAATTGACACATCCGATTAATCGAAGGGAATCCCTTAAGTTATTGAGAAATATTCTAATTGAAAATTCATATCCTTCCTCCATCATAAATAAATACCTATATTCTCAAAGTTATGAATCCTCTTTTGATGATATACCCAATGGTGACCAACTTAGAACCATTTCTAATAATTCAGTCAATACCATTGTTCTGCCTAATACTGATCTTGAGAATCCTACCACCCATTATTCATCTCTGCCTTATTTTCCTCAAGTTACGGAGGAGCTTATTAAACTGTATAAACATAATAACATACCAGTTAAAATTGCAGTTAAGAATGCTAAGACTGTTAGAAATTTGTTTTCTAAAACTAAAACACCCTTGTCCACTTTGGAACAAGTTAATACAATATACTATTTACCCTGTGCTGAGTGTGACGCTTGTTATATTGGTCAAACTGGAAGATCACTAAAAGGACGTCTTACTTCACATCGAAGTGACATTAATCTTTCTAAGCACACATGTGCGTTAGCGCAACACGCAATTAACACCAAATATAAGGTGAATTTCAATGAAGTTAAAATTCTTGGCACTGAGTGCAATTTTGGTAAAAGACAGTTCTTAGAAATGTGTTCCATTCTTAAACATCCTAATGCTTTAAATAAGAGAACAGACATAAGTAACTTGAGTCAAATATATCATGCTTTAATTTTGCAGAATTAGGCTTTACAATCAGTTCGTTATGTATGTGTCTCTAAAGTCGTACAATTTAACACATTTTCTTTATTAAATAAATTTAACTTACTATAATTAATACTTAATAAAATATATTATTACATAAATGCTAATTAACTTAAACTTACTTATGCAACTCACATTGCATACTTGGTCGTTTTTCATATATTGATTAATTTGACCCTCTGGTTTTTTACTTTAATATAAATAAATACAATTTAACCTTTGAATACTTTACAAATTAAAGTTCCAAGCGTGGGACCTTGGACTTTTTGGAAATTAGGTGCTTATCGTCAATCACCTGTAGATGTATAACCAACTACACTGTTGACGTTTATCACTCTTTTAAATATGGAGTTGAATGAATTTGGCCTACTTGTTTGTTCTAGACTAGTTGATGCAGGGGATTAGCGTTATCGCTAATTTCTTTCATTGTTTGGTCTCTTACGGGAGGGTTATCATTTAAACTCATGTTAACTTTTTCAAATTTACCGCCCGTAAATTAGTGGGTTGGTACTATTAACCTTGCTGTTCTGTCGAATAATTTTCGACCTCAAGGCTGGCTGTCTGTTTCATGTCATTGACTCGGTACCTTTTAATTTAACGCCATTTCAACTGCAACAGGTGCCAAGCAAACAGTGGTAACTTAACTTTATATCTTTTTTATACATATTTTTTATATCTTAATGTAGTTAACTTAAATAATGCTACCAAAAGTTAAGATGAAGTTAAAATAAAATTTTTTGCTTAGTTGGAAGTGAATCAATGATTTTCTTAGTTCTTTTTCACTAGTTAATATTATATTAAATATTATATGCTTATTAGACCACGTGTTCTGTTGCTTTGCTAATTTTTACTAAGTCTCTAAATGTTGTTAATTTTTTAATTGTTTATACAATATCACCATACGATGTCCATTTATTTGAGTTTTTGTACTACCTTTTTAATACCATTGACAACTACATATCTTTTTTAAGGTAACTATTTAACATCTTCTTCATGAATGTGTGGTACTCTAATGTAAAAATTTTTAGATGAACTGATGATGCTATCAGAATTCGATAGCGAAACGTCTTCAAAATAGATGAAGTAGTATCAACTTTGTCTTTTATTTCTCCACCTAGTTGACCGATTGAACCCACCACTCATCTGAGTGATCCTTATATATATATATATATATATATATATATATATATATATATATATATATATATATATAGATATATATATACAAAAAGTTTATAGGGCTGAAGTCAGAAGGTTGGCCGAGATGTTAGAGAAGCACTCTTTTGACTTTTTGTCAAGCTTTCGAAATTATTTTATTCCTTTTTCAAGATACTGTAATATAGATAAAAAATGTGTAAATATTTACAAAATATCACAATTCGTCAGTTGTAGTATAACTTACTAGTCGTTGAGATTATTTAAAATAAACTTGGACACTCAACATTAACAACACAAATATAAAATATAATAATGGGCAATACATTCTAAAAATTTTCTTCAGGATCTATCTCTATCTCTCGCAATAGTCGGTTAAGAGTACTCTTGGAATATTTAGGCAAATGTTAGGATAAAAAGACGTAGGATTGAGAAGCTGGAACTTGAAGGTTAGTAATTTTTTCTTTTGTATATATATTGTATAAAATTTGACATTTTATTTACCGATTGTTTCAAATCATCACTCGGGGAATTTTATTATTTACCAAAGTTAGAACATCAAAACGAAACTCAAGATTGTTTCTTAATAGGTAATAAAAATTTAGTATCAAAAATTAAAAAACTCATAATAATAATTATTATGAGTTTTTAATATTATTATTGTGGTATGAATGAAGCGTCAAAGATATCTGCAATTTTTTTCCGACTAACAATAACACAAGGAATATGAACAACCTAGCGTAAAACTTTCCTAACCATGTTTTTTTTTTGTTTCAGAATCTGAGGATTCTGAAATAAATGAGTCGTCAAATGAAGAAGAGCAAGATTTTGTGTCGGATTGGGGCGTAGTTGTTGGAGATCCCAAAGACTTTGATTTTGATGGGGACATTGGTCTGGTGAAAGAAGTACAAGATATGAAAGGTGAAGATATATTTGCTTACTATAAATTATTTCTTGATGACGAGCTAATAAATACCTTAGTAACCGAAACCAATTTATATGCGGAACAAGCCATAATAAAAGTCTTTACGGAAGAGACTCTCATGCCGTCCTCTAGACTAAGTAAATGGACCAACGTGACGTGCGAAGAAATGTATTGTTTTTTGGGTTTTCTGCTATGGATGGGTTTAGACAAACAACCAAAAATCACAGATTATTGGAAACGTTCTGAAATTTATTGGTCTGAAGCGACAAACCAAATGTCTCGAAACCGCTTTGAAAATATTCTAAGAATGTGGCATTTCGCTAACAATGAACACTGCGAAGAAGGAGACCGACTCGGCAAAATTCGATTCCTGGTTGACTCCCTAAATAAGAAGTTCAAGCAAGTTATCTTTACTGACGAAAATGTCTGTATAGACGAAACAATGGTACCCTTCCGAGGGCGCTTAATTTTTCGACAATATATCAAAGGAAAAAGGCATACATTTGGAATTAAGCTTTTCAAACTATGTCTCCTGTAGCGTTTACGCTACCGAATAACCCCTCAAGAAATTTCTTATGATCCGCCTGCCATCGATTTTTAAATCGACATTTCTCCATTCACGCGCTGGGAGCGCTCTGAAAGGATTGATCGATTTTGTGCGGTAGAAAAGCAGTCAGTTTGGTCAAGAAACTCGTATTACGCAGCCACGTCAGTCAATTCAAAGTGACGGAATTGGAGCAGTAAAGTAATCTGGGACGAATAAAATAAGATCTAATTCAATAATCATATCTCAGTACTAAAAATAATAATAAGTTAATTTTAAAAATCAAGTTTCATTAATAAGAGTTCCACATAAAAAGGAAGATTTTTTTGGCGTGCTGCGGCTCCTGAAACCTCAATACTCCGGAAGTATTGGATTATAGGAAGTGTAGAACTTCCAAATTTCAGAAGAACTGAAAGAGCAGTGATGAAAAAAAAAAACTAAAAATAGGGCTAAGCTCAGAGGAACAAATTTAAATGGCCAAAGAGACACTAAATCTCAAGTGAGTGTTCGGGCTAGCTTCAATGCACTGGATTGTGGCTTTAAAGATATAAACAACAATAACAAGAGATAATGAGCTAATGAGACAAGAAACGAAATGAGACCTGGTAATATCAAACGTGATACAACTGAAGAAGGTCACTGGGAATAAATTTATAGAAAGAGAACAATAAGAAGAAAAGAAGAAGGGCGCCAACTCAACGATAGTTGAGATTTTGAAGTAACAAAGGACATGAAACAAATGATACCAGAGATAATAACCTGAAATACAAAATACTAAATACTAACCTTGTTTTGCTGTATTATATACTGGTTAGTAGAACTGAAATAAAACTCAAAATAGTAACAATAAATATATTTATAGAAATGTGTATATCGATATATATGTATTAACAATTTACATATAATGCAAAAACTAAATAACAGTGGTAGTGGGTGTGTAAAGATATAATAGGACCTAATAGCCCCTTAACAAGCATTCTTGGTGTTACTAATAGTTGTATACTTTATTTGGCCAGTGGTAGTGATTATTCGCTTGTTGAGGGGCTATTAGGTCCTATTGTATCTTTACACACCCACTACCACTGTTATATATATATATATATATATATATATATATATATATTGAAATGATTTCAATAGGTCAAAGAGGATATAACTTAAAGGGATTTTTATATGAGTTTGTTGTTCATGAATTTCATGAAGCCATCACAATGTGGGGTCGACTCTGAAATAAAAGGGAGAAAAGATTAGTAAATTGCTAAATAAATTAATTTTGACTTACCTGGTATAGTGTTAATAATTTCTGAATAGTATAGTTGCCTAGTGTATAGGTGAATCGTCTAAACCTTAAAAGGAATAAAAAAGAAGAATTCTTAAAAAATTATTTAAACATAGAAATTTTAAAAATAAACGTCAGAAAAATAAACTGTCAAAAGTCTGTGGGAACTAAATTAATAGGGGTTTTGTTAAATAAATTACAATGATGTGGAGATGAAAAGAATAAATTATATTAGTATTGTTAAGTTTTATATCTGAATTTTTTTTTATAAATTCCCAAATTAGATGTGATTAAAGTGCTTATGAGAAATTAATGTGGTTTGACAAATATGTCAAAACAGGACAGTTTTATGGTTGAATAAAATAGAAGACGGAATGAAAAAAGAAAGGGGGTTGCTGTTAGCAACGAATAATTTTGGTGGGTGCTAGCTATGGCGGTGAACAAGGAAGAATAGGTTGTTGGAGGCGACGAAAATTTTGGAGGAAGAGCCCTAAAAAGGTGGAATAGTCCGGGAGTGCTTTAAAATCGTTTAATTATAATTTAGTTTTTCCACATTTTCAAATAGAGATATCCAGAATTTGTTCCAGAGAGTAAGAGAAATTTTGACTTATAAATTATAATTGGAGTGCAGAAATGTCATTTAGATTGAAAAAGTAAAAATTCATGAATTAACTAATTGCGATAGGCCTTAAAAATTGAAATATTAATGATCATTTAAATAAAAATATAATAGTACGTACCTTTAACTTCCGAAGAGAGGATAGATATTCCAGTATCACCGATTATTTTGCGAGTAGTTAGTTTTCTTTAAAAAAAAAAAAATCAGAACTGTTTGAAAGTGAGTTTGGATAATAATTTTGGGGATCATTTGAAATTTTGATTATATTTTAATGCTAGTTATAAGTCAGCGGCATAAAGTGTTCAGTTTTCTTTTCTTTATATTTCATTTAAACACTTTATAAAGTTGCAATAGTCATTTAGATTTGAGGTAATTGTAGAGAGTTTCCACATTTTGTAATCAAATTCTATTTTCACGACACATTAAGGTTTACACGATTCCTATTTTTGTAAATTTTTAAAGGCAACCCAAGTTGCAGACGAATTTTATTGTTTATATTAAATTTGTTCAATATTAATAAATAACGTGCTTCATTTGGGTTAATTTATCAAAAATATAAAGTAAATTTTGGTTTAATTTCTTTTTGAACTCTACCAGGAGACTACAGAGTTGACGTCACACAGTGACAGATTGCTTAGAACAAATAATTGAGCTAGCCGAGGTATAGTATATTAACAACGAACTACATACTTTTAAAATTCACTTCAATTCAATTAAAATTATATTTATTAACAATAAAACATAAAAATAATAAAAACAAAACTATTACAATTGGCGCCCAACGTGGGGCCTCTGGGAAAACAGAAATAAGGGTGTTTTTTTTTAAGCAGATTTATTAATAATACACAGATTAAAATAAAAACAAATTGGTGTGATTAGAGTTGTAGAGATTCTGGGGTAGTTAAAGTTAAATTTGAGAATAAATAGAGATTAGGATAAAATGGCAGACCGAATGACTTTAAGAAATGGAAAAGAAATCGTACCGAAAAAGAGTGAAGGAGAACAGGTGTTAGAACAGGAACAGGGTATACAGGTAGATGAAGAAAGCAGAGGAGGATCAGGAGAATTTGTAGTACAATATTTAGAGCAAGGCAGACAAGAAGCAGGACAAGGTGATAGAGAGGGAAGTCTAACAGATAGTTTGAGAGAGGAGTTGGATGAGACAGTGAGAGATAGACGTGATGAAAGTGTGGATGAATGTAGAGTGCAGGAGGAGAGACGTAGGGAAGGAGATGTTGGAGAGTCAGGGATGACACAGATGGACATGAGGCAAATAATGCGGATGTTACAACAGATGGATCATAATATTAGGGGAGATATGCACAAAATGGATAGTAATATTAACAATATTAGGGGGATATGAACAAAATGGAAAATAATATTAAAGGAGAACTTAGGGAAGAGTTAATTAAAATGAGGGAAGAAATCAAAGAAGAAGTGAAGATAGTCAGGGAAGAGATGCTACAAATTACCCAAGGTTTAGAAGAGAAAGTAGAACAGGTCAGAGGAGAAAGTGAGAATTTTAAGAGGAATGTACAGGAGGAGATATCCAGAGAAAAGGCCATAATTAGAGCGGAAATAGGACAGGAAATTGGGAGCAGATTTGTAGAGTTGGGAACAGCCATTAAAGAGAATTTACCAATGGAAATAAACAAAGAAGTTAATAAGCAGAATAAAGAGATTGTTAGGGAGGTAGAAAGTGTTAAAAGGCAAACTCAGGATTATGAGGAAAAAATTACCATTATAAAAAATAATATAAAGAAGGGATTGCAGAATTTGGAACTGGAAATGGGTATGCATGCAAATCAGGCGGAAAAGGGAGATAGAGTATTACAGGGACAAGTTGAGGAATTGAGAGAGAAATTTAAAAATGCAAGTGAGGAGATTCAGCGTTTGGAATCAAATCTAGGACAAACAAGAGTAGTGAGTACTGTGGTGCCGAGTTATAATGATGGGGAATAAAGTTTGATGGAAACCTGAATCACTTACATCCTAGAATATTTGTAGATATCATCAAAAATAAGGTAAAGAATGTAAGGGATCCAATAGAAATGAAATTGAATATTCGAAACATGTTAGTGGGCATGCCATTATTATGGTTTTGCAATAATGAAAATTCCATAAATAATGTGCAGGAATTTGAGGCCAAGTTTATTAACTATTTTTGGGGAGAAAACCAACAGGCTAGTTTCAGGGAGCGGTTGTATTTTGGGAAATTCAATTATGAAAAAAGTACCAACTACAATCTGTACGCAATGCAGTTATTCCAGACAGCACAATATTTAGAACCGGCTATGCGAGAAGAGGAGATTGTCCTATACATTGCCAGGCAATATAACCATAACATGGCAGAAACAATAGCTCTCCACAATATAAAGACGATGGAAAGTTTGACAGGATATCTTCAGAGGATTGAGAGGAGTGTAGGGACGCAGAATCGAAATGGACAAGAGCAAGTGACATATAGGAATAACACAGCAAATAGACAGGGATATGTGAATCGAGGGAATAATTATAGGGAAAGAGAATTTGAGAGACAAAATAGAAGCAGGGATTTTACAAATAGGGGAGAGAATTTGAACAATGTCAGGAGAGATATCGGACGATATAACTGGGAACGTAGACAAGGGAATCCAAACAATGATAGAGAGAATAACTGGAGACAAGGGAATGACAGAGGCAATAATTGGAGACAGAACCAGGGAAATTATCCACAGGAGACGAGAAATAGGGAAGTTTACAGAGAAGGGAATCCAAGATATAATAGGGGGGAAAATGAGGAGAGAAGACAGGTGAATGTAGTTAGAACAGAGGAGAATAGGGGGGAAGCAAGTGTTGATGCAGAAGGGAGAAATTTTGCTTAGACCGCTCCTATGTGCATAATATTGTCTACTTATCAAAGTATGAACATCCAAGGGAGTTTATTAGAGATACTGGGGAATTAAATAAAAACAATAACACTAATACTTTAAAGTTTATTGAAGGGTACATACAAGATTCAGTATACAAGTTATTATTATAGATACAGGTTCAGAAGTAACTCTAATCAACAAAAACATTGTAAATAATTTAAATAATGCAATATTATGACACGAATTTGGTATTATAAGATATAAGTTTTGTAAATAGAAGGATAATTAATAAATAAGCATATCTTGAGATAAATTTGATAATTAAATAATTTATTAGGAACAAATGTACAGAATAATGATAAATTTATATAAACAAAAAAGGTTGATTTATTTTCAAGTAGATTTATAGGAGTTACAAGTATAAATAAATAAGCAAAGTACTATGGACAAATCGATATTTTGTAGAAATTGGGAAATAGGGAATATTATAATGATAAATAGTATATGCGAAAATAAGATGAAAAATAGAATTATATGAAATATTGAAATATGAAATATAGAGAGTTGTATGTAGAGATGATGAAATGAATATTATATGGGGATATAAAAAGAATAAATAATAATGCGGCAATGAATAAAGATACTGAAATAGTATATGCGGAAATAAATAAATAAATAAAAACATAAAATAAAGAGGGGAACAATTATAAGAATTTCTACGAAATTAGTACGAGAAATAAATAGTACAGGAAAAGAAGTAATGAAATTGGGAAAGTACTTGGAAATTTGATTCTGAAGTTGATATAATTAGTGAAAGATTTGTAGATTTTGTTTGGAGAAGTCTGTATTTTTCATAGAGTAAATTATTAAAAAAAAAAATATTCAAGAGATATGCTTATTAATAAAAGTCAGTTTATTGTTATGTTAATATTAATAAAATGTTTAAGTTTATCGGTAAGAATTTAGATTTAGTAAGTGCTGGTAGTTAGCACTGAACAAAATCCAAATTGGGGGGAAGTTGAAATGATTTCAATAGGTCAAAGAGGATATAACTTAAAGGGATTTTTATATGAGTTTGTTGTTCATGAATTTCATGAAGCCATCACAATGTGGGGTCGACTCTGAAATAAAAGGGAGAAAAGATTAGTAAATTGCTAAATAAATTAATTTTGACTTACCTGGTATAGTGTTAATAATTTCTGAATAGTATAGTTGCCTAGTGTATAGGTGAATCGTCTAAACCTTAAAAGGAATAAAAAAGAAGAATTCTTAAAAAATTATTTAAACATAGAAATTTTAAAAATAAACGTCAGAAAAATAAACTGTCAAAAGTCTGTGGGAACTAAATTAATAGGGGTTTTGTTAAATAAATTACAATGATGTGGAGATGAAAAGAATAAATTATATTAGTATTGTTAAGTTTTATATCTGAATTTTTTTTTATAAATTCCCAAATTAGATGTGATTAAAGTGCTTATGAGAAATTAATGTGGTTTGACAAATATGTCAAAACAGGACAGTTTTATGGTTGAATAAAATAGAAGACGGAATGAAAAAAGAAAGGGGGTTGCTGTTAGCAACGAATAATTTTGGTGGGTGCTAGCTATGGCGGTGAACAAGGAAGAATAGGTTGTTGGAGGCGACGAAAATTTTGGAGGAAGAGCCCTAAAAAGGTGGAATAGTCCGGGAGTGCTTTAAAATCGTTTAATTATAATTTAGTTTTTCCACATTTTCAAATAGAGATATCCAGAATTTGTTCCAGAGAGTAAGAGAAATTTTGACTTATAAATTATAATTGGAGTGCAGAAATGTCATTTAGATTGAAAAAGTAAAAATTCATGAATTAACTAATTGCGATAGGCCTTAAAAATTGAAATATTAATGATCATTTAAATAAAAATATAATAGTACGTACCTTTAACTTCCGAAGAGAGGATAGATATTCCAGTATCACCGATTATTTTGCGAGTAGTTAGTTTTCTTTAAAAAAAAAAAAAATCAGAACTGTTTGAAAGTGAGTTTGGATAATAATTTTGGGGATCATTTGAAATTTTGATTATATTTTAATGCTAGTTATAAGTCAGCGGCATAAAGTGTTCAGTTTTCTTTTCTTTATATTTCATTTAAACACTTTATAAAGTTGCAATAGTCATTTAGATTTGAGGTAATTGTAGAGAGTTTCCACATTTTGTAATCAAATTCTATTTTCACGACACATTAAGGTTTACACGATTCCTATTTTTGTAAATTTTTAAAGGCAACCCAAGTTGCAGACGAATTTTATTGTTTATATTAAATTTGTTCAATATTAATAAATAACGTGCTTCATTTGGGTTAATTTATCAAAAATATAAAGTAAATTTTGGTTTAATTTCTTTTTGAACTCTACCAGGAGACTACAGAGTTGACGTCACACAGTGACAGATTGCTTAGAACAAATAATTGAGCTAGCCGAGGTATAGTATATTAACAACGAACTACATACTTTTAAAATTCACTTCAATTCAATTAAAATTATATTTATTAACAATAAAACATAAAAATAATAAAAACAAAACTATTACAATATATATGTATATATATATATATATATATGTATATCGATATACAAATTTGTATAAATATATTTATTGTTACTATTTTGAGTTTTATTTCAGTTCTACTAACCAGTATATAATATAACAAGACAAGATTAATATTTAGTATTTTTGGATTTTAGGTTATTATCTCTAGTATCATTTGTTTCCGGTCATTTGTTACTTCAAAATCTCAACTATCGTTGAGTTGGCGCCCTTCTTTTTCTCTTCTTATTGTTCTCTTTCTATAAATTTATTCCCAGTGACCTTCTTTAGTTGTATCACATTTGATATTACCAGGTCTAATTTCGTTTCTTTTCTCTTTAGCTCAGTATCCTTGCTATCTGTTTATATCTTTAAAGCCACAATCCAGTGCATTGAAGCTAGCCCAAACACTCACTTGAGATTTAGTGTCTCTTTTGCCATTTAAATTTGTTCCTCTGAACTTAGCCATATTTTAGTATTTTTCATCACCTCTCTTCCAGTTCTTCTGGAATTTGGAAGTCTTACACTTCCTAAAATCCAATACTCCCGGAGTATTGAGGTTTCACTCCCTGGAAGGTATACTTACCATTCTAAAATATATTGCGGAACAGAAAAATCAAATGACATGCTGGTAGCCAGGAAGATTGTTTTTAAACTTATGGGTAAGTGTCTTGATAAAGGCATGACTCTGTATACCGATAACTGGTATACCAGCACCGAGTTAGCCCAAAAATTACTTGAAAGAAAAACCCATCTTGTCGGGACACTCAGAAAAAATAGGAAAGGGATTCCAAAAGAAATTTTGTCAACAAAATCGAAAAAAGGCGAAATTATAGGCAGAGAGAAAGATGGCATAGTTCTATTCAAATGGAAAGATAAAAGGGACGTGTTGATGGTCACAACAAAACATGATGAAACACTAGTTGAAGTTCCAGGCAGAATAAATAAATTTAAACCCAAGGCAGTTGTTGATTATAACAAAGCAAAAACGTTTATTGATTTATCTGATCAGATGTCGTCATATTCAACTTCTGTAAGACGAAGTCTTAAATGGTACCGTAAAGTTGCAGTAGAATTAATTACTGGAACTTGTGTCGTAAATGCTTGTTATTTATTCAATAAAAACAATAACAAAGTAGATCAAAAACAAATAACAGAATTACGAGAAAGTTTATGTCTCAAAATGCTTGCTTTTGGAAAAAAAGAAAATCCTTTAGACTTTCAACTGCAAGATCGACTAAAACACAGATTGATTCCAACTGAAAAAAAAGGACGTTGTGCTATATGCTACAAAAAATATAAGGATGCCAATGGGCGAGTATACGCAACAAAAAAATCAAGACAAGTTAAAACCAAATGTGAAACTTGTGAGGAACATTTTATGTGTCTGGAATGCTTTTTTGACAATCATATTTCTAATAGAAAATAATGTTTTTTTATTTTTTTCTTTCTTTTATTATGTAAAATTTTTTGTTAACTTTTTTAATTGTTCGTAAAACTTTTGTAATAAATAGCTTATTTTGAGTTATTATTTGAAATTTGAATAATCAAGGTTGCCGCGTTACTGTATGTGATAAATAGTATACAACGGTATAGGTAAACAAATCGTAATCAAAAATGTAAACTTTTTAATTTCCTGCTGCTAAGTATATTTTTAGGTAGCCTGCAGCCACGTCAGTTAACTACCCATTAGAAATACATATGTATTGTGCTCTTTGAATATACACATGACTCCAACCAAAACTTTGCATGTGTATCTAAAAGTATACACGCAGCGATTTTGACCCTCGCGTGTGTATACTTTTGGATACACACGGCGGCCAAAGTGTTAAGTCTCCATTATGATCTAATCCTTTCTGACGAATTTTCCAGACTGTCTTGTAGCTAACATCCAGCGCTGTACTTGTTTTAGAAACAATTTGGGTTGGAGTCAGATCGGAATTTGTTTTGGTTGTATTTATCAACATATTTAAAATAATTTGTCGTCTATAAAAATCTAAGATTTGTCGTTGTTTAAAACTTTTTACCACTTAATGCTCCATGTTTTTGACACAAAAGATAAAAAAGTTTACAAATAAATGCCACTAATTTTTTGGTCGGTTAACGTCTATTTTCGAATGCACACACAAAACTGTTAAATCGTTTATACAAACTGCCATTCGTCAGTAAGCTATTTTCATATTTATTAATATATTATAATATCTACTCATGAAAACCCTAAATGGTTATTTAATTACAATAATTGATATCTATTGAATTGTGTGTGTGTGGTGTGTGTGTGTGTGTGTGTGTGTGTGTGTGTGTGTGTGTGTGTGTGTGTGTGTGTGTGTGTGTGTGTGTGTGTGTGTGTGTGTGTGTGTGTGTGTGTGTGTGTGTGTGTGTGTGTGTGTGTGTGTGTGTGTGTGTGTGTGTGTGTGTGTGTGTGTGTGTGTGTGTGTGTGTGTGTGTGTGTGTGTGTGTGTGTGTGTGTGTGTGTGTGTGTGTGTGTGTGTGTGTGTGTGTGTGTGTGTGTGTGTGTGTGTGTGTGTGTGTGTGTGTGTGTGTGTGTGTGTGTGTGTGTGTGTGTGTGTGTGTGTGTGTGTGTGTGTGTGTGTGTGTGTGTGTGTGTGTGTGTGTGTGTGTGTGTGTGTGTGTGTGTGTGTGTGTGTGTGTGTGTGTGTGTGTGTGTGTGTGTGTGTGTGTGTGTGTGTGTGTGTGTGTGTGTGTGTGTGTGTGTGTGTGTGTGTGTGTGTGTGTGTGTGTGTGTGTGTGTGTGTGTGTGTGTGTGTGTGTGTGTGTGTGTGTGTGTGTGTGTGTGTGTGTGTGTGTGTGTGTGTGTGTGTGTGTGTGTGTGTGTGTGTGTGTGTGTGTGTGTGTGTGTGTGTGTGTGTGTGTGTGTGTGTGTGTGTGTGTGTGTGTGTGTGTGTGTGTGTGTGTGTGTGTGTGTGTGTGTGTGTGTGTGTGTGTGTGTGTGTGTGTGTGTGTGTGTGTGTGTGTGTGTGTGTGTGTGTGTGTGTGTGTGTGTGTGTGTGTGTGTGTGTGTGTGTGTGTGTGTGTGTGTGTGTGTGTGTGTGTGTGTGTGTGTGTGTGTGTGTGTGTGTGTGTGTGTGTGTGTGTTGTGTGTGTGTGTGTGTGTGTGTGTGTGTGTGTGTGTGTGTGTGTGTGTGTGTGTGTGTGTGTGTGTGTGTGTGTGTGTGTGTGTGTGTGTGTGTGTGTGTGTGTGTGTGTGTGTGTGTGTGTGTGTGTGTGTGTGTGTGTGTGTGTGTGTGTGTGTGTGTGTGTGTGTGTGTGTGTGTGTGTGTGTGTGTGTGTGTGTGTGTGTGTGTGTGTGTGTGTGTGTGTGTGTGTGTGTGTGTGTGTGTGTGTGTGTGTGTGTGTGTGTGTGTGTGTGTGTGTGTGTGTGTGTGTGTGTGTGTGTGTGTGTGTGTGTGTGTGTGTGTGTGTGTGTGTGGTGTGTGTGTGTGTGTGTGTGTGTGTGTGTGTGTGTGTGTGTGTGTGTGTGTGTGTGTGTGTGTGTGTGGTGTGTGTGTGTGTGTGTGTGTGTGTGTGTGTGTGTGTGTGTGTGTGTGTGTGTGTGTGTGTGTGTGTGTGTGTGTGTGTGTGTGGTGTGTGTGTGTGGTGTGTGTGTGTGTGTGTGTGTGTGTGTGTGTGTGTGTGTGTGTGTGTGTGTGTGTGTGTGTGTGTGTGTGTGTGTGTGTGTGTGGGTGTGTGTGTGGTGTGTGTGTGTGTGTGTGGTGTGTGTGTGTGTGTGTGTGTGTGTGTGTGTGTGTGTGTGTGTGTGTGTGTGTGTGTGTGTGTGTGTGTGTGTGTGTGTGTGTGTGTGTGTGTGTGTGTGTGTGTGTGTGTGTGTGGGTGTGTGTGTGTGGTGTGTGTGTGGTGTGTGTGTGTGTGTGTGTGTGTGTGTGTGTGTGTGTGTGTGGTGTGTGTGTGTGTGTGTGTGTGTGTGTGTGTGTGTGGGTGTGTGTGTTGTGTGTTGTGTGTGTGTGTGTGTGTGTGTGTGTGTGTGTGTGTGTGTGTGTGTGTGTGTGTGTGTGTGTGTGTGTGTGTGTGTGTGTGTGTGTGTGTGTGTGTGTGTGTGTGTGTGTGTGTGTGTGTGTGTGTGTGTGTGTGGTGTGTGTGTGTGTGTGTGTGTTGTGTGTGTGTGTGTGTGTGTGTGTGTGTGTGTGTGTGTGTGTGTGTGTGTGTGTGTGTGTGTGTGTGTGTGTGTGTGTGTGTGTGTGTGTGTGTGTGTGTTGTGTGTGTGTGTGTGTGTGTGTGTGTGTGTGTGTGTGTGTGTGTGTGTGTGTGTGTGTGTGTGTGTGTGTGTGTGTGTGTGTGTGTGTGTGTGTGGTGTGTGTGTGTGTGTGTGTGTGTGTGTGTGTGTGTGTGTGTGTGTGTGTGTGTGTGTGTGTGTGTGTGTGTGTGTGTGTGTGTGTGTGTGTGTGTGTGTGTGTGTGTGTGTGTGTGTGTGTGTGTGTGTGTGTGTGTGTGTGTGTGTGTGTGTGTGTGTGTGTGTGTGTGTGTGTGTGTGTGTGTGTGTGTGTGTGTGTGTGTGTGTGTGTGTGTGTGTGTGTGTGTGTGTGTGTGTGTGTGTGTGTGTGTGTGTGTGTGTGTGTGTGTGTGTGTGTGTGTGTGTGTGTGGTGTGTGTGTGTGTGTGTGTGTGTGTGTGTGTGTGTGTGGTGTGTGTGTGTGTGTGGTTGTGTGTGTGTGTGTGTGTGTGTGTGTGGTGTGTGTGTGTGTGTGTGTGTGTGTGTGTGTGTGTGTGTGTGTGTGTGTGTGTGTGTGTGTGTGTGTGTGTGTGTGTGTGTGTGTGTGTGTGTGTGTGTGTGTGTGTGTGTGTGTGTGTGTGTGTGTGTGTGTGTTGTGTGTGTGTGTGTGTGTGTGTGTGTGTGTGTGTGTGTGTGTGTGTGTGTGTGTGTGTGTGTGTGTGTGTGTGTGTGTGTGTGTGTGTGTGTGTGTGTGTGTGTGTGTGTGTGTGTGTGTGTGTGTGTGTGTGTGTGTGTGTGTGTGTGTGTGTGTGTGTGTGTGTGTGTGTGTGTGTGTGTGTGTGTGTGTGTGTGTAAAAAATTTGTATTTTACTCGTTTCTTGTCTAGGGACCCAAGACATTTTTATAAAGACAAACTAGACTAGGTCACGGCCAGGAGGTATTAACAAATGGGGTAAAACAAAAGTTTGGATTTTAATTATATAATGTTTGTAAATACACATATATACACATGACATATACACATTATACACATATTTAACCATATATGAGCTAAATTTCTATTTTTGCTGCTAAAACAAACTTGATTAAAAAGTTGTACATTTCTTTCTCTTGTGCTAATAAAGTAGGATGTTAGTTGGTAGACTTACAAACTTTTTCAGTTCTTGGTACAGCATATCTGTATGTGCAGTATATTTTTGACACTAAGAAAATGTGATTTATATCGGCTAAAGTTTTTTTGGACAGTGAGTACAACATGGAGAATCTACGATACCAATCCTAAACAAATAATGTGCTGGAAAGCGACCATGATTAAGTTTTAAACGTGATATAATTGATGACTTATATCTATTGTAATCCCACGAATTGATGTAAGGAATGTTTGTCGGTAAAACCGGTTGAAGTTTAAAATAAAGGTTCTCTGATGTAGTTGAAAATTTACTGTACTGAGTTTTCCATCTAACCCTAACATCAGCCTTATATAAATTAACAAGATCTGATGAGTTGCACATGTTTACTTTCAATTCTGAGTCAAGTGATTGTTTAGCTGCGAGATCAACTGCTTCATTTCCAGTTATCCCTGAATGCTCTCTAACCCAGACTAATGTAACTTGTACACCATACTCTTGCAGTTTATAAAGACTATTTTTTATAGATAGAAGAATATTTTTGTTATAATGGTTAAAAGGAGGACTTTTAATGGCGTGCAAAACTGAGAAAGAGTCTGTTACAATTACCACAGATAAAGGTAAATTCATCTCGCACCAATCTAAAGCTTTCCTAATAGCTATAGCTCCTGCACTAAAAATCAATAAATTATGAGGGACTTGATATTGCTTAACATGGCTAATATTAGAAAGTAAAAATGTACAGCCTGTTTTAAATCTTTTTTTTTATCCATCCGTATAGATGATGATTTTATTCTCTCCTAAATTACTGAGTATAGATTTGAAAATTAATTTTGATAGAAATATATTATCTGGATAGTTTGGAATTATAATGGTTTAAATTCTCCAATATTTGTTTGTAAGATTATGGACCGCTATATTTGATATTTTTTTGACCATAAATGTACTTAACGTCCTATACTTTATTAGCTGTTTATTAGCTAAGTACTCTCTTTGAAGGCACAAAGGCGGTTCTTGTGCTTCAGCGAGAACTGCACAATTCGGTGATGATATCATAATTCCTAGACTTATTTTAATTGCCTTTCTAAGATTAATAAGTTTGATTTGCTAGTTGAGGCATAAATAGTACATCCATAATCCATTATTAAGCGGATGTATGACTTATAAAAAGTAAGGGATATTTTAACATCTGCACCCCACTTATATTTCGAAACTACTCGCAGAATGTTGAGCCCTTTCTCACATTTTTGCTTTACGTGTTTTATGTGGCTGGCCTCTAGGAGTTTATTATCAATATAGATGCCAAGATATTTATATTCTTTTACAATGGGTATAGTAAAATCACCTATGGTATACAAATCAGGTGTTTTAAGTCTGTGCCTAGTAAGACACATAATCGCTGTCTTTTGCTGTGAAACACTGAAACCCATAGTATGTAACATCACGCATGCAGCAAAAAATATATGTAAAACGGTAATACATCGTTCATATGAACTATGGATAGTATAGAAACAAATATCATCCGCGTACTGAATAACTTCTATAGTGTCATCCATCAAACTATGCAGCTCTGCTGTGTATACATTAAATAAAAGTGGACTCAATATTGGTCCCTGCGGCAAGCCGTTATATACTGTTCTTGGCCCGTGGAGTACATATCTGTGATCACGAATATACATTTTTCTGCTTAGAAACAAATTTATTAAGTTATTTGATACCTGTTAGCTAATACCCATTCTACACAATTTTGTTTTAAAATACTCAAATCAACCACATCATATGCACCTTTTAGGTCCACAAATAGGCATAACATGTATTTGTTATCAGATAAGCATATTTGTGCATCTGTAACCATATGGGTCAATGCATCTATAGTATCATGAATGTGTTGCTTGTGTGAGTCCATATCAAATAGGTAAAGAAATAATAATAAGACTTACTCACAATCAATTTAATTTAACAATCAGACGACCGGTTTCGCTTTCTACAATTTGCAAAGCATCTTCAGGTCTAGATACAAAGTTAAACTAATGCTGCAATAAAATAAACCCAATTAGGGTGGTGTCTAATAAAGATAAAATAAACAAATAAGTTAGTTCATACAAATTATAGCAATTATGCCAATATTACATGTCTGTGGTTTTCAAAATGAATAAATTTGAATATATAAAAGGTATTAACAGACAAGGTAAGACCCACAATTGGTATAAAGTAGTAATATTATATTGTAATAAATTAATAAATGCGCAGATAAATAAAACAAAACAAACATTACTTACATGCCGGTACTCTATTAATTGATGGATGGTAGGTCATGGTTGCAAAAATCATGTATTGTTGATTGGAGAACTTTAATGTGCTATTACAGTTGTTTTGACAATAAACGGGAAGTTCTTGAGGAGAACTAACAGATTTGATCCAATGAATTAGAGATAGGTATATTGTGGTTGTTTGTCAGATGAAAGTGATGTTCTTTACTATTGTATTATTTAAATTATTTACATTTATATCAGAGATATATTTTTGGAATGTGTGTTATTTATTGAGTATTTATGTTATGAAGGAGACAGTTTTATGACAATGAATAAGAGTAGCTGTACCGATTGTGTGGTTGTGCAATTATTTTGACTTGTAATTATCAAGTCTATTGGCAAAATTAATCAATTGTTGTAAAGTCAAGTATATAAAAAGTATATAAAAAGTATATAAAATTATTACAAATTAAGACAATCAGGGACAAATTAAACACACATTAACAGGAACAGAAACACTAAATGACGGGACAAACATTGAATTTAAAACTTAAACTTGGGGAATGGAAGAAACTGCAAGCACTACATCTCAGTGTTGGAAATAATGAGTTTTTTCATATTTAATCTATTAGATTTAAGAGGCAAATTTGACATATGTAGGTTGAAGTGTGACAGTTCTTCTTCTATTACTAAATACTGTAAGTTTAGTTATTCAGTATTATGGAGTATGTTGATATTAATGAATGTCTCAAAATTTGTTTTAATTTAGAAATCAAAAGTAAATTGATGTGTTTAATATTGGCATACTTTAACAATTTTAATTAATAAGTTTCAAATTCAAAAAAATTTTTATGTAACAATGTGAATAATTAAAATACATCATCTATTATAACTAACCAATTTTAGTCTGAATTTTTCAGAACAAATTAAAATGATTATTTAGTAAATGCAAACAAGTGTACTTGTAATTGAAAGGTATAACAAATTTACAAATTGCCTGAAAATTTTTTTTTATTTGAAATAATTATCGGTCTGAGCTATCTGTTATGGTGTATAAACATTTCTTAAAATATTTAATTTAAATTATAATAATTAATAATTAAATAAAGTAGTAATTGGGTGAATATTGATGATTATTCAAATTTTGAGTTCGAGTAATTGACTGACTTAAGTCTTGAATAATTAGTTGGTAATACTAATTTATGACAATTGGAACCGGAAATTGATTCCATCCCCGGGTAGCAGGTACCCATTTAAACCGGTGTAAAGTATACTTTTATTTCAATTCTTTGTATCATATGAACAGACATTCCTCAAACCGACAAGAACACTGGTGAGTTTTTACAGTAGTTTTAGTAAAAATTTTTAAAATTTTTAAAAAAATTAATATCTGTTTATGAAAGTTAATATTTCTATTTAAATTATAAATCTGTACAGGATTATGAATAGTATAGATATATGTAATCCAAACTGCTAGTCTGAACAATTTTCAAGTCATGTTGGAAATCCATAAACCACGTGTTGAGTTTGAAATGAAATATGTTGTAAATTAAGTATTTGTCGAAACCAGATGGAATGCAATAATAATTATTATGGGTTAAATAAGTTTAGGTACCATACCAGTTAATTACTGATGTTTAATTTAGTTTTAGGAAAGTTTATTTTTATTGGTGATATGTTGAAGAAAAGAAAAGAAAAGAGGAGAAAATTCTGTGAACAAGAAATTCGATCCATCATGGTGTGCTGGATTTTAATTTTATGTTGAAGATTTAAAACAATCTGAGAAGTCTATCAAAACTGTATATCAGATGTATTTGATTAAATGGGTTCTGGGACAAAATGTTGTTACTATGGTATTGAAGTTACTACAAAGTATTGTGTGATGTTAATGGAAAATATATGGAAGATTAATATGATAAGTTGATGTTTGTGGTAACAATTCTCTAAGTATATGGATCTACTGTAGAAACGAGAAATGGAGTAGGTTCAGGTAATATTATTTATATCGAAAAAAATTTTTTTATAATAATACTGAGTATACTGGTGTGTATTCTAATTCTAATTGCGCATTAAGTGTAACTGTTGTTTGATTTTTTAATGATTTTAATATTTCTAAATGTTCTAGGTAGCATCTATAGTACTACGGCCTCTCTGAAATCCATACTGTGTAGTGGGTAGGAGAGAATTGCTTTCAATAAAATATTCTAGGCGAAACTTAATCATGCGTTCAAAAGTCTTGGTCAGACAAGACATTAACGATATAGGTCGATATGATGAGGGTAATTTTGGATCTTTAAATGGTTTTTTTATTAAACATATAACAATATTTTTAAATCCTCAACATAATCTTCCAGAAAAGACAGAAAATATAGAGTTTTCACGTTGAGAACACCTATGAATAACTGTTCTGATGAGGCCTATTAGGTCGAAATACGTATTAACAGATACACAGGAGTTGTTTGCGTGAAATCAAATATTTGCTGTCTTTCTCATTTTATATCAAATATGTTGTTTTCTCATTTTCTTTGATACAACGCTGTAAAAATACCAAGCACGTTATAAGTACTAACCGATAAATCATTATTCTTTTAAAAACCTAATCTACTCTTATCGCAAGAGAAAAAAAAGAGTCTCTTATCTTTAGATATATATTTAAATTTAATTCACTCTTTCTACCCATATTATGATGTGAAGATTGCCTGTATAAGCAAAAGTATACGGCGATTCAATGGATTTATGTTGCTGGCATTAATAAGTTGGAAACAAACCTCGTTTATGATTATGGTGAGATTTGGTCACGTAGCTTTTAAAAGGCCCTGATAGCGATTAAATATACCACGTTATCAGCTGTCCCGAAATATAGTCATTTTAAATGGTAAAAACAAATCATAATTTAATATTTTATACCTCTACTGCAAATTTAAGTGCATTAGTTAGTGCTGACAATATTATCTTAAGTGAGTAGCACTTCTTTCCGTATTATTTTTGTAACAAAAACAAAATAACCTTTAAATAATACCTACGTAAAAAGATAACAAAAATTCCAGTTGGGTCTTGACCAGTTTTTTGGACCGACCACAGAACCGGCTCAAGTTCTGATCAAGAAAATTAATAAAATGACTTCATACAACAATAATACTAGTAACAACTCCACTAAACACAGTTACTCAGATGTCGTAAATTATTTCAAACATCCAACAAAACAACAAGCAATAGTCATTTCCAGCATTAAAGGCACAAAAATCCATAATTATGTAGTAGCCGTTGGATCACTAGTGGGTCCAATTAATGTACTTTTTGCCTCCAGAATTGCTTATAATAGGATATGCATATACCTCTTTTTAAAAAAACACTGTTGATGCTCTCTTCATTCTTATAAATATATCGAAATAATTGGATGTCAAGTCGAAGTAAGAAGATTAATTTCTCCAGCCCAGAGAATTCTAATATCAAATGCATGTCTTACAATCCCGAACGAAATAATTGAACAATAATTACAAAAACTTGGTATTCACACTGTATCCAGAGTGACTTTTCTTCGAGTAGGTATGTCTGAAAGTGAGTACAGTCATGTTCTGAGCTTTAGAAGGCAATCATTCATTACACCCCTGGAAAATATGTCTATTCCTGACTCTTTTACCATAACTCATGATAATACTTTCTACCGGGTATTTCTCTTCATAGACGGATTCAGTTGTTCCAAATGTATAACCATTGGTCATCAAGAATCAGAATGCGCTCACATTTCAAACCAAACTAATTCAACTCCCCTCTCAGATTCAACTCAAACCACATCGTCATTATCTAAACCTAATGAACCTAATGATAAAATATATCAATCTACGGAAAACGACCTCATCCAAAACATATCTAAGGATAATCCAAACACTTCGTCTTCTTCCTCCAAAACAACATTACCAGCTGTAAATAACACTGAAAATACTACGACACCAGAAACATCAATAACCTTAAATAATGCAGTCAATTCTAAACGGCTAAAACGACATAATATATCATCTCCTGAAATTAACGAAGACAACACGACAACCGACTCATCCATTTTTAATACCCCTAAACAACATAAATCAAAAAAGAAACCCAAAACTCCCTAGAATCCATTAAAGACAAAATCGAAAATAGATCAACTCGATTTATACTAAATTTCAATGAAATATGTGATTTTATGGAAAATGTTTTAAGCTCTCGTAACCCTAATTTAACCAGAGGAATTAATTCAGATCCTTAACTTTGTTTACTGTTACACACAAAATTCTAGGTTAAGAAATAATATCACCTGACTAAAGAAAAAAATAAACCCTAACCCTTCTTCAGCTGACGATACTGACGAATCATCACTAGTTGAAGGATAATCAAGGGATGACTAAATCATTTATAGTGCAATGGAACATAAATGGGTTTTATACCCATTATGAACTATTAATCGGCGAGCTTTTCCCTTTAATTCTTTGTCTTCCAGAAACCCACTTCAAACAAAATAAAATAAATTTAAAAATTTTTCAATGTTTTAAAAAAAATCGAAAAACTTAATAAGCTAGTGGTGGAGTAGTTATTTTCACCAGAGCTGATTTGGAAGCTAAACCGATCGCGCTAATTACTAATCTTGAAGCTGTAACAGTCTCTATTACCTATCATAAAAAGATTAACATACAATATGTATCAGCCAAATGGAATAAATTAGCTAATACATAATTGAGGGAGTATCCGAAAAAACGGTCGAACACGTCGATTAGTACTTATAGTTGCGCATTTTTTTTCATAAAAACTTTTTAATACGGGGTGTATCAGATAGCGGCCAACTTGCTTATTTTAAATAGAACACCCTGTATATTGATCAATTTTTAGATTCCTCAAATTATTTTAGACAATTTTTGAATACAATGTTCTATACCTATCTTTGATTGTTTCGGAAATATTAAGTAAAATGCAAAAATTTACATTTAGAAAAGAAAATTATCTATTTGCCGAAAGTCGCTACAACATATTCAAAAACTTCTAATTCATACAAATCTAAACAATAATTTCAGTGTAGAAGATTGTAGCGTTTACGCTACTGATTAACCCCTCACGAAAATTTTTGTGTTCCGCCAGCGATCGATTTTTAAATGGACATTTTTCCCCACACGCTTAGTAGTGGCTTAAAAAGGAAGATTGGTCGAGTCTGTACGAGAACGATCAGTTTTGGTCAGAACTCGTTAACGCAGACACGCCAACCGGTGAAATTTTTTCACCTTCAAAGTGACGGAATTGGAACAAGGAAAATAATTTGGGGAAGAATAAATTGGTTCATAAATAAAATAGAAATAATAATATTAATAATTAATTTTTAAAATCAATATTAATAAGAGTTCCACATAAAAGGAAGATTTTTTTGGCGTGCTGCGGCTCCATGTAAGTAAATATTTTCATACGTATTATCTCTTTATCATATAATCAAATTTATCATTGTAGTGTAGTATTTCTTTAGAGATTTATTTTTGAGTTCCGAAATGATTTAAATATAAAATTTCCTTGATTTACTTAAAAAGAACATAAGGTCATTTTTTATATAGTCAAACTTAAATTCCGATCTATTCCATATCTTATCAGTAAGTTTTTTGGTTCTTTTTTTTCTCTAACTTTTTTTGGTGGAATATACAAGGTTTCTACAGCCTTCTGTGTTCTGCGCGTGTTCATTTCATGGCGCAAGCCTGTCACGTTTACGCATCGAGCAAAAAGATAAAAGAGAAAATCTAATCGTTAGGAAAAAGAGACCAAAAAAGTGGCCTCTGATGGCGGACATATCCGGAAATGCAAAGGCGCTAAATTTAAATTTTTAAACACTTGTTAACAATAGCTGTAAAATATTTTTCAGACAAGAAAGTTTTAATTAAATATTAACGATAATAGTCTAAAAAGTGACACAATTGGTAAAAAACTTCAATATAAATAAAATTTTATGTGACAGTTGGGACAAACAATAACATAACCAAACTAAATTTGACTTCTTAAACAAGGAAAGATACTGTCTTTCCTTGTTTAAAGTGGCCTCTCAAGATAGCACTTCCTGTCTCACAATATTTTTGTCCCCATTACCTTTACATTCCCTCTTTTATTTTTGCTCGATGCGTCTACGAAATGAACTAAGGAAATTTTGACATGTTGACTTAACCTGTTTTGATGTTTTGTTTTGGTGCAGTCAATCCATGCTGCTACACCTATTACATTTATTAAATTACATAACTCTTTTAGATTCCGTCACTTCACTTGAGAGTATTCTCTTAAGAATATTCCCTCAAGGAATAGTTACAGAATTTATTGAATAGTTATACTTGGTTATGGATCTACCGATTTCTCGGAGCAGATAGACCAGTGCCTGGTTTGACTAAATTAGACTCCCCTGGGTTTGTCCTTACAGCCACAAACTGATGTAACCGTGCCAAGAGGGATTTTCCTATGGACTTATGGGGCTGTAAAGATAAGTTGTTTGACTGTGTAATTTTTTTTGTTACTATCTATTTTGTTAACTTTTCATATGCATATGATCAAGTGACTACATTTTGATAAAATATAATTTTGATATTATTGGGAGAGGGAAAATACCTTTCATGTTTTATGAGGTTTTATTTTAATTAGGATTAAGAGTACTGACCAAACTCACTTTTTTTGATATAATATTTTTTTTAATACAATACATTTTGATACAATAGAATTTTGATTTTGGGAAAGGGAAATAAATTTCATGTGGTTTTTTTTTTAAAACATTATATAAAGAGTATTGAATACTCACTTTTTGGATGTAATATAATATAATTGTAATAGATTTATCGAGTTTGATATCTTTACAATATTGTAATTTGTATCTCATTTTAGTTGAACTAGTTAAATTTAAGTTACTACCTTTTGTGTTAAGACTTTGGCTACCATACGGACTATTCTTGGTGTTAATCATATTTTAAACTTTATTTGGCCAGTGGTAGTGACTATTTGCTTTTTGAGGGGCTATTAAGTCCTATTGTATATTTAAACCATCCACTACCACTGTTATTTAGCTTTGCATTATATGTAAATTGTTCATACATATATATCTATATATACGTTTTATAAATATATTTATTGTTACTATTTTGAGTTTTATTTCAGTTTCTACAAACCAGTATATAATATAGCAAGACAAGATTAGTATTTAGTATTTTGTATTTCAGGTTATTATCTCCAGTATCATTTGTTTCCTGTCCTTTGTTACTTCAAAATCTCAACTATCGTTGAGTTGGCGCCCTTCTTCTTCTCTTCTTATTGTTCTTTTTCTATAAATTTATTCCCAGTGACCTTCTTTAGTTGTATCACGTTTGATATAACCAGGCCTCATTTCGTTTCTTGTCTCATTAGCTCAGTATCCTTGCTATCTGTTTATATCTTTAAAGCCACAATCCAGTGCATTGAAGCTAGCCCGAACACTCACTTGAGATTTAGTGTCTCTTTATCCATTTAAATTTGTTCCTCTGAGCTTAGCCATATCTTTAGTATTTTCATCACCTCTCTTCCAGTTCTTCTGGAATTTGGAAGTCTTACACTTCCTAAAATCCAATACTCCCGGAGTATTGAGGTTTCAAGATGTTCAAAATGCTCCCCACGAACGTCTTGGTAACACCATAATCGTGAATAGAAATTTCTTCTAACGTTACTTAACATCTTAGATGTGGTCGATCTACTCGCAAGCGTTATTTGTCTTCGTAAGTCAGGTTCGTCAGTGGGTTTAGTTTTGTATACAATACTTTTCACATATCCCCATAAGAAAAAGTCCAATGGCGTCAAATCAGGGGATCGTGGTGGCCATTCCATTGATCCTCGCCTCCTTATCCACCGATTTGAAAATATTTGGTTAATGTACTGCCGGACATGGATTTGGTAGTGGAGTGATGCTCTATCTTGTTGAAACCATATAAAATTCGCTGGTATTTGTGAGTTTCCTGGATCAGGATACAAGTTAACCAACGTTGGCACTACATTGTGTTGGAGCAATGCTAAATAGTTCTCGCCATTCAAATTGCCATGTATGAAAAAGGGACCTATGATCTGATCTTAATAATTCCTGCCCTCACGTTAATCTTCTCAGGGTATTGAGTATTGCCTTCTATTATCCAGTGAGGATTTTCCATGGATCAATAGCGCTAATTTTGCCGATTAGCATGACCGTGAAGAGTAAAGGTGCAGTCATCAGAAAACAAAACATGTTCTAATTGGATCACATAACTGTCTAACATTGCCATCATTTGTTCACAAAAATACTTTCTTCTGTCAAAATCATCTTCCATGAGCTCCTGAGTATGTATAATTTTATAGGGATGCATTTTGTATAGCTAATATCGAGTACTAAGTCTGCTTTTCGAACAGATGTATGTAGGTGTTCCTCAAACTCAAACATAACAGCCAATTTGGTATCCTCACTTATTGCATTGGCAGCTTCTTTTTTTTTACCTTCCTAACATGGCCCCGCTTGTGGAATGCTTCTCTATTTTACTAATTGTCCCTTGAGATATGTACGGCAAATCAGGAAATACTTCGTGAAATAAACGAGCTACTTCCATTTGCGTCCGTGTCTTATCTCCATGGCCAATCATCTGTATAATTGTAATTTTGTGCATTTCTGTTAAATGAACCATTTTTCTGGCTTGCGGTTAATGAAATGTTAACCACTATAGCACTGACCACTACTTCTGTCATGGAACAATAAAAAGTTGGCGTTTTAAACCAAAGTAAACAATTTTTTGTTTTTTTTTTTAAATATGAATAAAAAGGAAGGCTTAAATAATTTTTACTTACTTCATCCTATCAAGACCTAAATGGGCAAGAAGTATTAAGACAGTGGTAGCGACTTTCGACAAATAAATAATTTTCTTTTATACATGTGAATGTTTGCATTTTACTTAATATTTCCGAAACAATCAAAGATAGGTATAGGACATTGTATTTAAAAAATATCTAAAATGATCTGAGGAATCTAAAAATTAATTATTATACAGGATATTCTATTTAAAATAAGCAAGTTGGTATTGGTCACAGCTATCTGATACACCCTGTATAAAAAGTTTTTATGGAAAAAAATGCGCAACTATAAATACTAATCGACGTGTTCGACCGTTTTTTTCGGATACTCCCTCAATTATGTATTAGCTAATTTATTCCATTTGGATGACACACAGTGTATGTAACATTTACTTACCACACCCTAGTAATCTAGATATGCACGAATAAAATAATCTTATTGACCAAATTCCACATCCTAAATTAATTTTAGGAGATATGAACTGCCTCCGCCCGGCATGGGGAAGTCTCAAAACTGATAAATACGGTAACTTATTGAAAAATCTAATTGATTGTTTAGATTTATTGTTACTTAATACAGGGAATTCAACTGGATTTAATTACTATAACGTCTCATTTTCTGCCATTGATATATCCTTATGCAGTCAATCACTCTCAACTACATTGTCATGGAACACTTTGAACTTATTATATAATAGTGACCACTTTCCAATTTCTATAACATCATTGTCCTGTGGTCTGTGAACTGTGTTTGTCATTTGTCATCTTAGTTTTAGTTAATGTCATATGTAATTGTCATGTTATTCATTCAAACAAAACAATGCTAATTTCTTGTATATTAAAACCTAGTTTATAAAGGTTTTGCATTTCATTACAATTTAATATACAAGAAATATCAAATATGGATAAGCTACTACGACCAGACAGATTCGATGCTGATCCTAACTCTCCTAGATCGTCTCAAGAATGGATGCATTGGAAAGCTACCTTTGAAAACTTTATTTCCTCTGTGATTGATGTTTCAGAGGAGGAGAAATTCAAACTACTGGTAAATTACGTGAGCAACAATATCTATGAACTCATCTCTGATTGTAGAAAGTATTCTGAAGCCAAAAGTATTCTTGAAGCAGCTTTTGTTAAACCCAAAAATGAAATTTTTGCCAGACATATCCTAATGACAAAAAAACAACAAACTGGTGAAAATATAGGTCAATACGTTCAACATCTTAAAGTGCTTTCCAAAGACTGTAATTTTCTAGCCGTTTCTGCAGACCAAAATAGAGAAGATTATATAAGAGACTCTTTTATTAATGGCATTCTTTCTAATGACATAAGACAACGTTTACTAGAAAACAACACTATTACTCTGCAAGATGCCATAGTAAAAGCCCAGTCTCTGGAGTCAGCTTCAAAACACTCTGAGGCTTATACAACTCCTGTACAAATTATTAATGCAATTTCTTCTGAAACCAGAGAGCACACTAATTATACTTCTGCTGCTGTGAAAAGTTGGAAATGTTACTTTTGTGGATCAACTGAAAGGCATCCTCGTAGCCTATGCCCTGCTAGAGACAAAGTTTGTAAGAAATGCTCGAAAGTTGGACATTTTTCCAAGGTATGTAGGCTTCAGATGCCCAATTCAGTATCAGCTGCTGTTTTAGCTACTACTACATCTAGTTCGAATGTTAGAAATCTTGCTGCTGCCCCTCAATGCTTATCTAAAAGTGTTACTGAGATAAAGGTGAATGGAAATACAGCTGAAAGTTTAATAGACACAGGTAGTTCTGAGTCATATATCAGTAAGAATTATGCATTGTCTATAAACGTGAAAACATTTAGAAGTCATGCAAGCATAATAATGGCTTCAACAGCACTCAGAACGACTATCTCAGGACACTGCTTTGTTAATTTAGAAATAAACGAACATTCATATAAAAATGTCAAATTATCAATAATTCAAGATTTATGTGCTGATGTAGTTATAGGTCATGACTTGCTTAAACAACATTCTTCTCTAGAAATCACTTTTGCTGGCTCAAAAATGCCTTTAGTTATTGATCATATAGATAACATTTGTAGTTTGGCATACTTAAATATAGAGCCACCCAAATTATTCTCCAATCTATCAAATGATTGCAAACCGAGGGCAACTAAATCAAGAAAATTTTCAACTGAAGATAGAAAATTCATATCTGACGAGATACAGTATCTGCTATCGAATGGAATCATAGAAGAAAGCAACTCTCCTTGGCGTGCACAAGTACTTATTACAAAAAGTGAAACACACAAAAAGCGAATGGTGGTAGATTATTCACAAACAATTAATAAATTTACTTACTTAGATGCCTATCCTCTCCCAGATGTTGAAGATATTGTTAGAAAAGTAGCAAGATATTCTGTCTTCAGTACTATTGATCTTAAAAATGCATACCATCAAATTCCAATTAAAAATGAAGAGAAAATATACACTGCTTTTGAAGCCAACGGCCAACTATACCAATTTTGCCGGATTCCTTTTGGGGTAACCAACGGAGTGGCTTGTTTTCAAAGGGTTATCGATGGTATTATTAAATCCGAACATTTAAAAGGTGTGTATGCATATCTTGATGACATTACGGTTTGTGGATTAAATCAACAACAACATAATGAAAATCTTAATAAATTTATGGAAGTAGCGAAGAAATACAATCTAACAATAAATCAAAATAAAAGTTCTTATACACTAAATTCAATCAAACTTTTGGGTTATCAAATAGAAAATCAGACCTTAAAACCTGATCCTGAAAGACTTGAACCATTACCTGTAAAAGGCAAACCGTACCTGGGTGGAATAGTGAAATTGCAAAAGCACTCTCATCTTGTTAACATGCCTTTAAAAAACTTAAAAAACATAATACAGACGAAAACTTATTCAATTTTAAAAAACTTTGAGCTGAATCAAGATATCTTATGAAAAAAAGCACAAAAGATACTTGGAAAGACTACGTATCGTCCATAAATTCATCAACACCTTTACAGGTTATTTGGTCTAAAATTCGGAAACTTAAAGGTACCAACTCCTTTAGGCATATCAATGCACTTACATATAATAATGAGATCATCACCTGTAAAAAAGCTATTGGTGAAACTTTAGCCGAATTTTAGCAAGAAAATTCTAGCGACCAAAATATAACGCCGGAATTCTTAATACATAAGCATAATATAGAATCATTCGAAATCGTTGATAAAGAATCTGATGATCCATTAAATGCTAGCATAACTAATAGGTAAAGAAATAATAAATAAGACTTACTCACAATCAATTTATTGTGAGTAAATTGATTGTGAGTAAGTCTTATTTATTATTTCTTTACCTATTTGAAATGGACTCACACAAGCAACACATTCATGATTTGCTAGCATAACTCTTCAAGAACTAGAATACTCTATTGTAAACTCCAAAAATACATCCCCAAGACAAGATGATATTCCACCAATATTCATAAAACACCTACCTTTCAGAGCAAAAATAATAATGTTGGATATATTTAATACCTGTTTTCTAAAACATAAATTTCCAAAACTCTGGTGTCAGGCAATAACTATTCCCATTATTAAACCCAATAAGCCCAAAGATATACCCTCATCGTACCGTCCTATCTCTCTCACATGCAGCATGTGCAAAATACTGGAAAAAAATTTAAATCTCCGTCTAACATGGTATTTAGAAACAAAAGATCTCCTTACCCCATTTCAGAGTGGTTTTCGCAAGGGACGGTCTACATTAGATAATCATATTTCACTACAAACCTCAATCAATGAAGCCTTTGCAAACAATCAGAAGTTGATTGCAATATTCTTTGACATAACCCAGGCTTTTGATAGGACATGAAAACACTCTATATTAGTAACACTTAATAATGATGGAATTCAAGGTAACATGCTTGCTTTTATAAAAAATTTCTTAAGTAATCGTTCTATACAAGTTTGAATAAATTAAATCACAAGTTCTCCAAAAATGCTAAAAAATGGAATTCCTCAATGATCCATTTTAAGTCCAACTCTATTTTTAGTGGCTTTTAATAGCATCATAAATACAATTAGAGCTCCTATTAAAGCTAGCATTTACGCGGATGAGATTGTTATCTACACCAAATCTAATAACCTAGTTTCAGCAACAAATATATTACAACTTATGTTAAATCGACTTCAAAACTGGGCATTACAAACCGGATTCAATTTTTCTGCAAAAAAAAAACTCAATACGTAATTTCCAGTAAAAATAACACTCCCATACAATTAATTTAACATTAAATGATTTACCCATAAAGCAGTCAACGGAAGTAAGTTTTTTAGGCCTAACTTTCAATAAAAAATTAAATTGGAATGTGCATATTAATAAATTACAACAAGCATGCCAAAACCGGTTAAACATACTTAAAATATTATCTAATAAATTTTGGGGTGCCGACTGTAAAACATTAATTAGCCTTTACAAGTCACTTATTAGAAGTAAATTAGATTACGGTTGCATATCTTACGGTGCTGCAAGCAAAATTGCTTTAAAAAAAACTAAATAGCATATAATCTACAGCTTTGAGATTAGCGCTGGGTGCCTTTAGAACTAGCCCTATTAGTAGCTTACAAGTTTTAGCGAGAGAATCCCCTCTGTGTATTAGACGCCAACAACTATCCCTAAATTATATAGGCAAAATATCAGCACAGAAACAACATCCAGTGTTCTCCCAAATTTGCCAGCCCAGTATTGGTTCTACAAAACTAACTAAAGATAGTACTCCCTTTATAGAACGAATAAAATCTTCTAACTTTGACATGGATAAGCTAAATCGATCTTTAAAAGTCAATGTAAATTTTCCTCCATGGACAATCCAACCACTTACCATTGACTTAACCCTCACAAAATACCCCAAATCAACTACAAATCCGATTTTCATTAAACACTTGTACTCCGAAGAGATATCTCATTATCCTAATTATCTCCAAATTTTCAGTGATGCTTCTAAAGCTCATGACGGACATGCTGCTGCATACTATTGTAAATACACTTCTCAAACTATATCCATACCTACAAACTGCTGCATCCTCACAGGCGAGACCACAGCCATTTTGTAAGCCTTAATTTTCTTCAAAACGCATAGTGAGAATAAATGTGTCATCATCACCGACTCATTAAATGCAGTATTAGGTGTAAAACAAATATACCCTACAAATCCAATATTTCGGGCTATAAAAAATGAGATAAATATAATTCAATCAAATCGAAAAGAGATAGCATTTATCTGGGTACCGTCGCATGTAGGAATAGCTGGAAATGAGAAAGTGGATAGCCTAGCAAACACAAGTCGAATAAACTCACAATACACAAACAAATCAAGAAATTACCCATACTCCGATCTCAAAAACCTAATTAAAGACCACTGTATGAACATATGGCAAGACTACTGGAAAGATTCAGGAACCAAACTATATGAGATTTATCCCCTGGTGAAGACCATCTTGAATAATCCAACCAATAGAAGGAACCAAGTAATAATTAACCGACTAAGAATTGGACACACTGCACTGACCTATAAATTCTTAATCAACAAAGAATCTTCTCCAACCTGCAGAAACTGTTCTCTCCCATTGAAGGTGAAGCATATTCTGATTGACTGCCAGTACCACAAAAAAACAAGAAGAAAATATGGAATCTCAGATGACATCAAAACCAGTTTAACCATAAACACTGACCATTTAATAAATGATTTAAAAGATTTACGTTTGTATACATCTATTTAATGTAAATAAAATGAATTCTTATGTATGTTACCCCACTAATAACCCTGCGTGGTTGATGTGGATTATATGTTAAAATAACAAAAAAATAAAAAATAAAAAATAAAAAAAAGCTTTTAAAAGAATTTTTGTTTTTGCAGCATAAGTAAATCTTGACAATATAAAAGTGGCGGATGCAAGTCTGTTTGAATGAACTATGCGCAATAACTAACAGTAAATATGGCACTGAATTAACGCTTAGCTTTGGATCATTTTGCTTGTAAGTCAAGGTGAAAATAAGTCCTTTTTGACACTTAATGTTTTCTTAATATTCCTTTCACTCAGCTTGAAAATATTTTGACAGAATCATTGTCAGAAAGATACAACACAAAAATGCCCACATGCCTATATTTATTAGTTTTGATTAAAAACTGTCTATTTGGAAATACTAATCTATAAACAACCATAAAATTTCAAAATAAACGGTTTAACCGTTGTTTTATTATTTTGAGATATGCAATTTTAATTTGTTGATGTGAATAATTTTTGACTTTACAAAAATATTTTCTATAAGTACGTGTTCTTGGTTAGGGTAAAGTGTGCAAATCGCGGTCACCTAAGAAGAAAATTTAATATAAAAAAAAGTAAAACTCTGTGAATCAAATTTAAGCCGTCAATAAGTAATTTGGGGTTTTAACTTATTGCAAGATACATTTAATTTCAAAAATATAAAATTTTTGTCTTTGACAGAGACAAAACATAAAACAGTATCTTTGACCGGTATTGTCACCATACATGGACAATACCGGTCATGAGTGTGGGTAATGCCAGTCAATTTGTTTGTGTTATTATTAAAATAAAAATCAATATCTATTTAATATTTTTTGTTATAAAACGATTAAAGAATGTGGCTTAATGGGTCATAATTCAAGTAAATCAGTAAGAAAGGTGAAAAAATATTTTTTATTACAAAACAAACAAAAAATAACAAAAATATGTGTTTTAATGTAAAAATAGTTGACAGTCATCGCAGGTATAACTCTCTGCAGAATCCCATCCACTGCACTCTGAATAAGCCCATCGTGAGCAAACGGTAAATATATACCACAATTCATTGTTTTTGCCAAACTCGCTATAAACCAGGCATCTATCTTCGTATGCATTGTCACTGTTATCACATGATATATCAATATCCGATTCCAAAGAACTAGAATCAAACACCTTTTTCTTGTAATGCCAATTACAAGAAAAAGGTGTTTTATTACAAGAAAAATTATCTTGTAAACCCAAATGCTAATTTTCTCAGTTCTATTGCTGTTACGCCATAAAAAATTAAGCTAAATATTTTTTTTGTGTGGCTATTTTAGCTTCTTGTTCGGTAGAAAATACTGATTTTCTACCTAATGAGACACCTTGAAGATTTTTATTTTTTATTCTTTCTTGCAATGTCGAAAAATGGATGGATTAATCCCTAAGGATTAATAGTATAGGGTATAAATTATAGCATGGCGTAATACCGGTCAACTGACCGGCATTGCCTCCTGTTGGCATTTTTTTTTCTTAGAATTTTTTACTCGTAAACATGTATTAAAATATTGATCTTTAAAAAAGGAATAGGCAGCTAACGTCATTATACAATTGTAACCAATTTTAAGATCTACAAGTGAATAAAAATGAATTAAGACCTTATATTACTCAGCATAAAAATAAGATCGAAACACTGAAAACAGGTTAATAATATTTCTATGACAATGGTTTGCGCCAACTCAACGCTCGTCAGTAATCTGAATACAGAGTAGTGTAGCGACACGTTGGCAGTTATAGGAGGTTGCCAGATTGAATAGATTTCGCACAATCGGGATGACCGCCATTACCCACTGACCGGTATTTGCACAGTTTACCCTATATAGTGACTAGAGTATACGTAAATTATTTAATATTGACTCTTCAAAATGATCATTGTATAAAAGTTCAAATTAAAATAATAATGCCGAATTAATAAAAAAATTCTTATTTATATAAGTCACTCACAAAACAATTTATTGAAGTTAACTGCAACTCTGGAACCACAGACTTCCCAAAGTTTTTTGCGTTAATATTATTTGTAAAGGTTATAACTGAAATATAGCTTTGTAGTCGATATTGGTTATTAACAAAATAAATATCTTAAGAACATTGATTTTTTTAAATTATATCCTTCTACTTTTATCTAGGCATGCTGCCTGTTTTTTTTTTCAACGTTGCCTCCTATTCTATTGGAGTATTATTGTCATTTCACATCTTTCTAGATCGACCTATGCTTCTTTCATTAAATTATATTAAATACTATATAAAATAATACTAGTAGGTACCTACTAATTAAAAAATACTTATATCCTTTGGTTACTCTTAATTAATATAAAAACTAGCACTATATTAAGAGCCACTAATTATTTAAAAGAATTCATAAAAAGCCAAGTTCCTAATATGCGAATGCTATTTACATTCCGCTAGAATTAACTATCCTGTACTTACGCCAATGAAGGTAGTCTTTTTATTAAAGATGGTAGTATTCCCGCCTTAGATATCCGGAGATTCCGTACATCTTTAGCGCCCAAAACACTTTTTTCGGCTTTATGTATCGTTTCAGCCGTTTTTCTTTAAAGACTGCACAAACAGACAATGGTTTATTTTTAATGGCGATATCAATTTTTAAATCAAATATTTTTAAATAATTGGTCAATCAAAATAAAAAACTTGTTTATTAAAAAAAAAGATCGTTAAATTATGAGTTTAAATGGGCATACCTCGTTTGTCGCCAAAATCTCTGTTTTGATATTTAATAGAAAAAGTCTTTCTACTAACTGTTTCCGTAGTACCAATTGAATCGTATTATTTTCTAAAACATACGATTTTCAATTTGGGTCCTAAAATAAAATGTTTAGGCATTATCTTTACTGACTACTTTATTTAAAATTATACATTATAATGATATAATTACAGACAAGAATATTTTGCACACTTTGTTTTAATATCTTAGCCATTTCCTGTTAACCTTATATAAATATAAATTTAAAATTTAAGCCAATTTAATTCAGATAGGTTTTAGTGGTAGAAAAATCTGTAAATGTTGCCGTTCTGTCGATGAAAAAGTTATTTATGTAATATACATACATATTACATAACAGGATTACGGGTATTACTACAGTCACCTTTACTTCCAAGCCATGAAGTAGAAATTTGGCAACAACGCGTGGTAGTCCGACCGTGGCGTGGTTTGTTTTGTTTCATGTTTTGTTTTTTGTTTAACATTTAACCAAAGAATATAGACGCTTAGCGTCTATATTCTTTGATTTAACATTTCATATAGGAAGGCTTGTAAAGTTTGTTGAATTTAGTGTCTTTTAAACTTTATTCGAATGTTCTATTTGTAAATTGTGTTTAAATCAATTAGAAAATATTAATATAAGTGAAATTTCATTAAGTTTAGAACTTTAAGAAGATTCTTAACGACACTTTAAAAGGCAAGTATAAATCTAACCTACAAAACCAACTGACAATAATAATACTTTTGCTTCTTGTTACAAAATATGTAAACTAAAAACAACAACAATAATACTTTTGTTTTTTGTTACAGATGCCCTGGCATTGTTGTGTACCTGGTTGAAAAACCAATTATGCCAGTACTTTAAAAACAAAACAGGCAGAAAGTACGTTTTCGTTTCCCAAAGATCCCCAAAGAAGGTATACTGGGTTATGCTCGTTATGCTCTATTCATAGAGAAGGCTATACAATTACCAAATCTTCCGTAGTATGTGCCAAACATTTTCATGAAGATGATATTCAGCGGACTGAACAATGAGAAGATAAAGATGGAAATGTACACATTGAAAAGTTAATATTTCCCAAATTAAAAGACAATGCAGTTCCTAATATATTTCCTGAAGTACCATCATATGTAACTGTTCATCATAAGTACTAAAGAAAAAAGGAATCCCGAAGACAGAAGAAACTTTTTGCATAAGAAGAGGGAACAAGAGATAACAGAATTCTTAGACAATGATTTAATAGATTCCTTTGAATCATTTTTAAGAGACTTAGACAATAATATCCTATTGAAAAACTGGACAGGTGAAATTACAAGTGACTGTATATTTCTATATATTAAACATTAATCAGTTGGGACACAAGTGTGATAATATTTGTGTAATAAGTAGTGTAATAGTTAGCTGTAATTTTAGTGTAATCGTCAATGTAGGTAAGAATAGATTAAGTAGTAATGATTTGAAATGGATTTTACAATATAGTAAATTAACAAGATGGTCACAATTAGAGAACTTACTTTCTCGATATAGATCTGCTTTTTAGATAAGTGATAACAAATTTGAGTATTACATTCAAAAATCTTTTGAGAATATAAGCTATTTTAAATCGATAAGTGGTATGTTATGATATGTATGTTAGATAAATGGTATGTTACATTCAACACATTTTTCATGTATACCTCTTTTAACTTGGTCTATATGACAAAAAACCTATTCATATTTAAAATTGCTACTTTCGTATACCTAAGTATAAGAATTCAACAGAAGTTATAAGTAAATAGTAAAATATTTAATTTTGAATTAGATTAATTTAGAACCATATTTATATTGTGTCTGATTTCTTATGATGAATTTTTTAATCATATTAGTTACACTAAGTTTTTACTTAACAAATTTTATATCTTTTGTATTTTTAATAATCTTTTTAAATGTCGTGTTAATGTATTGTGTTATTTATATGCTTAAGTACTTAATATTTAAACTCTAGAGATTCTTGACTGCATTTGATTGTAAGATTAACTGTTTGACACTGTATTTTAAGTGCAATAAATTTTACTCTAGTGATTATTTTATTGATAATATAACCTTAATAATAATAAAACTTTATATATATTTATTAGGTATATATAGGGTTTTATTAATTTAATTTCCATTAAAATCTTTCTGTAATGAATTGAAGTTTTCAAAATATAAGTTTCCTAATATTCAAATTAATTTAATTTTCTGGTAGACCTTACAGTACAGCATCAGTACAGCTGATTATCGGACTACCGACGTCATATAATGCGGTGTTGCCTTTTTTACTTCATGGCTTGGAAGTAAATACATACGGGATCGTCGCGACTTGCATGTTAGTTATATTTTATGTAACCAAATGTCAGCATCTGGTGACGTACTGCAATGAAATTTATTTCGGTATGGGATCTACCGGTGGTCTGTATGTCTGTATCTAATAATAATTTTAAAATAAATCCTTTAAAGGTGCGTTGTTTTTTATTAATTCGTGTAAAAAATGTCTTGTAGTGGTGAAAACTTATACTTGATTTGATCTCTTTAAAAAAATTCTCAGATGAAGATATTAAAGTCTTCATAATAAACATACTGTAGAAATTCTAAATAAACTTGAATTCAATGATCTCGCCCCTGTCGATAAAAATTCTTTTTAATTAAGCGACGTGAATAGATGCACTGCATACAGTTGCAAATTTATACAAAATTCACTTAGTTTAAATCCATAAATTAAAGATTACCGACAGTGAAACGTTGTAAACGTAAATTTATCAAACTTATTATGTACAAGGAGCATTTTGTAAGAATAGCGTAAGAAAGCAGTACTCCTGCTAGAAACCATAACAGCTTTGTAATTTCATTTCTTTCTAGTTCTAACAAACATATAGGTACTACTAATGCTGATAGGAATGAAGCATTAACGTACATTTTAACATACAAGCATACAGTAAAGTAGAAGCGAATAGTCATGGTTCGGATGAGGAAATTTATTTTAGTATTTAATTTTATTTATTCGTTGACTAATTCCGAAAAGTAATTTCCAAACAATTTCAGATCTCCGGAATTAAGAGACAATCGCAGGTATTTAAGAATTTATAATCTGTATTTAAAAAATGTCTGAAATAAAAGATATAAGCAGTGCCATGTTAAAAAATTAAGCTTGCTCTTCATGCCGCCAAAGGAAAGAAAATGGGTTATTTGAAAGTTTAAAAATGAGTTAAAGTTCTGAAGTCAACAATAAAAGATTCAAGGCTCAAGACATTACTGATTAGAAATTAACCGTAGTTTTATGGAAAAGTTACTGCTAACATTAACCCTTTAACTACCGGACCTATCTCAAAAAATATTTCCTTTAGCTACCAGCTGTACGCGTAAGTACCATCAAAATAAATCGACGTTACAATAAAATATAGAAATATTGGGAATACTTCAAAGTCACTTTTAAAAAAGATTTATTTACAATTTATAAAACTAACAATAATTTTGAACTACAAAAATGTAAAGATAACTTTTAAAATATAAATGGACACCGGGAACATGTGTCTTGCTAATTTATAATATTCCTTTGCTATCTCTGCATTCTCCAGAGGCGGCGACTATATTTCTCCTCCTTCCTTTGGTTCTGACTTCGTCCTCGAAGTCTCTTTGAATATGGTTTCTAATATCGAGATTTGGGATGGCTGTAGTTTGGGTCCATTGAGCAATTTGGAAATTCTCTTCCTTTTCTTAATTACAATTGTCAATAATATTGCTAAAACAGAAATTATTAAAAATATGGCTGTGGCTCCAAGTCCTGTTGAAATCTCCGGTAGTTTTTGCAAAGGAACAATGGATTGAATTTGGTCATGAGTTTCTGGAGTTTTTAATTTTTCTATTTGAATTCTTTATCTGGCATCAATTTAATTGGACTGACTTCGGGGATTGGAAACTGTTGAATTGTTTTCTTGGCGTATGTAATTCTTTCGATAAGTACGGTTTCATTTGACATCAAAATGCTGCTTACTTGGACTTCTTTTTGTTTAATGTTTATTGGTCTAACAACTCCTAACAGGATAACTTTATCGGTCTCTTGTACAAAGTTTTCTGTAACTAGTGCAGTTTTGTACATTAGGAATAAGACATTTGGAATTGACTGGTTTCGTACAAATGACATAGTCTGCTTGGCCGGTACAACTTTCGAACCATTTGTTGTTGGCAAAAAATTGAGCTGGTGTTAAAATCATAACGTGATCATCGTTAGGGATTGGGTAAATTCTAAATGTTAAATAGGAATTTTCAATAAGGATTGGTATTTTAAGGATAATGACCATAGTCTTAGAAATAACACAAATAATAGATTTAGAAGATTCAACGAGTTTATAAGGATGTCCATAATCAGATAATAAAGAATTCGTAGAATAAATTTTTACTAAATTTTCTTTTAAGTCTAAAAGTTCTTTTAATGTGAACAGTTTAATATTTGACAAGTTAAAATGAGAAAGAGTGATAGTTCTAACTAATTTCATTAAAAATTCGTTAATAATCTGTAAATTTAAAATATCATTATGTATTACAGCGTATCAATCAAAATCTGTCGAAAATCTCTTAATTTTTGTGAAAAGTATTTGATTATTTTTTGTAATTTGTTCTAATAAAGTATTAAATCCCGTGGAAACAGTTTTGTCGAAGGAGATGCGGTTGTTAAGCAATGTTATAACTTCATTTTGTTTATTTTCTAAAGCAATTATAATTATATGTGATTTTAATAAGTTTAAGTCGGCATCGTCTGGATTTCCGGTTATTTTATAGCGGTACCTAGAAAGTTAAAAAGTCCTCGTTTATGTCTCCTAGTTATTTTATGCAAATTGTCTTTGGTTTCGTTAAGTACGTGGTCGTATTGGGATTTTAGTAAGGTTAATGGTCCCATTTTTGTCGGAGTTTGAAAATGGTCATCAGGGTTGATGTTTAGAATGTCTTCTAATTTTTCTAAGTTGATATGTAGGATATGTCGGTGATAGTGGGAGATTTCTTTGGATTTTCCAATTTCTTCGGAGTAGTATCCATTATTCGGAATCGTCTGAATTTTGACAGTAGCCTGAAGGCCCAGGAACAGGGTCGTCCCGTGAAGAATTTTGGTTTTGACATAAGCCTGAAGGCCCAGGAACAGGGTCGTCCTGCAAAGAATTTTGATTTTGTAAGCGTTTGTCATGTTTTTCTAAATCTTTTTACAAATTTTAAGTGAGTGTTTGTTTCGTTTTGTTTATTAGTTTTACGAATAATTTTTGTTTTATTTTGGGTTGTTGGATTTATTGTAGAATAAGGGGCATTTAACTTTGCTCTGTGTTTTTTCTTTTTAACATACAAAGTTTGTGTGGGTTCAATTTCAGGTATAGATTCAGTATTTTGGTTTTGTTTATTTAGTATGTCTTGTCTTTTCTCTTTTTGTTTTGTATATAAGTTACTTAAAAATGGTTGCAATTCTTCTTTATGTCTTTGAACGTACGTTTCATATACTGGAAGATTAAAGTCGAAATGTATTTCCTCGGCGTATGGTCCGTAAAGTATTAAAAAGACGAAAAATTGGTCGCGCTATGAATAGATTGATTATAAATTAAAACAGCATGAGTAAATATGTCTATTGGGTCATTTGGATTTTGGTCACGTAACGTTCTTAATTTTTCAATTAGGGTAGAGTGAAAACGTTCTACTGGAGAATTGGAAGAAGAATTATTAACTGTGGTAAAATGTAATTCTATTTTATGTATCTTCATGAATTCTATTAATAAAGAGGAATTAAATTCTGTGCCATTGTCATATACGATTTTTCTACGATAATTGTGGTGCAAAAAATAATGTCTTAGTTTACTCAAAACTGAAATTATTGTAGTTTTGTCAGGAATTTTATAGCATTGCGCGTACTTGGAAAATGAGTCAATTATGGTCAGATATAAATTTTTATTACAATAAAATACGTCTATGTGTAAAATATCGAAGGGCTTTTGTCCTAACGAAGGTCCTAATTGTGGAAGTTTGTACGGATGTCGTTCGTATTTGTTCTTTAAGACCGCTTTACAGCTTGCAAGAAAACTTGCTGCAACTTCTTGCATGACTAACTTTAATGCAATTTATTGCAGGGTCTTTATGTGCGACTTTACAGCTTGCAATTAATGTTGAAATTTTTACTCTTAATCTAACTTATTTATGATTTTTTTTAATTACTTGTTTATTTAAAACACTTTAGTCGATTTAGTTTGATAGATAGATTGAATTAATTTCGATAGATTTAGATTAGAATTTAGAATGATATCTTTAGAATTAATTTCAATAGATAGATTGATTTAGATAGATAGATAGTAAATTTCGTAATGCCAAGACTATGCAAGACATTGTTGGTACTTCAGGCAGAAGATAGTTCAATTTTTGATGATACTCTAACGTATTAATTAAAAATATTAAAATTAGAAAAAGCCGATAATCTACAAATCAAGCCAAGGTAAATACAAATGTGTGGGAAAGGAAATAATAAACAAAACAGGAAACAGCTGTCTCCGTGTCAATCAGTGATTATGACATTTGACGTTGTGAAAAAATTAAACTTCCTACAAATTCCCCTAGACTTGCATGAAAACTTGCACAGAAAATGGCACCAAACCGATTATCGCGCAACTGCAATAAGTTGCAGGCAATAATCAGCTGACCACATACTGCGCATGCCTTTGGGCAACTTTCTTGCATCTTGCAGGTAAAATTGCAAGCTGTAAAACGGACTTTAGGCAAATTTCACATTTGTTGATAAAGTTTGAAATAGTTGTTTGCATAGAAGGTCAATAATATTTTCGCTTTAAGTGTTTGTACGTTTCGGTTATGCCATTATGATTTTCGGTATGATACCTTTTTACACATTCTATTTGATTTATTTCTTCTTCAATGTTCTGTAATATAGTATTGCAAAAGAAGACTTTTATCGTTGTATTTATATTATCTTTAAAACAGTTACAAATAAATGGCCTTAATTCGTGTGCTACTTTAATTGCAAATTTTTTATTAGGTTTAAGTATATTTTTTAGCATATCTGGAATTTCTTTTTTCCAGTCATTAGTTAAATTTTTTGTGTATCTGTGTTTATCGAAAATTTTCTTATAGGTTAAATCGTTAGTTAGCGATTCTGGAATTATAATTATTTGATTTTTTCGAAAGATTAATTGGTTCTTCTGATATTTGAATTCCCGTAATAGGATTTTCAATAACCGTATGTTGTGTGTTGTCAGTGCTGTTATTATTTTCTTGATTTGTAATAAATTCTTTAAGGAATTGGTCTGGATCAAAATCGTTAAGATCTGGGGGTTCTGCGCACAGTGAACTGCGAGTTAACGCGTTGATTTGAACTCTAGAGAGGGCGTCTGCTACTTGATTCTCTTTTCCTTTTTTGTATTTGACCGTAAAATTATAGTTTTCAAGTTTTAATCTCAACCGAGCTTATCTTGATGTGGGATCCTTAATTTTATAGATCCACACCAGTGGGTTATGGTCGGATTCGACGGTAAATCTTTTTCCATATAAATAAGGCCTGAAATGTTTGCAGAAATCTATGATTGCTAAAAGTTATTTTTCGGTCGTCGAATAATTTTGTTCTGCGGAATTTAATGTGAGAGAGTAATAGGCAATTGGGTGATTATTTTGTGTTAAGACAGAGCCTATTGCAATATTGGAGGCATCTGTTGTTAGTACAAAAGGTACTGTAAAGTCAGGATATGAACTGGGGCATTGGATAGTAATTGTTTGCATTTTTCGAAGCACTCTAAGTAATTGGGATTTTTAGGGTCGATAATAGCTCCTTTGCGCGTACAACGAGAGAATGGGGATGTAATTTTAGCGAAATTAGGGATGAATCTACGGTAATAACCGATGAGTCGAAGGAAAGATTTGATTTCCTTTAATGTTTTTGGAAGTGGGTAGTTTTGTATAGCATCCAATTTGGAAGGATTGGGTTTTTTGCCATCGGGCGTGACTATATGTCCAAGAAATGCGACTTCTTTTGTCAAGAATTCTGATTTATCTAGCTGAACCTTAAGATTAGTTTTCCTGAAAGTGTCAAAGTGAAGGTTAATGGTGCTTTTTCATCGTAAAATATGTCCTTGTATCTCTTGCATAATTTTAAAATTTTTTCACACACACACACACACACACACACACACACACACACACACACACACACCACACACACACACACACACACACACACACACACACACACACACACACACACACACACACACACACACACACACACACACACCACACACACACACACACACACACACACACACACACACACACACACACACACACACACACACACACACACACACACACACACACACACACACACACACACACACACACACCACACACACACAACACACACACACACACACACACACACACACACACACACACACACACACACACACACACACACACACACACACACACACACACACACACACACACACACACACACACACACACACACACACACCACACACAACACACACAACACACACACACACACACACACACACACACACACACACACACACACACACACACACACACACACACACACACACACACACACACACACACACACACACACACACACACACACACACACACACACACACACACACACACACCACACACACACACACACACACACACACACACACACACACACACACACACACACACACACACACACACACACACACACACACACACACACCCACACACACACACACACACCACACACACACACACACACACACACACACACACACACACACACACACACACACACACACACACACACACACACACACACACACACACACACACACACACACACACACACCACACACACACACACACACACACACACACACACACACACACACACACACACACACACACACACACCACACACACACACACACACACACACACACACACACACACACACACACACACACACACACACACACACACACACACACACACACACACACACACACACACACACACCACACACACACACACACACACACACACACACACACACACACACACACACACACACACACACACACACACACACACACACACACACACACCACACACACACACACACACACACACACACACACACACACACACACACACACACACACACACACACACACACACACACACACACACACACACACACACACAACACACACACACACACACACACACACACACACACACACACACACACACACACACACACACACACACACACACACACACACACACACACACACACACACACACACACACACACACACACACACACACACACACACACACACACACACACACACACACACACACACACACACACACACACACACACACACACACACACACACACACACACACACACACACACACACACACACACACACACACACACACACACACACACACACACACACACACACACACGTGGTACGTGACTATATCATGTCAATGATCATAGTCGTCGAGGCATTAACTCAATAAAAAAAAATAAATGGTTTTTTGTATTTGTGAGATGCATTAAAATATTTGGTAGCGTTGTGTGAAATAATGGTATCTGATCCTCCGGAATCTATTAGGACTTTTAAGTTTTAATTTAGACTTGGGTAAAATAAAATACGGTAATTGAGGATAGTTGCGGATATTATTTAAGTTTATTGAGGGGGTGGCTGTTCTTGTAAAGGAACGCTCTGAAAATTTTTATCATAAACATTTTCTTGTTCATATGGGTCGAATAAGAATTCGAAATCTTTGCTATTATTAGCTTCTACATTAAAAAAAAAAGCGTGAGTTCTCCTAGTCGAAATACTCATAGGTTCGTGGTTTCTGGACAAAACCGTCTGTACGCCGCTCATGGGGGTAGGATTATTGTTTTGACGATTTTGCGGAAAATATTGTCTATTAGTGTGTTGGTTGCAATTGTTTCTATGTGGAAATAAAGATTTCTGGTATAGTTATTTGGAGTATTTGAAGTATTATTATTGCTAGTAAAGTTATTTCTGAAATTATTTGGTCTGGGATTATTATATTGGAATGAGTTATTAGAATTAGATTGGTATTGATTTCGAGGCTGGTTGAAATAATATTTCAGATGATTAGGGTTATTTTTAGGATGGCTAGGCGGATTATTATTTGATTTTGGCATTTGTTGTCGTTTTAAAAAATTCATGTACTGTTGTTGGTTTTTGTGATTGTCGTATGATATACATTTTTGAAGAGCTTCGTCTAAGGAATTTAATTGAAAGTGGGATAGGTACTCGCAGTAGGGTTCATTAATACTAGTGCAAAAGGTTTTTAGAGCAATATTTTTAAAATATGGGGTTTTAAATTCTACCGTTTCTGGATTGCTGTATAAAGAAATTTTTTTTTTATTTAAACAAAAATGACCCTGCATCAACTACTAAGAGTTATTAGCAGGGGGTACAAACACAAAATTACAAGTTTTTAATTTCTTACAAGGTATATATGTATAACTTAAATATGTTCTATTAAACACTGTAAATTTTAATGTCTTTCAAATATTTAAGCACTTTGTTGAACTGGCAGCTTAATAGATCCTTCAGGTTGGTAGAGAGGTTATTTTTTCTTCTTTCTTGGGTGTATGTTTTGCATTCTAACAGAATATGTTTCACAGTGATTTGGATCTTGCAGTTGTGGCAGAAAGGGATGGCTTCTTTATTTATTAAGTGAATATGGGTTGGTATAGTATGTCCTAATCGTAGTCGAGTTATTATCACTTGTTCACAACGTTTGAGTGGGAGTGGTAAGGTGGTGCCGACAGTTTCGATAACATCTTTTAATTTGTTGGATGTGGAATTCCAGTTACACTGCCATAAGTTGGTAATATGTTTTTTGATGGAGGTTTTATGGTCGTTTCTTGTTATCATGTGTGACACAGGGATGCTTTCATCTAGTGCAGCTTCATTCGCAAGTTGGTCCACTGCTTCATTTTCCTTGATTCCCACGTGTGATGGCACCCATAAAAAAGTTATTTCTATGTTTTTTGTTGATAGTAGTATGAGTTCATTTTTTATTAACATTATAATTTCATTTGATGGATACAATTGCTGTAAAGCTTTTAGTGTACTTAGTGAGTCAGATATTATAATATAATGAGGTGCGGATTTTCTTCTGCAAACTTTCAGTGCCTCTAAAATAGCCATTGCTTCTCCAGTAAATATGCTACAACTCGGAGGAAGTCGTATTTTAAAGTGGTCTGCTCCATGTATGTAAGCCGCTGCTAGTCCTGATTAAGTTTTTGATGCATCAGTGTAGATATGTTCAGAATTTGGATATAGGAATATTATTTCATGGTATGATTGATGTATTACTTTTGGGTTAGTGGATGTTTTGGGATAGCCAGTAAGGGATGTATTTACAATTGGTGGACTAGTTGACCAGGAGGGAAAGTTTTGGGTTGGATTTATGATGGCATTAAACTGCTCACAGTCGTAACCACTGAATTTGATTCTTTCATGAAAAGGGAGTATATTAATCGGTTTATTTTTGTAAGTACTAATACATTTAGGTTTGAAAATATTTGAATGCATGGGATTATGTTGATTTGATAATATAAAAGTTGCATAATTTAGTGACAGTTGTTGCCTTCGTAAGTGTAAAGGTAGTTCGTTAGCTAATACTTAAAGGCTATTTGTTGGGCTAGTTCTAAATGCGCACAGAGCAATTCTTAGTGACGTTGTTTGAATTGAGTTTAGTTTTTTTAATGTAGTTTTTTTGGCAGTACCATAACATATTGAGCCGTAGTCTAATTTGCTACGTATAAGTGATTGGTATAAGTTTAATAGGGTTCTTGTATCTGCTCCCCATGTACGGTTTGAGAGAATTTTCAGGAGATTAATTCTAGGTTGGCACTGTTTTTGTAAGGTATGTATGTGGCTTTTCCAGTTAAGGGTGCAATCTAAAGTTAAACCCAGGCAGTTTATTTCATTTGTTTCTTTTAGAGTATGTCCATTTAAAGTTAGATTAACGTTCTTTATATTTTTCCGTTTGCTGAATATTATGTACTGTGTTTTTTCAGGAGAAAAGTTAAAACTAGTTTTAAGTGACCATTTTTCCAGCGTGTGTAAGAATATCTGTATTACTTCAGCCGCACATTCCACACTTCTGCTCTTATGGTAGATAATCAAGTCGTCTGCGTATAAATTGGCTTTAATCGGTAATCTCATTTCGTCCAAGATGTTATTTATTGCAATCAGGAACAATGTTGGGCTTAAAATGGAGCCTTGCGGAATTCCATTTTCAAGAGAGCGTGGACTAGAGTTATAACCGTTAGCTCTTACTTCAATGTGCCTATTAGTTAAGAAATTTTGTATAAAAGCTAGTGTGTGACCCTCGATTTCAAATTTTTGTAGTGTTTTTAAGATGTTATATTTCCATGCAGTGTCGAAAACTTTATTATTATCAATAAAGACAGCTAGTAATTTTTGATTGTGTAGAAATGCTTCATGGATTTCAGACTCAAGCGATACTAAGTTGTCGGTAGTGGATCTGCCTTTACGAAACCCACTTTGATAGGGGGATAATAACATTGAGTTTTCTAGGTGCCATACTAGTCTGTTATTTATAATCTTTTCCATTAGTTTACACATACTACATGTCAAGGAGATTGGACGATATGACAAGGAATCGTCTTTAGGTTTGTTGGGTTTAAGAATTGGGATGATAATTGCATGGCACCATATCTTGGGAAATATATTATTGACAAATATTGAGTTAAATAGTTCTAGGAGGATAAGTTTAGCTGATTTTGGAATATTTTTCAATAAAATAGGTGGAATATCATCTGGACCGGAAGAGGTGTTTTTAAGGCAGTTTAGAGAATAATCAAATTCTTGTTGAGTTATGTTTTCATTTAGTGGCGATTTGCTGTCATGGATTGAAATTTTAAAGGATTCTTCATGATTTTTGTATTTAACGAAATTTGAGTTTAGGTTGCTATCACTAGAATTTATTTGATACACATCGGCTAATACGTTAGATATGTCTTTTTTGTCTGAAACAAGATTATTATTGTAAGAAAGAGTATTAATATTGATGTAGTTGTTTGATCCTTTAAGGTTTCGGATCTTTTTCCAGATGGTTTCGATAGGAGTTGAGGGATTTATTGAGGCAACATAATTATGCCAAGATTCTCTTTTGCTTTTTTTGATTAAATACCGAGTTTTTGCCCTAAGCTTTTTAAATTCCAGGAGATTAGCATCTGTTTTATGTTTTTTGGCAATTTGTACTTGGTATCGTAAGGTGTCGTATTTGGAGAGGTTTCGGAGGGTACGTTTGAGGAGTTAGCAGTAGTTATGATGGGACAATCTGTATCGTTATGTCCAATAGTGTTGCACTTTGAGCAGTTTAGTCCATCAATAGAGAGGAATAAACGATAAGTTTTATTGTGGAATACATTGAAGGAGTCAGGAATGGAAGTATTATCCAGGGGCGAAATAAATACTTGCCTTCTGAAGCTTAGGACGTGACTATATTAGGTTTCTGTCATACCTATTCTTAGGAACGTCATCTTGGAAACTGCAGTGATGCCTAATTTTTGTAATTCTGCTTCAATGATATTGTTTGGAATTGAAGGGCATACATTAGATATTACAAGTCGTTGTGCTGGCGTGATTAATCTTCTTATCTCTATTTCTGACTCATTTATATTAATATGTTTGTAAGAAGCAAGAAGCATATCGACTATGTTTTTGGTAGAGAGGTAGATATATATTCTGTTGTTTGGAATTCTAGATGCAAACAAGACGTTACGTGGACCAACCAGTGATCCAATTGCTACGATGTAATTGTCAATTTTGATGCCTTCGATACTCGAGAGTACTACTGCTTGGTCCTCTGTTGGGTGTTTGAACGTGTTTACTACATTGGAATAAGTATTTTTTGGCATATTTGGTGTATTTGAAGTAGAAGTAGTCATCTTTTTAATTGAAGTCATTTTTATTTTGTTTCCTGCGTTGGGGCAGGTCCGGTCCTGTCGCCGGCCAGAGAACCGGCGTGGATCAGTTCCGAACGGTTCCAAAAAACCAGTTGATAAAACCAGTAGGTTGAACTTGATTTGAATTGTATAGGTTATATTTACTATTGTAATATCTTATTTAAAGGTTTTTGGGTACTCACGTCGGGTTGATGTCGAATGGCATCAACACTACACTATTATTTATTTATAGTATTTAAGAATATCAAATTTTTGTTCCGTATTTTACATATAAAAAGTAAAAAATAACAGAGCGATTTAAAACTTGGTATAATCATGCCACTGTCAGGGCCGTCTCCATAAAGAAATATGTTGTAATAAATCATTAAGGTTATTTAAAATTATCTGATGATATTGATCGTAATTCTCTTGTGATTTTTGCACATTTGTCGAAAGTTGGGTGACTAAAATATCTTCTGAACGTCTGTCTCCGTATTTGGTTAAAAGTAGGGGCCTGATTTCGGTCCAAAGGGTTTTATAAGAAGAATTTAAATAGTCTCTGGATTCACCTTTAATTTTTGAAACAATATTTGCATTCAAAATAAGTTGTTGTGGTACAGTAAGATTTTGATTAGTAAAAAAGTTAAGTAGATTATCTACGGATTTAATGAATGTGGAGAGGTTATCTCCTGTTGTAAAATCGGGTAATGTAGAACATAAGCTAGAAATATCACTATTGTTAAGGGCCATGTTTGAACGATTACGGTTTCGAAATTTATTTCGTAAACTATTCGTCTCTTTATAAAGATCTTTAATTTCGTTACAGTTTAAATTACAATCAGCTAATAATAAATGTAAATTTTCTACAGAAGTATCAGTAAAAGTGCTGATTCAAAGAAAAAGGGAAAAACTTACAGGATGATTGTCAGTGGTGATGTTCTCTGCATTGCCTTGTGCCTTCTTCTCTTAGGTTTTTTTAGATTTTCGTCAAACAACTAAAGTTGACCGGAAAACACTAGTTTCTGGACGAAGAATCCTGTTCGCAGCACCAGAAATATTGGAAACACTTCAAAGTCACTTTTAAAAAGATTTATTTACAATTTAAAAACTAACAATAATTTTGAACTACAAAAATGTAAAACTTTCAAAATATAAATGGACGGTCAGTGTAAACGTATTTGAGGTTATATTTTTATATATTATTTGATATTTATTGTTTGCTGATTTCTTCGTCGTTACGATTTTGTTTGGAGACTATCAGTAGGTAAGTTATATTTTCTTCACACATACAATTGGGTTCACAATATATAGGCACGTAAGTGACAAAAAAACACTTAAGTTTAACTGGTACTTCTACGTACCGTTGGGACTAATTGTGTTGTTTTGATGCCACGATAGATTTTCCATATTTAGTAATTTAACTCTTTTATTTTCACAAGAATGCTTGTTAAACAACAAAATAATTGTACACAAAAATAAAGGAGCCAACTATAATGATTTTTATTTTAATGCTTAGTATGTCTGCAAACCGCAGGTTAGCAAAGAAAGTCCTGACATACGACGAGTTGGCACAACTCATTGAAAATGATGAGGATATGGATGCATTTTTACCACCGCTTGACAACAATGAAGACACTGATGTAGAATCTGAAAACGAGGAAGAATTTCCGCAAAGTCAGCTACTAGTGGAATCCAATAGAAACGTAAAATCTAACTTGAATGATGAAATCGAGAATGAAAATGATAATTGTAAAATACCTAAATTAACTGACGATATTCACGATCACAGTGTTGAAGTTCACGAATCAGGAGAAGCTGTTAATGAGCTCATACTGATTAGTGCAGAAGAACAAGTTTTGAGGCAGTGGAACAAAATTGAAAAGGCTACAGAAATTCCTACTTATGTAAAACCAAACTATGTTTGGGAAGAAAACTATTTTGAAGAGTGTCAAAATTCTCTTGATATTTTTATAAAATGGCTGGAAAATGTTCCCGTGGATATAACGTTTCAGTCTAATTTATATGCAGTACAAAAAGGAAAACGGTTAAATATAGCTAAAGAAGAATTTCTTTAGAGCATACGATAGAGCATGGAGACACTGTATTCTACAAACATTGAAAGATACTGGCATTCAAGGTAACATACTTGCATTTATAAAAAAATTTTTAAAAAACCACTCGATTCAAGTTAGAATAAATGGTGTTACAAGCTCATCTAAGATACTAGATAATGGAATTCCTCAAGGTTCGATTCTTAGTCCAACTTTATTCTTAATCGCTTTTAATAGTATTGTTGATGTAATTAAAGCGCCCATTAAAGCTAGTCTTTACGCAGATGACATTGTTATTTATACTTAATCGAATAATATAATGACAGCAACTAATATTATACAGAGTTTCCTAAATCGGCTTTGTAATTGGACGATTAAAACGGGATTTGTTTTTTCTACTGAGAAAACACGATACATTATTTTTAATAAAAATAAAACCCACCTCACAACTAATCTTACATTAAATAATTTACTTTTAGAACAGTCAAAAGAAATAAACTTTCTAGGTCTAACTTTTGAGAGAACTTTAAATTGGAATTCACACATAAATAAACTACAGCTTTCCTGCCAAAAAAGATTAAATATACTCAAAATATTATCCAACAGAATTTGGGGTGCTGATCATAAAATATTATTTAGGCTTAACAAATCGCTCATTAGAACTAAAATCGACTATGGTTGTATATGTTACGATGCTGCATGTAAAACCACTCTAAAAAAACTAAACAGTATTCAAACTACAGCTTTGAGATTAGCACTGGGAGCTTTTAAAACTAGTCCAGTTAGTAGCATGCAAGTTCTAACTGGAGAACCTCCCTTACATATAAGACGACAGCAACTATCCTTAAACTACATTGCAAAGATATCATCCCAGAAACAGCATCCTGTATTTTTCCATATCTGCAACCCTGGCCTTCCTCCTAACAATAAGACTAAAAACTCTACACCCCTCATAGAAAGAATAAACCTTACAACTTTTGATAGGAATCATTTCAATACAACACTACATATAAACGCAAACTATCCCCCATGGACAAGCCACCCATTAACTACTGATGTAACACTTACCAAGTATCCCAAATCTACTACAAATTCCACAGTAATTAAATCTCTATTCATGGAAATTCTAGACCACTATCCTAATTATTTGCAAATCTTTACCGATGCCTCTAAAACTCCCAATGGTCACGCTGCTGCCTACTACTGTAAAGAAAATTCTTATAGCATATCGATACCAACCAACTGCAGTATACTAACAGGTGAAGCTACAGCTATTTTGGAAGCCCTAATCTTCTTCGAAAAGAGTAGAACGATGAAGTGCATTATCGTAACAGACTCATTAAATGCATTACTAAAACTGAAACAAATATATACCAACAACCCTATTATACAGAGTATAAAAAACGTACTAGAAAAATTTTCATCATTAGGAAAGGAAGCGGCTTTTATTTGGGTACCATCACATATAGGTATCTACGGAAATGAAAAAGCAGATCAACTGGCTAACAAAAGTCGAATGAACTCAAACCATATTGCACAATTGAAGACATATCCGTACACCGATCTAAAAAACCTGGTTAAAATCCATTGTATTAATACTTGGCAAAATTATTGGGAAAAATTAGGTACTAAACTAAATGTAATTTGCCCAAAAATAACTGATGTTCTGGAGACTCCTTTAAACAGAAGAAACCAAGTCATTATTAATCGTCTAAGAATTGGCCATACTGCCTTAACACACAAATACTTAATAACAAAAGAACCACTACCTATCTGCTGCAGCTGCTCTAACCCACTGACTGTCAAACATATCTTGCTTGATTGTCCTCAATTCATGGAAAAAAGAAGATCCCATGGATTCACAGATGATGATCTCAAGACAGTTCTCACCAAAAAAGTTTCAACAGTGTTAAGCTATTTAAAAGACATCAATTTATTCAATTGTATTTAATGTAATATTCAATTGTACTTAATGTATCATTAAATTGTATTTAATGTAATATTTCATGTATTTGTTATAGCCACTAATAACCCTGCGCGGTTGATGTGGTTTTGTGTTTAAATAAAAAAAAAAAGAATTTCTTGCATTTTGGGAATTAATTTTTGGATGGGGTATCACACTCTGCCATCAATTCCTGATTATTGGTCAACGCAGGATGACCTTTCAGTTTCACTTGTGCCACAAACAATGCCTAGGAATAGATTCCAAGCTATTTTATCTTTTTTACATATAAACGACAATCAGGGTATACCCAAAAACAACACAGATCGATTATATAAAGTAAGACCGTTAATAAGTGCGTTAAATACTCAGTTTATAAATTATTGTAGGGAACAAGTAATGTCTCTCGATGAATCTATCGTTAAATTCAAAGGGCGCTCTGCACTAAAGCAATATAATCCGATGAAACCTATTAAAAGGGGATACAAGATATTATAGTGCTATAGTGATATAAGTGGTTTCATTAAAAAGTTTGACATTTATCAGGGAAAACATGAGAAGATTGATAACAAATACAAAGAGTATAATTTAGGAGAAAGAGTAGTACTATATTTAACAGAAGACAGGAACAAAAATAAAATCTACTTTGACAATTTTTCTACCACAGTGAATTTATTAGAGAAGTTAAAGGGAGAGAATACATTAGCCTGTGGAACGATAAGAACGAATCGCAAAAATTTACCACCTAAAATAAAAGAAGACAAAGTGCTTAAAAAGGGTTAATACAATTTTAGAATTTCTAAAACAGGGATATCATATTTCAAATGGAAAGATAATCGTGTGGTCAGTATTGCTTCAAATTTCCACGGCTCCGAAGATACCAAAGTCAAAAGAAAACAACGTGATGGTACAATAACCAAAGTAGATGCTCCTACTATTATTAAAGACTAAAATAAATCAATGGGAGGTGTAGACTACCATGATCAATTGCGACAATGCTATGGTTTAGATCGGAGGTCCAGAAAATGGTGGCAACGTATCTTTTGGGCGTGTATGGAAATTACATTCGTAAATGCGTTTGTAATTGCAAAAAAAGTGTTAGATGAACCTTCCACTAACTTATTACAGTTTCGAAGGGATCTTACCAGAAGCCTTTGCTACCTATCTACACACAGAAAAAATAAAAGAAAATCTGTTCCTTCAACAGGTACTCCATCAAAGAAACGACGTTATGATTATAGCGTGCCTTCTGGAATAAGGCTAACTCAAGTTGGAAGTCACTGGCCAAAGTTTGTGGAAAGACGCGGTAGATGCGAAGTTTGCAGCTCAAAAGCTATCCAGTCAAAACCTACTTCAACCTGTTCTTAGTGCAAAGTATTTTTGTGTATTAGTGCAAATAAGAATTGTTTTGCTGAGTACCATGGAATGGATTACTGAAAAACGTATTTTTTTTTAAATAAAAGTATTGTGCCTAAAATTTTTACTGACTACAGATTTTCCCAGCGGTACTTGTGAGTACCACCAATATATTTTTTGTAAAAATACATCTATAGACTATTTTGTGAACTCTATAATACTTTAATAATTATTTTAAAGCAGAAAACAATAAAAAACTTTTTAATATTCAAGCAGCAAGGTTCTTGGGATTTTAAGAGGTTAGAGTGCTGGTACGCTCATGTACCGCTGGTAGTGAAAGGGTTAAGAAGCTGGCGTGTCAAATAGCTCTCAGAAATTATCTATCTCATCAATGTTCTTATAATGGATACAGGTAAACAATTGCTTGAAACCCAGAAAAAATCTCAAAAACTAGAAGAAAACGATTTACTCCAGAAAATATAACCATTTTTTTTAGAAACTGCAATGGCAGACATTTATGTAAACCCTGCAAAAATTTATACCGCTAACAAAACATTTTTTACAACGGTATAGTCAAAGAATGTACGTGTGATAATACCTGGTCACTCCGTGTATTTAAATTTATATATATTTACCGGCATATTTAAAAAGTGTCACCTCAGAAATCACCTGGTAAATTGATTAGTACATATGCGATATATTTCTTTAGGCATACTTTTGCTGGTCACAAATTTATTACTAAGAGGCAAATAAAAAGAAGTAGTTACTACCCAAGAATGACCAGAAGAATCACTTCTAAAACAGTGTGCAGAAACCATTAATTAGAAAATTCCGTAGCAGTGACAAAAGTAGTAAAAGTTGAGGAAGTTAATCCAATACAAAACAGAAAAAGTCTGTAAAAATAAAATAAGAAACCAAAATCGACTAACCAGAACACGGAATCACAATAAAATTAAAAAAAAGAAAAAAGGTAATAACCAAGAGTGACGAATTTTCACTGTCTGAGACGATATAATTGTAAAGGATGATTTTGACATGAATATGGATAAAGACAAGTGGGCACATAATGATGCTTTTGTATTGTATAATATTCCGAAGATTGTCATTGCGAAGAGTGGAAAAAATAAAGTGTTTCCAGTGATCTCATGATGAGCATAGTATCATTCGTGATAAGAATAAAACGATTTTTACATACTAAAAGATAATAAAAAAAACTACGTATGTGACTTGTGTTAGATATATAATAGTTTTTGTATATTAGATAACGTATCCAAAACAAGAAGACCTAAAAGTTCGGGAATAAAAATGTACTACATTCATTATAATTATACGACGGCTCTACGACGTATACATGCCTGTAAAAGGGAAAAACGGACACATCACACCAATTTTTAAGAAGAGGCATCCAACTACGTGCAACACAATTGCTACACAGAAAAAAATATACAACACTATCAACAGGGATTTAGAAAAGGGAGATCAACAATAGATGCAATGCACGTACTAACGCAAACTATCGGAAAAAGCTACGAACATGGCATAGAACTACATCTACGATGCAATAAAATTGCTACACAGAAAAAAAATACAGAACAGTATCAACAGGGATTTAGAAAAGGGAGATCAACAATAGATACAATACACGTACGCAAATACGCAAAGCATCTAAAAAATCTACGAAAATGACATAGAACTACATATATGGTTCATTTACTTCCCACAGGTCTTCAACGGCATATAAAAACAACAATTATTAAAAGGCATAAAAATAATGAAAATATCATCAAAGTTAATAAGACTGACTAGAATCACAATGAAGGACTCATCAGCAAGACTTAAAACAACCGAAGGAGATACAAGTGACATCAATATAGAACGTGGCGTAAGACAAGGAGATAGTTTGTTAAGGGTGCTCTTTAATATCATACTAGAGGGAGTAATTAGAGACACAGAGCTAAAAAGAGAATTATTCAAAGTTCAACACAAATCACAGGATACACGGACGATCTAGCATTGGTAGCCGTGACCAACAAAGGCTAAAAAAACACTCCTTAATTTGATTAATAAATCAGAATAAAACAAAATACTTAATAAAGTACAAGAGACGATGTAAACAGACTAACAGAAATAAAATTGGGTGAAAATAAATTCGAGAAAGGCAATTACTTTAAATACTTGGGGGTGTTAGTGGACGGCAAAAATGGAAGGAGTGGAGAAATAAGTGAAAGAATTAAATCGCGGAATTAAGTGTATTGGAAATATCACCGACTACTTAAAGACAAAAACTTAAGCAAAAAAAAAAACAAAAACTAACATATATAGGGCAGCAATTAGACCGGTGATAATGTGTGGCATACGGAGCGGAAGTAATGTGTCTTACGAAAAAAAAAAAATGAAAAAAAAAAATAAGAAAAATTGAAAGAAAAATTATGGGAACAATAGACGGCTGATAAAGACGGAACAAGAAGAATACAGAAAACTGATGAACTATGAAATAATAAATAAGTATAACCGAAGGGAAAGACATAGTAAAATTTATTAAATACAAAGACTGAGATGGTTTTGACACATATAAAGAAGAGAAGAAGACGCACAATTTGGGAAGATAACAAACTGGAATCCAGTAATCAACAAAGACGGAAAGACCGTAAATATTGAACCGTTGACATAACCTAGTTTTATTGAGTAGCGACTGCATGATTTAAGCTGTGAGCCACTGTATAAAGTTTATTGTTAAATAAATTATATAAAATAAAATTTCTTTTAGATTTGGAAAAGTAGTAATCAATGAACTAATTTAGTGATAGTCCTCAGAAAACAAGTGATAGATGAAAGTAAGAAAGTTTGGCACTTGGGTGTGGTCGTTTATTATATAAAAAATATGGAACAGTGAATGAATAGTGATAGTTTATTATGAAAAGATTGAAAATTGAAAATACAAACATTAATAAATTAAACATTTTTTTAAACAATTTTTTTTATAATTATGTTTATTTACAATCTACATCATTACAGAGTATTAAGTAAATGTGTTACAGGTTTTGGGCGTGAAGGAGAGACATCCAATGATGTCTCACCTTATTCTAATTTTGAAGTAGGTCTTGAAGCCAGGGTCTATCTAGTCTTCTTGTGGCTGGACCATTATTGAATAATTCCCTTACTAGCTCATTTTCATGGCGAATGATACGTTCATTTTGTGACTCCATGGATCGACGGATTTCTTCTCTGATGAAAGAAAAATCCCTAAGTCGTAGTGAAGTGTTTGATTACTTACGTACTATGGTGCATCCACTAAACCAGATAGATTTGAATATGGATAGAATATGGTATAGAAGATTTTTGTTTTGGTTGTTAAGTTTTGATTTACGTCCTAGGAGCCAATACATTTGCTGGAATTTTAAGTTGAGCTGCCTTCTTTTGGTCTAGATATGTGTCTTCCAAGTAAGATGTTGGTCAAGATGGAGACCAAGGTATATAGCGTCTGTTACTGTTGGTATTCTTACATTTTTCATTCTTACAGGTGGGCATATGTTGTAACGGTTGGTAAATGTTATTTGGGTAGATTTTATTTTATTTACTTTTGTTCTTTATTTCGTATATCAATCACTGAGTATGTTCAGATAATTTTGCAGGTTTTGTGAGACTTGTATGCGATCTTCATTTACAGCTAGTATTGCTACGTCGTTAGCAAAGGAAGCGATTGTAGTATTATTAGTCTCTGGTATATCGGCTGTGTAGAGTAAAAAAAGCAACGGCTCTAGAACACTATCCTGCGGGACACCCGAGTTGATAGGACAGAGGTTAGATTGTTGGTCTTTGAATTTTACAGGGAATTATCTATTTGATATGTAGGATTTAAGTAGGAGGAAATAGTTACTGGATAGTGCTATTTTTACTTTGTAAAGCAGACCTCTGTATCAGACTTTCTCAAAAGCTAGAAACGCTAGAAATACAGCGTTGCAGTATTTCTTTTCTTTAAGACTTTTTGATATTTTATTTATCATTCGATGAACTTGTTGGGTATTCGAGTGATTTTCCCGAAAACCAAACTGATATTTTAAAAGTAATGATAGAAATTCATAATCTGTGTATATCCTTTATAGCAGCAATCTTTCAAAAACTTTGCTTACGGTTGGGATAAACAAAATTTGTTTAATTTAATAATGTTTGTATATTGAGAACGACTTCCAAAGTGGAAATTAAAACGTCAATAAACTTATTTTAAACTTCAATTGTGACTTATTCCCATTAAAATAGTAATTGCTTTATTATAAAAAGAAAAATTTTATGTCAAACAAATTCTATTCGAAAAACCTAGTCTTGAAGTTAATGGCGACATTCTTAGATACCGGTAGAACTCTATATGCTGATTATTTTTCATGTGTTTCTCGCCATATATATACCATTTCAAAAACTATCAGTTTCTAACGTAAAGGTCTATATACATAGTTTGAATAAAGTATGAAACCAAGTACATACCTTTGAAACTAAAATGATGACATCGATAAAACTTTGCATGTAAGTATAACGACACATAACACATCAGATGCCCTATTTTTTGTTACTACTCTACTTCCGTTTTTACTGGGATACCCTGTATATTTATACGCATTTTAAACAATCTGTCATTCCTAATTTAGATATACCAAGTTTGGTAAAAGAGATTTGTTAAAACGAGAACCAAATCACTTTACAGTTAAAGAATAATTACATTTATTTCCCAAGACCAATGAAAACAATCGTTTAAAAAATTACTTTAAATGTTCAAAACGCTCGCAAAAGTTCAAATCCTCATAAATTGTAAGCCTATTAATTTAATTACTAGTCTAAGAAAGATAATAACATAAACTTGGGATTATTTTTGTATTAAAACAATGAAGTAAGAAATAAATGAATACTATCTGATAAGTAACTGTTGGCAAACCAATTCACAGTAGTAAGTTGTAGAATAAAAGTAGTAAGTTGTAGAATAAAAATGGTTTAGTTAAGTGAAAAAGATCGTATTGAGATCGCATTCAAAAAAGTTTGGAATGTTTGGTAGCAAATTGACTTATAGACTTATTTTTCACAGACGAAGACTTGACTGGTGGAAAATATTTAGATTTACCAAAAAATTAAATTATTTCTGCAATTCAACAGAATGGTCAGTTACCACAAAATGTTTGGTTTCAAAAAGATAGAGCCGTTCGGTTTCCGCACTATTATTGACGGAATAGAAATTTTTTGAATGCGAATTTTTCAAAATGATTTGAAACAAAGAATTATTGATGAATGCAAACTAATTACTACGTAAAGAAGAATTTGGTGATTTATTTCTCGTTTTAACAATTTTTTATCATACTGTATGTATGAATTAAAAATAACAAGTTCTTTTAAAATCCATTAAATATACAGGATTTCTGTACCTGAAAATCGAGTATCACGAATGCTTAAAAATTAAAAACTGAAAATATATGCGGTAAAGTAACCGTTGGCCTACCCAAAACGGACGCCTATGACCGGTACTAGAAATTAGCATTTGATGGAATTGATTCAACTCTAAGGATAAACAATCGTACTAATTTTAGATGTTCTAAGTAGAAGCGTTTTAAAGGTATTTTAAAAAAACTAATTACAATCAGTCATCTTCAAAGCTCCTAGCTCCCTTAGGAAACATTTTCGGACTAGGTGAATTGGGTTAAATTGTCTTACAATTATCTGAGGAATCTCCGGTCTTGGTTTGCCAGGAGAGTTTCTGGATACCCTGTATATTTATCTTTATATATACATACATTTTACCTTGCAAAATGCATTAGAATATATATATATATATATATATATATATATATATATATATATATATATATATATATATATATATATATATAGTGTATAAAATAGGAAAACCTATTTTAGTACAAGTGTTTTAGTACAAGTGGTGGAAATCAACATTTAAAACCTACATTGAAAATGTTCAGTTAGTCCTAGTGGTGAAGAACACTGTCACAAACATGTTAAAAATATTAAAAAATGTATTTAAAATTTTGAATAAAAACATTACAACACAACAGGGTATTATTTCAAATACAAACACAACAAAAAATCTAAAAATTACAACCTACAAAAAACTGCAACTTCATGATAAAGGTAGAAAAGAAGAATTATTCTTCTTTTTTGATGACATATTTCAGATTTCTGTCAATATCCGGGTGTCATATGTAACGAGGTTATAATTTTCATATTTGAACCTCATGGATATGGAAAGAAAGAACCCAAGGAAACACAATCAGCAGGGAAATGAATTTTCTCAAGTACAGGTAGGCAATCTATGCATGCTATGATAAGTTCGTCACATGATAATATCACATGTTTGTGACAGTGTTCTTCACCACTAGGACTAACTGAACATTTTCAATGTACGTTTTAAATGTTGATTTCCACCACTTGTACTAAAATAGGTTTTCCATTTAGGTGCTGATGAAGGTGACAACATATCACCGAATATTTCACATTTCGAATAAAGTTCTACACGAAACTGGCTTATACCATCTCTAGCTGATCCTTGTTTTGACGCTTTCCCGAAAGTAACCCTCCAAAGAATATATATATATATATATATATATATATATATATATATATATATATATATACAGTGTAGGAAAAATTTTATGGTCGGTATGGACCTTACGTGAGATGGAGTGAGAAACAGCTGTTTAGAAAGAGAGAGGTATATTAGGTCCACCCTTTATATCGCCAAACATGCATGCCTGGAAAGGGGAAGTTCAACGTTGCCAAACTTATTGGATTTATTTGACCTGTTGTTTTTTTTGCATTTGAACAATGTTCTAAGATAATCCAATTTGGGCGAAATTGATTTAAATGACAGCTTACTGTTTTTTTATTGGGAATATGCCACAAGTTTACTTTACAATAAGTGTAATATAACATTTTGATTTCCACTGCGGAAATCGTTTTATATAAATAAAATTTATTAATGTTTCGTATTTTAAGTACGATTTCGGAATTAAAAATCTAAACATCAAAATAAGCTTATTTTAAAGTCACATTGTGCCTTATTCCCAAAATGAAATAATAAACTGCATACAATAACACCACATTAAAAAATATTCATACACAATAATTATTTGGCAACGTCGTCCGTCTGGTCAGAACACCGAGTAACGGGTAGTAGAGGTGGGTCGTGGTAATTTTATCGTTAAGAGCGTAGGCATAAAATTTCGGATTAATATTTTTTAAATGCATTCATTTTTTTCGAATCCTGATAAAACTAATAAATATTCTTCAAAAATTTAAACGCAGAATGAAACAATACATTATTACCGAGGGCCGAAAGTCCCTGAAAACTTCTATAATGTTTATTTTAATAAGTTATAAGGGTGAAAAAAAAATTAGTGTGATTTTTAATTTCAAATATCTCATTCAAAAAACTTTTTGTTTATTCTAAGGGACTTTCGGCCCTCGGTAATAATGTAATCTTTTATTCTGCATTTAAATTTTTCAAAAATATTAGTTAGTTTTCTCAGGATTCCAAAAAAAATGAATGAATTTAAAAATTTAAATTTTTGTAAACAAGTAACTATGATTGTTTAAAAGTAGTTTCAAGTAAGAGAGTACCTACATAAACAAACATAATGGCTATTATCGTTTATGTGTATATTTATTGAAGTGAAAGAAACTAATGATATATTTATTATAACTTGAAAAATAAACTAAACAATACAAATAGTAAATCGTACTTACATTTACATTACACGGTATTATTAAATCGCGAATAGTCTAAATTGAATTAAAAAACATAAGTTTTTCTACTATACCTACTTCTTATTAACCGTCTTCTTTTTTTATTTCAAATTAAACCAGATTTTGAACATGTGTTCACATTTACAATACTGTATGAATATAGGGGTTAAGTTAGGATATACACGGCGATGGTTTTTCCACCGTTGTAATGGACTCTCGATACAGGTGTACGTGTAGATGAGCCATCTCCAATTAATTGATCAAAAATACACCATGGATTTAAGTCATCTTTATTGGTTTCTTTTTCTTGTACTGGTTGATTTTCAATAGTACAATCTTCTTGTTCGTTAATTATAGAAGTAACCAGCTTTTTAACTTTTTCTTTTATTTTTTATCTTCATTTTTATTAGAAAAACCCTGCACTTTAAATGGTGAATCCATAAATGTACATAATGACAATATGCCACTCTGTTCTATCCCTTTAAATATTTTTGCTAAACCCGATATTAGTAATTGTACTACGTCGGATACTATGGATGTAAGGTTACCGTTTGCTAAAATTTTCTTGCAAGATTCTTGCAGACCGCGTACCATAACAATCACTGAACTACCCTTCAAGTATTTTTGGTCACTCATTGTACTTGTTATTTCTTTAAACGGCCGTAAAATTTGGGAAAGCTGAGAACAAATAATCCAGTGTTTTTTATTTAGATTTGGTCTAAGTCTAAGTCTGTATTATTTAATACCGATGTGGAACGGAAATACACGCCAGTACACCGAAAATATCAAAATACAGAGAGGAGTCCGCCAGGGTTGCGTGCTGTCCCCACTACTTTTCAATGTCTACAGTGAAGCGGTATTTTAAGAAGCGCTCTCAGACTCAATAGAAGGTATATCTATCAATGGAGAAGTTTTGAATAACTTACGTTTTGCAGACGATACAGTAATAATTACGGATAACAACAATGATTTACAGAACCTGATGCAACGCCTTAATGAACGCTGTCATGAGTACGGACTGAAGATAAATTTAAAGAAAACTAAATGCATGATCATGACTAAATCTGCACATGCAAATATCCAATTTATTATTGAAGATACTGCAATTGAGAGTGTTAATAACTATAAATACTTAGGAACATGGATAACATCAGATGTAGACCAAACCAAAGAAATTAAGACACGTATTGAAATAGCACGTACATCATTTATTAAACTTAAAAAGTTTCTTTGTTGTCGGGATATAAGGTTAGAACTACTCCTGAGAATGCTTCGATGTTACGTGTTCTCTACTCTTCTTTATGGTCTGAAAGCTTGGACACTAAAACAAGTTCATCTGAATAAGTTGGCCGCCTTTGAATTTTGGTGTTACAGAAAAATTCTACGAATATCATGGATTCAAAAAATGTCAAACATGGAAGTAACTAGAAGGATAGGAAATGAGGCAAAAATAATATTAACTATTAAAAGACGAAAACTTGAGTACTTGGGACATGTAATGAGAGGACAAAAATACGCATTATTACAACTTATTATGCAGGGCAAAATCCGAGGAAAGCGAAATGTGGGAAGACGAAGAATATCCTGGCTTAAGAACTTAAGGGAATGGTTTGAATGCAGTAGTGCAGACCTTTTTAGAGCGGCAGTCAACAGAGTCGGCATAGCCATGATGATTTCCAACCTTCGATAGAAGATGGAACTTAAAGAAGAAGAAGTGAAACGGATTGCCTCTTCTAACTCAGTCATTCTTTTTAACCTGTAATAGGTGAAGTTCTACCTAGTTTCCATGTCTTGGATTGGCCGTTTGGGAACTTTGTTATGTTGTAATTAATACTTTAAAAGCCTTTCTGAAGATAAGGTACTTTTTTTTAATGTGTTTTTTGCAGAATTGTCGAAAAAAGGACTTTTTATTTTATCTATTATTAAATCAGTTTTGACATAACATTCCTGAAGTAATGAATATAACAGTTTTTCTTGTTGGCGGTTTATATCCAGGAATCCACCCTGCAAACTTTTTAAAAGCTGGTTCTTCACCTATAGAAACGGATAAAACGAGTCTTTGCATAAGTTTAGTAAATAAATAAGTTTAGTCAAGAAAAAGAAACTGATAAAGGTGACTTAAGTCCATTGTGTATTTTTGATGAATTAATTGGACATGACTCATCTAAACATACACCTGTATCGAGAGATATACAAGAAGTCGACATGTATTTGTCTAATAATATATTACCCACAATAAATTTTGAACGGAGATTGGAACCGTCCATTACCGTGGTGGAAAAACCATCGCCATGTATATCCTAACTTAGCCACTATATTCATAAAATATTGTAGTATTGTAACAAAATCTTTTCCTTGTGAACACATGTTTAAAATCTGGTTTAATTTTAAATAAAAGAAGAACACGGTTAACAAGAAAAGTGGAAAAACTTGTTTTTAAATGTCAATTTAGACGATTCGCGATTTAATAATAACGTGTAATGTAAAAATGTAAGTACGATTTAATGTAAATGTAAGTACTATTTGTATTGTTTAATTTATTTTTCAAGTTATAATAAATATATCCTTCGTTAGGTTCTTTCACTCTAATACTTATACATATAAACGATAATAGCCAATATGTTTGTGTACTCGCTAATTTGAATCAATTAGTTACAGTTTACGAAAAACGGTTCCGATAAAAATTTAAAAAACGGGAGGACCCACCTCTAGTTTTTTAGGTATATTAGGATCGGAACCAGAGAATATGTAAAATATCTCTGATCGGAACCATTCGTCTCACTAATGGCCAATAGGTGTTAAAAATATTTGTGGAGGGGAGACCAAGGGGAAATATGATGGTTATCATTCATCACCATAATTTTACCATACCGACCATAAACTTTTACCTATACTGTATATATATATATATATATATATATATATATATATATATATATATATATGTTTGTTTTGAGGTTTCCGCGGGAGCTATATGTGCTGTCACTAGTCTAGACCTGTACTAATCGAGTAACGACGAGAAGTAGATCCACCAGGCTTGAGAATTGCAAGTGAGACCTTGCCGAAATGTCGCCAAAACAATGGTTTTAGGTATATGATTTCATTTGTTTTCCGGGTTTGACTCCGCGTTAGTAATTTCCGCGTTAAGACTCCGCGTTAAGTAAATCAAACCCGGAAAACAACTGAAATCACATATAGCTTCCGTGGAAATTTCAAATCCAATATATATATATATTATATATATATATATATATATATATATATATATATATATATACATATATATATATATATATATATATATATATATATATATATATATATATATATATATGCAAAATTATCGTTTAAATATTTTTATACTTTATAATTTTAATAAGTTTAGCTGATGTTTTTCAATTAGATATAAAAACATTTTAAGTACACGTTAATCAATCTTGACTTAATTAATTTTCTGAAAACAGGATAATTGCATTTTATGTTATTCATGACTTTTGTCGTACTGCAATAAAAAAAATTAAAGAACATAAGTACCATGCATTCGTTTAAAAATTGATATCACCATCGGCATGTGTTAATCGCCATAATACATCTAAATGAACGTTGAAACTATGATTGGTGCTCTGACAAGATATTTGGCGGGTTTTAAAAATAAAATTGGAACAGGTATATCCACCTGTCGAGGTGACATGCGCTAAAGGATTATTGATTATTCATGATTTTTTTCAAATTAATAAAAAAATGTGCTACGAATAAATAGGTACTTACTCTGAAATCCTAAAGCGTCCTGAAAATGAAAAAAGTAAACATGAATAAAAAATTTTATTTTATCTAAATACGGAAATGCATACCAGTTTTCCTTTTTGTTTGCTACATTTTTTTTCTGCTTCTTTTTGTGCTTTATCAAATATTTCATTTAAAAACTCATTTACAATTTTCATTTTTTCAGGATCGTTTTTAAATTCAGCTATCCTCATATCCAGAGAGTTATTTAAATCCAAACTTAATTCGGCCATTGTCGATAAAATGTATTTAGATATACGATAATCAAATCTGTTCCCACGTCACTTTGTATATTAAACTTACAAATAGATATGTAAATATTGTACCGTGTTTACATCGCTAACATATGACACACATTTGTTCCTCGATTTTAATACATCGTATGTTTCTGCTACACATGCTCTGTAATCTTGCTGCTGGTCTTTGCGCCGCGTTTTGTTGAGCTTTCGAACCAAATCGAAGGGGCGTCAACTAATGCGCGGGACAAATGGTCATGGATGGCAGAATCGATTTTTAGGTAGGTTTTACTCCATTTGTCCCTAAAACTGGCAAATAATGATTAAATCTTCATACTTGGATGTAGAAGATATTTCCCTAACATTTTCTTATGCTTTCAAATAATCTCACAAAAAATTATCTCGTATGTTTTTTACTGCAATTAACCGCATCAACTACTTTGGTTATTAGCGAGATAATTATTTCGTGTAGTGTGTGTATGTGTGTTGAGTAACAGCCTTATTACTAAGTAAATTCGGCTTCATTGTCTTCAAAAACGATAACAGTTTTAAGGACAGCAGAAAAGCTGTTCTTTCAAGTTCATGGTAACGTATCATAGGTGAAACATGAATCCTCGGGAAAACCTATATATATAAAAATGGAGTTCAAAACAAAATTAAATGGCAATTAAAGCATTCTGTAATAAAATGAAAGAATTAAGAGGTAATATTTAGCAGTATATTAATAATACAAAACACGAAAGATTACGCCTAAAATGAACTTAAAGGTTACGTTGTTTCCTTAGCGGTGGCGGTCTGGAATTATTTCGTTTTTTGACGATTCTCAAGGGCAAACGCAATGGTGGGAGTTAGATTCCTACCGCTAGAGACAAATCCTAAAACAGGTCGATTTTATTTTTAAATTATGATTTATATTATGATTTTAACTCTACCTGAGGGTTATGAGTGCGACGACTGGGTGGATTGAGTAGCTCAGAAGCCGCGTTCATGCCCACAGCCGGTCTCAAATCCGGATAAAAGAGGAGGTTTGATAGGCCAAGTTAGCATCCTATCCATTGTAAAAGTAAACAAGGCTCAAAGAACCGATATAATGCCTCGGAACCAGACGGAACCGAAGGTCACAAACCATGCAAAGAAAAGGAAAACAAGAAGGAAAAATAAGCTCACAATCAGATTAGCAATATGGAACATTACTTCTTCCAACAACAAAGACCAAGAGATAATAGAAGAACTACTGATAAATAAAAACATAGACATTTGTGCAATTCAAGAAACCAAGAAGAAAGTTAAAGGCAAAAGAGACTAGAACCAGTATTTTCTAGCATACAGTGGAGTGAAGACAGAAAAACGAGTACGAGCAGGTGTAGGTATACTTGTCCATAAAAAATTTAAAGACAACATAAATAACTGCCGTTATATCTCCGAAAGATTAATACATATGAACATCACAATGAACTGTCAAAAATTAAATGTCATATCTATCTATAACTCCGAAGACTGCAAACCTAAGAAGGAACGACAGGCACCCACTGTATAACAGAAATATACCAACCAATATTATACAAACCATCGAAAACATCTACTTACACAATCCAATACAACGAAGTCAGATAGGGTGACTCGTTAAGCCCACCACCTGTCTTTAATATAATAATGGACGAAATAATACAAGGAGTACGTAAAAGTCATGGTTAAAGGGGAACAAAGAAATCCAAATATTATGTTATGCAGACGACGCCGCATTAATCGCCGAGATAGAAGATGAGCTCCAAAGATTAACACATATCTTCAATACAACAGCCAAAAAATACAATATGATAATATCATCAGAAAAAACGAAATTTGTGACCACACCTAAATACCCACTACGATGTAAAATGGAAATTCATGGGAAAACAACAAAAAGAGGAGGTAAGATTTAGATATCTAGGAATAGATATAACTAGTTACGGATATGTTGAAGAAAAAGTACAAAAACAAAGCTTAAAAGCAAGTAAAGCGGCGGGGTCTCTTAATGACACAATCTGGAAGAACAAACACCTAAAACAAGACAAAAAAACAAGAACATATAAAGCATTAATTAGACCAATATTAATATACACGGCGGAGACAAGACCTGACACTAGTGTTGAATAAGGAGAGAAGTGAAAACATAAGAAGAGCATACAATATAGAAGACATAAATGGACGGATGACAAAACTAAAACAGGAATGGAACGAACACATTAGTAGAATGGCAGAGGATAGAATAGTACGAATAGCACGAGATAAGTCACCAAATGGGCGAAGAAGTATTGGCAGACCAAGAAAGGCTGCGATAATTTAAATAATTTAGGACGCTAATATTGAAGAAGAAACAGGCTTTAAAGCCTACATACAAGAAGGAAGAAGAAGAAGAAGAAGAAAAAGAAATTATGATTTTTTGGCATATATATCGTACTAGTGACGTTATCTATCCAGGCGTGATGACGTAACCGATGATTTTTTTAATGAGAACAGGGGTCATGTGCTGGCTCATTTAACCCTTTAAGGCGCAAGTTTATTATGATGAACTTTTTTAAAAGTTATTTCAGATAATAGTTTTGAATACTACAGTTAGCACATCAGTTACTAGATTTTGAATATATTTTTGTTTTTTCTATGAAAAAATAGGTGGTCAACCGTTGTACCAGAGTTCAATCAAGGAATAATTTTCATGCTAGTTTCTCTGGTACATAGGGTGTACCAAATAATAAAAAGTGTATCAGTAATAGGTATAGGACTTAAAATAATACAAAAATACTGCACAATATTGTAATAAACAAACAAAAATATAATAATAAAAATAATAGTTCAGTCACTTGAATGATATGGTTTAAAACAATCCAAGCACAAAGCCACTTTACAGTCTACGCACTCTATATCACTGCGTTTCTGTAATCCTGTTTTTGGGCACTGCTGGCATCGTCTTCGCGTGGTTTTCTGCGGCAAATGACCAACATTTTGAAAATACTCCATGTTCAATGGTCTCCCAATTTTTTTTCTCGCAGAAAAATCTTTTATAAGACTGGTAGCCAATTTAGATCTATATTCAAGGTGAGATATTGCTTTTTTTCTACTGTTACTTTGCCTAAGGGATTCTTTATAAAGTATATAAGAATTTACTATGGATGCATCAAAAAGGTAATAAAATAACTTCATCCACCATCGACGACTTTTCCAAGCTACTAAGTATGTCTGCATTCGTTGGTCAAACCGATCAACACCTCCCATATACATATTGTAGTCTACAATGGCTTGAGGACAGCGGATGTTTTCTCGTTCTCCAGTTTTTGATGTTCTCAAAAAAAAACCAGTTTCTGCATATTGCTGCATACGGTCACAGATTTTGAGCCACGATCCTTCCACTTACTTATAGTAATATCATTGCAGACAACTCCATCAATTTCACCCATTTTTATTTTTCTGTCATCTACTAAATGTGCTTTTGAAAAATATTTTCGTATTGGTCTTACTGTTCCACAACCAAAATGACCTAGTTCTGATAACTTATTCATAAGTGGAAGTGTGGTAAAAAAATTGTCAAAGTACAAGCAGTGACCCCTTTTCTCCAAAACTTTAATTAAATTCAGTATAACTCTTTCCCCTAGAGTATCTTCGTTAGTCCGTTCAGGTTCTCTACCTTGATATACCTCAAAATTGATGAGGTAACCTGTTTCAGCACATGCCATTGCCCAAATTTTTATACCCCTTTTTATGGATTTCATTGGCATGTACTGTTTCAAAGTAGTCCTTCCTTTAAAGACAACCATACTTTCATCAATTGAAATATTTCTGCTCGGAGAAAAAGATTCCATAAAGTTTTTTTTTAATTTTTAAATAAGAGGTCTCACTTTGTACAACTTGTCAAATTCCCGAGTTCCTCTAACTGGCATTTGTTGGTTATCATTCAAATGGATATATCTTAATATTTTAAGAAATCTCTTTAGAGGGAAAATATTAGTAATCCTTTCATTATGGAAATTTGGATCTGCAGACCAGTATTTTTTGATAGAAGGTAAACTATTAAATCCCATTAGAATTAAAATTCCTAGGAAAGCTTTCAATTCTTCTAAGGACAAATCTAAATTTTTGTTGTCTTGGACAGCATATAAATTTGACTGTTCTACAATGTATTGTAGTAAGGTGTCATTGAAAAAACATTAAAAAAACTTACTGGGTCTTCAGAAGACGGTATCACTTTCGAACCCTTGAATTCTGCATAATTACAATTTTTAAATTCAGTGGGTATTCTTCGTTCTTTAGACCACCCCTTAAAATGATTGGGAACATCAGAAAGCATTCATATTTTTGTTTTGAGAGGGTTTTTCGGGCTGGTAATCTCTGTCTGCTACAGAATCATCTGAATCCTCGTGTTCTAAACAGTCGTAAATTGTAGAATTTTTACGTTTTCTACGTAGGGGCGTGTAGTTAGTTACTATGTCCATTTTGGCTGTACCACTTCCAGACGGAGTAGACGGCAGTGTAGACGAACTTCTGCTAGATCTTTCTGATGGTGTGTCAGGTTCTACTACATCCTCAGCATCGCAGTCCCCTTCAATCTCGGAATGTTCAGCTTGATCATCTGTTATTTCATGTAATATTTTGGCTAACTGTTCAGTTGTAAGGCCCTTCTTCCAATACTGTATATCAGAATAGTTTTCGGACATTTGAAAAAAACATGCATGTTGAGGTATTGTGGAAAATATTTGCTGAGCGCAAATAGATTAATTCATAATGTATGACGAAAATGTACAAAAATGACCAACACAACATATATGCAACCAATTTAGCATATTTGTGATGGTTATAAATATTTGTATTTTAGAGCAAAGTTTGAGGTTACATTTTTATAAAATATCATATTGAAAATAATTTTCAATTTTCTTTACTTTTGATATATATTTTTAATTCTGAAACTACTGTATAGTATCCTTATATTGGTAATAAAAAACACTTATCTTTTATAGCGTTCCTCAATGGTCAAATTTTGAAGAAAAAATAACACAACAAATTCAGCCTCGTGCTAATTGTAAAAAGAAGCACCCTAGAATCCACTGGTACAAATGTTGTACCGCTACAATGTTTACAAATGGAGTAAACGTTCCGATATCAGAGTCATCTATGCATTACTTATTAAAATACATGTATAGATGTAAATGAGTAGAAATCTGCTTTGTACTACTCATTTACTCTGGCGAAATGTGTGGTACAAGGGTAATACCAGAAATAATTAAAGGGTTAAAGGTTATTTAATTCTCTATTTAGACAAGGTTTGTAAATCAAAATCAATGATCAAGTGAAATTGGACATTTTGTAAGATTTTGTACATAATTCACACAAGAAAGAAAGTGGTGAGATTAGCGGAACCACAAATAATGAGAAAAAAAAACTCAGAGAAGCCGATTTCACAGAAATCGTCCTGTAGAGCAACTAACAGTTGCTCGAGGTTAATAAAATTTGAATAATAATGGGAGTAATCAAGTTTTCTTCACATATCAAAGGGGTTTCTGCGTAAAGATTAATATACATAAATAGAGTGAAATTCCATTTTTTCTGTTCTTTTCGGATATACTCAAATAGGTATCCTTGTGAAAAATGTTAATTATTTTTCAAACAATCATCGAAAAAAAAGGAAGAAAATATTAAGTTCAAAACGGCTAGTATATTAAAACAAAACCCTTAATTCTCTTCTGCATTTTGAACAAATAAATAAATAAAATTTAATAGTTAAATCCTTTAAATAAAATTTTAGCTTAATTGGCGAATGAGCTTAGACGGGCTCGCAATCATGTAACACAAAAAGTCACTAAATATACAAATATATCATCATCATGAATAGGTATTCCATCCATCGACGGATGTAATCCTCTCTTAGGTGTGTCCATTTATTTCTGTTTGTGGGTTTTTGCATCCATTCGTAACCAGCCATTCGCTTGATGTCATCAATCAGGTTTGAGGTCTGCCTCTACTTCTCTTGTTTGCTCTCGGTCGCCATTCAGTAATTTGATTTGACCAATGGTTGTTGTCCATTCTTCCTATGTGTCCTGCTCAGTTCCATTTTAACATGGCGATCTTTTGGATTACATCTATAACTTTTGTTCGTCTTCTTATTTTTTCATTGGACTTTTGATCACTGAGCTTAATGTTGAGCATTCTCCGTTCCATAGCTCCCTGAGTCACTTGGAGTTTGTGTTCTATGTTGTTGTTAAAAGGTCATGTTTTAGTTCCATATATCAGTACTGGCAGCACGTACTGATCAAAAGTTTTTGCCTTTAAAGTATTCAGTAAGTTTGATTTAAATACTGTTTGTACGATATACCAGTATATTCAAAATTGTATAGATACACAGAAATTTATAGGAAGCAAGTAAAAAATCAAATCCAGAGTATGCTGGATCAAAAAATTATTGATTATTGATTCTCTCTACTGCTGTCACCCAATATGTAGCTTCTTCAATTTTATAATAATTTTTAAACTGTGTGTCCTTTATCTCGTGTTGTGTAAATGTATTAATTCATGTTTATGACATTCACCAAATTTTTGAATAGCCTAATTTTGACGAAATGCCCCTGAAGATGCTCTAGGAGCGAAAGTACTTGGGCAAGATTTAATGAAAACTGTGCACGATTTTTGCCTTTTATTTGATTTAAAAAATTATTATACCTTCGAATTTTCCTTGGTCTTCTCCTATCTGGGTAGTTCTACAGAAAAAGGACGCCTCCCAGAAACCTTAGTTTAGAGTTGTAATAGATTATCGATGTCTTAATGCTGTGTGATAGATACCCTTTACTTATTGGATAAACTTGGACAGTTTCAATACTTCACGACACTGATCTCGCTTCTGGGTTTTATCAAACGAGATGGCATAAATCGGCATCCAAAATCTGCATTTAATACAGAAAATATACACTATAAATTTTTGCGAATGCCTTTTAGACTCTGTAGCGCACCAGCAACATTACAAATGGTTATGGATAATATTCTGAGAAGTATACAAAATGAAAAAGATTTGGTTTATCTTGATGACATTATTATATTTAGAACAAGTCTTTAGGAACATCTAGTTAATTTACAAGAAGTGTTTCAAATATAAGGTGAATCAAACTTTAAAATCCAAATCGATAAATTTGAGTTCCTTAAGAAAGTATTCGCATATTTAAGTCATATCGTAACTCCAGATGGTGTTAAGCCGAATCCAGATAAAATAAAAGCTATAAAAAAATTTTCCAATACCCAAAAATACTAGACATATAAAAGGATTTTTAGGACTTTTAGGCTATTATCGAAAATGTATCAAAGACTTTTCTCAACTTACTAAACCTCTAACTATTCGACTGAAGAAAAATGCTGAAATTAATGTAAATGATTTATAATACATGCAATTTTTTGAAACTTGTAAGCAATTTAGTCAGGGAAAGATAGGTTCCGACTTGTCAATTGCTTATGAAAGCAGAACTTTAAACAATTCGGAAGTCAATTACTCAAAAGTTTAGAAAGAGTTACTGACAATAGTATAGTCTGTTAAAGATTTTCGCCCATATTTGTTTGGAAGACGCTTTACTATTATTACTGACCATAAACCACTACAGTGGTTATTTTCTTTAAAAGATCCCAATTTAAAGCTGGTCTGAAACTAGAAGAGTATGATTATGAAATAATTTATAAAATAGGATCTTTAAATAGAAATTGCAATTTAATATCCAGAATCAAACTAAACGTCAACGAAACAAAAAATTTGGAAGATTCAAAAAATATTTTTGAATAATATATATATATATATATATATATATATATATATATATATATATATATATATATATATATATATATAAGGAAACAATAAACCAGCTTACTAAAATCTTTCCAATGAAGCAAATACAGAATCACTAATTGTTGAAATAGATGAAGATAATAGACAATATTAAAACCTTGATAACGTTGAGACGATACATACCAATATAGAAAATATAGAAAAAAAGTTGTAGAAAATAAAAAAATCTTCAACTTTTATATTTGTACTTTTTTTACATAACCTTAAAATTTAAGTGAATTTTTTTATTTAACCCCAATTCCACCAAAAAGGATACAATAATCAATTACACAAATAAAACAACTATGTTAGAATTCGAATTCCTTTTGAGAATTCTGTTTCAAATTGTCCGTTATTTCATTTTAATGTAAGTTTTTAAATCTGTGATGTAAGTTTCACCTTGGTATAATATTATTCCACTAAAAATCGCAACTTACACTTAAAAAATAAATTAATAACCGCGAGCATTGCAACAACCAACAGTTAAAAACGTTAATCATAAAAAGGCTGCTTCGCCCCTCCCCCCTCTGCTTTAGTCACTTTGTAATGTAAACATAGCAAGAAAATAAAGAATAGAAAAAATAAGGGCTATTAGCAATGGGAGAATAATAATCATTCAATTAATTATTATATCGTCGCTTGGCAAGAATAGTGACATAACTAAAAAAACATCGTTTTGCATAATTGCAACAGGATAGCATAATTGCTATCAGATATATCCAACGTTGACCGGAAGAACAATTTGCAAACCCTGATTTTGGTATGGCCAACAGTCAACGAAAATGCAAAATTATTACCGCGATTACTCTTGTGGATTTTGTAAGAATATCGGGGTAAAATTTTTGATATGTGCCTCATTATAAATTCAGTAATTATTAAAAATTAATTGACGGTCTTCCTCCGAAACATTTTTTATGCAGTTAAATTTGCAAGTTTCTTTGCACGGTTTCTTTAACTTTCTGTCTGGCATTTCCTGTTTAGTCTTCGAATTAGGCTTATACGATTTTCCTAAATTTCTTAATCGCTTTGCTTCTGCACGTTTCCACTTAATTGGATTTGATTTTCTTTGCGACCTTTCGTAATAGGTATTCTTGAACTAGAACTATTAGATGAAGTTGATGAACCCGATGAAGAAGATGACCCCGATGAAGAAGATGAAGATGATGACCCCGATGAAGAACTTCGAGATCTGATTTGTTGCGGGATATTGTGTAGTAAGTTCACGAATTTGGGTTTATTTTTTTTCTTGATCACTAGAAACCACATAATTTGGATCTTTGATACTATCGTCGGAGCACTGCAACACCTCATTATCTGAAAGAATGTCTTTATTATTATTGTTCTTAATGGTATTGGGTGATTGCAAGACAGTTCTTTTAGGCCTTGACCTACTTGGACTCGTGACTGGAGTAAGTATAGTATTAGTATCATCATTTTCCCTACTATTTTCTAACTGACTTAGTTCTTCTAACATTTTTACCATCAGTTTACCTCTATATGCCATATTTAAGTCTGAAAAGTAAAATAAAAGGAAAATAAATGATAAAATATCAATCATAAGATAAAAATAAAATATAGCTGATCACTAATTTGCAAATCAAAAAGTTTCTGATTTTAATCTAATATTTACAACAATAATAAAATATCTGGCAGTAATTTACAAAATTCCTATATTTCATTGTAAATTTATTATGAATATTGACGTAGTGCGAAATATCTCATTATTTTACATAAAAACTTAAAATGTATTTAAGAATTTTATCATGAATACAGACATAAAACAAAGTGATCCACTATTTTAGTTAAGCCAATACTAGGAATTAAGTTATTTTACCTTTAATACAGTGACACTTCCAAATACACCACTATTGAGGATAACAATCACCTATATATTCTCCATTTAGCACAAAATATTTTGCTATACTGCAGTATTAACGAAAAAATCTAACAACTTGTTCAACTGTCCTGGCTCAACTAAATGTGCGTCGCTCTACGTGATAAACTTCGAGGCAAATTCAAGTGATGGTATAACGACATATGCGCGCTACGTGGCTAAAAGTAGAACTACGCCTTGCTGCTTTATTCACGATAAAATATATTGGATTTTGGAACATTTTACCTATATAACTCGATTTTAGTAATTTTTTAGTTATGCCGTTATTCATGCCAAGCAACGATATATTCCATATTAAATACAGTAACGTATACATTTTTAATTATACAAATAATAACAGTTGATCTAGTTTGACACAAGCCCGAATGTTTAAGAATTACGAAATCTGAAGACCTTCGTGAAAATTAATACAACGAAGCGACACACAATCGTATGTTACATTCCAACACGTGGAACAGTACAGCAAAATCAGCAAAATAAACTAGGAATGTTCGCGGGACATAAAAACTAAAAAAATTGGTCAACCAGGCAGTCAGTGATAGCTGGGCACCGTGACTGCCCGCTCAGGCAGTGATCGCCGGCTCCGGGTCGGACGCGATAGCGTCCAGTACGTGATCAGTAATAGTCAGTCAGTCGGTATCTTCGGGCAGGGTTGTTAATACGAGAGTCGGCACCAGGTGCGGATTACGCGCGATTGTTATATTTCGACGGGGTATAGTTCGTATAAGTGTCGGGTACTGAAAGAAATCCGATTTCCAGAGGAACTGAAGGGCGTATTATTAGCTAGAGCCTAAATACGCGAAAGGTAACAAAATTCTATACACTAACCCGAGTAAATTATAGTATTACAGATTGTCATCCCTTTACTTTCTTGCTAAGATCTCTTCTCGTCTCCCTTTGCGCCTAACGAGTTATTATTAATTATATCTGACAGCTTGTTAACTTAATTGTAAACCACATAGTATATTCAATACATTTGTAGACTCTAAAATTGATTTTTATGTTCCTTCCGACCGATTCAGACAGAGACCAGAAGAGTACCAAATTTCGGCTTATACATTTATCTGGCTTCTAAAGTAGGCCCATAGACTCAAACTCCTTACAGGACCTGAGACCTAGAAGTCCTTAACCGCTCTCCCGCTCCTCAACCTTCTCGCAAATATAGTATTACATTTGGTGACAGCGGTCCCGGTTTGGGGAATTTTTCGGAAAATAGGGGCGATTACGTCACTTCTTCAGTATCTTTGTAAACTTTTGCAAGTTCTATAGTTATAAGACTCCTTCAGCGTTAAAATTTTATTTCGCCAGTGACATTCCAATTTTTTTTCTTCTCTTTCCTAATACAACAACAGAGTAAAGAAACAGTGAGGTATCCAGTAAATATTGTGTGGTGTGCAGGACTCTCTTTCTGGAAGAAAATTCTTTTTCTCGTTCTTCAACATTGATGTGTTATGTCCCAAGACATACAGACCCTTGTGAGATTTTGAAAAATTTAGGGTATAAGCAAATAAATTAGCCTAGATAATTTCCAACAGATTCATTCAGTATAAAAATAACCTTGTGCTACTGCACAACTTGTTAGTGCTTTTACACAAATTTGTTCGTATATAGTAGATTTTTTTCTTGTATCCCTAAAAAATAACCTCACATAAATCCCTTCCTAAAACCCAGAATCCTAAATTAAGGTAGGTGAATCGCTTTTATAATCAATTGAAGGGTTGACAATTTACAGGATTTTTCAAAAAAAAAAGAAAGTAAATACTAACACTTTAATTGAGATTTAAAACAGTTGAGTTTGCTGAGCATATCATTCTAATTTTACTTATTTAACAACAATTTATTCTCTAAAGATTTGTTTTTAACTTCGTAAATTGCCATATCATATGATACTAAATAATATATAAACTATACAGTCTAACAGATTTTATGATATATAAAGTATTGTGATGTCCTCTCGTAGGAGTCACTATCCGGGTAGCTTTTAGACAGTCAGAGACAGAGTTCCAAACAAATATAAAACTTTATTGTCTTCCTTAAATTAAATTGACAAAAATCTTATGTACATATTTACAATTTGGTTTAGTCTTCTCAGTACCTGGCCTATTTATTAAAATTAAGTTTGAACTTGTCATATGAAATTAGTTTTATCGGCAAGCGAATGTGTATTTGAAATTTTACGGGAACGTTGTATCGATTTAATAACAGCAGACGATAGGTACAAAGAAAGGAAAGGAACTCAACACGTCCCTTAAGTGATTCGGGTTAACAGGACACTCCTCGACAGTCTCAACACGACTGCTTCAGAGTATGGGTAGTGAAGAGATCAAAACGCTCTTCGGGTAACGGCGGTATGGGACGGAACAACTTGTGAACTCAACACGTCCACAAGCCGGGGTAGGGAAGAAGAGAACCTTCAGTCAACACCTGTCGATTCTCTCTCTATGAGGAAATGTTGCGGTTTGTATAGCGGAGCTTGGTAATTAGTTTTGCCCTTTCTACTGTCGATATACTCCTACTTTATGGGTTGGTTCGCGCGCACGCTGGTTTAATGGTGATGGCTTGGACTCATCGTTACACCCCCTCTTCCTGGGAAAAAAAAATTTTGTTCCAAAATTTTTTTTTATTTTTTTTCCTTGCCAGGTACTTGGTTACCCTAAAAATATTTACAATACATCGAAATAAAAAAATGTCCGCCCTAAAAAAAAAAAAATATCGTCTTCTTAAAAAAAATCGTCTTCCTCTCTCTTAAAAAAAATCGTCTACCTTCGTGGGGCTTCAATTATTGGTTTTTATCCTCAGCACCCGGTTCGGGAGTCTCAGTCTGTATTTTTTTTCCTTTATGCTGCGGCGGAATTAGTGAAAGCAGCGGGATTGACACTGGAATTGACTGGACTTTCTGAATTTTTGTGATGCCCATGGTTGGTTCATCGAAAAGGTTTTTAAATTTGGAAATAGCCTTTATCAGGGGCTCGCAGCCTTTGCCCGGGGTGTTAGGTTTTGTTGTGTTCCCCAATGGTGATATTAATTCTGGAACGGTGTATGGTGGCGACGTAACTGTGCCGTCCATTTCTATGTCACTGTAATTTATTTTTAACGTGTCTGACATTATATTTGAAGATTACTGGTAAACTGTATTAAAATATACTGTCACTACTTGGTGTTGACTGTAAGTGCTTGGACTGATTAAGGAGTAGGGAAATCGGTAAATGCGGGTTTTAGGTCTTTGATATGAGCTGTTATTGTACGGTTTTTATCGTCGTGTTTTAATTTGAATATTACATTAGAACACACTTTTGTTATAGTATATGGGCCTGAAAATTTCGGTGCTAATTTGGCGTTAAAATTTTTGGCGCCATTTGAGAGTTGGTATTCCCGTTTCATGACTTTGTCGTTTATTGTGGGTTTCCACTCTCTTCGTCGTAAGTTGTAGTAATGGCTTTGAGTTTTAAAAGCTTTTGCCAGGTTTGTACGTACTAGTTCGAATGTTTCTCGCAGTTTATGCCATTTTATGTTTTGATCGGTATGTTGTGTGTCGTTTTTATTTTTAATTTTATTTTGTTAAATACTTCCTCTTGGTCTCTGTCCCAAGTCTAATGTTGTTTTTTCCTTAGTAGCTTTGTTAAAGGGGCGGGATATTCGACTATAGCTTTTGTCTTGTTTTCGTCCACTTTTATTCCCGTTTTGTTTACTACATGGCCTAAATAATTTATCTCTTCTTTGCAGAATTTACATTTGTCTATATTAATTCGTAGTTTGGCCTGCTGTAGTCTGTGAAGTATTTCTTTTAAGTTTTCCATATGTTCCTCGAACGTTTTCCCCAGTACTATTATGTCGTCTAAATAGGCGAATGCATGTGGTTCCATTTCTGGGCCGATTATTGTATCTAGTAATCGTTGAAAAGTAGCGGAGGCGGCGTGTAATCCGAATGGAAGTACTTTGAACTGGAATAATCCTTTTCCTGGTGCTATGAAAGCGGTCAAGGGTTTGCTTGCTTCGGAAAGTGGTACTTGCCAATATCCATTTTTTAGATCTAACGTGGTAAAATATTTTGCAGATTTTAACTTTTCTAGGATATTATTGATGTACGGTAATGGGTAGGCATCTTTTTCTGAGATGTCGTTGATTTTCCTAAAATCGATGCAAAATCTGTATCCGTTGTTATGCTTCTTTTTTACTAGGACGATGGGGGAACTGTACGGGCTATTAGATTTTTCTATCACGTTCTCTTCTAGCATCTTATCTATCTCATCGTTTATGATCTTCTGCATTGCCGGGGTTCGGGGCCTGTATCTTTGTTTGATCGGTGTATTATGTTTGAGTTTTATTGTATGTTCGGTTAGATGTTGTTTAAATTTCTCCAATTCTGTTAGTAACAATTCCTGTAATTGTTTAGTGTAGTACTAATGTCGAGCTGCTCTCGTTTCGGACTGTTCGTGAATTTCGGTATGTATGACGGTATATCTTCGGTCTCGTCGTCGGCCGCGGTATCGATCGGTAGTTCGGTATATCTTCGGTCTGGTTGTCGACCGCGGTATCGGTCGGTAGTCGGTATATTTTCGGTCTGGTCTTCGTCCGCGGTATCGTTCGGTAGTCGGTAGGTCGTTTTGTTATATATTTTGCTTCTCTGTTGGAGCGGATATCTTGCGGTTGGTGTTTCGTTGACCCTGGAATTGGTCGGTATTCGGTTATTGTCTGCATTGTACGATCTGGATCCGTGTTCTGTCCTGGTTGGGTATTGTTCTCTCCTTCTTACGCGATTTCTATTTAAGATGTTTGATAAATCAAGGCCCCATCTTGTTATTTCATGCATTCCCAGTACTACTTCTGATGCTAGGTTTGGTAAAAAATGTAGCTTGGCTTTTCTCCAAACGTTGTCTATGGAACATTTTGCTGTAAAACAGATTTCTATGTTGCTGGTTTTTCCATCTGCCAGCGTGATCTTTAAAGCTTTTCTGTCGCTTCTTGTTCCACATTGTTCCAATATTTTTTTACCTTTTTGTCCTATAAACGAATTTTGGGCTCCTGTGTCTATTAGTGCTTTTAATTTTTTACCGTTGCTGAACGTTATCGTTGTGTGGGGTCGTTGATCTGTATAGTGTGCGTAGCTGGAGGTTGTTAGGGAGGACTCTAAATGCTGACTGGGTTGCCTCCTTCTTGTCCAGTCCTGTTGGAGTTTTCCGGTCGGCTTCTACATTGGCAATTATCGGAAGTTGTTCCTCGGGTTCCGCAATGGCTGCAGAAGAGTACAGCGATACCTCTGCAGTTTCTTCTATTGTGGCCTCTGCGGCCGCATCTCCAACAACAAGTCTGTCTGTTGAAATTCTGTATTTTGTTATTACGACTATTTGCCTGTGTCCAGTCACACCTTGCATTGTTTCTGTTGTATATTTCTTTTTGGACCATATCATATTCTTCCGCTAGTCTGATGATGTCCTGTGTTGACGATACGTCTTGCCTCTTTATATACAACTTTTATTTCGGGTTCATATTGGTGTATATCCTGTTTAGTTCTTCTTGGTGATTGAATTCACCATGTCTTCTGATCATTGTTTGAATATCAATGATGTAGTCTTTTACACCTTCGTTGTTTCGTTGGACTCGGTTCCGGATTTGAGCTTCCAGAGATTGCGTGAGAACGGAGGAAACGAAGAAATTGCGGAAGTTTTGTTCGAAGTCTTTTAATTCGTTCCAATATTTATTATTGTTTCTGTACCATAGTAATGCTTTCCCGTTTAATGTTTCTGGTAGAGCTTGTAAAACGTGGGTGTCTTGTAGGCCGTAAGCTGTCTGGAGTTCTTTCAACCGTTCTATGAATTCTATTAGGTCTCTTGAACCGTCAAAGTGTAACCCCCATTTGCGTACTATTTCCATCTTTCTTTGTCTGTCTTCCATCTGGTTTTATTCTATTTCCTCTGGGTTTTGGCCTTTTTGAGTTGGTGCCTTGATGATCGCAACTAATCTCGCTCTTAGCTCGCTGAAATTCCCTTCCGTCGGCTGTTCTCTGTTCGGCTATAAGTTCGTCTTTCTTTAATAGGTACAGCCATCTAACCTTCGACGTTTCCGGAGCGTCTGTCATTTTTGAACTGTGAGTCACCCTGTATTTGATTAAAATTTGAAATGTAGTACTGTCTCATGAAAATAAAATTCGGAATTCGGTCGGTATTATTGTTTAAAACTTATTTTTCTGCTCGGGCGCCATTTGTGATGTCCTCTCGTAGGAGGCACTATCCGGGTAGCTTTTAGACAGTCAGAGACAGAGTTCACAACAAAAATAAAACTTTATTGTCTTCCTTAAATTAAATTGACAAAAATCTTATGTACATATTTACAATTTGGTTTAGTCTTCTCAGTACCTGGCTTATTTATTCAAATTAAGTTTGACCTTGTCATATGAAATTAGTTTTATCGGCAAGCGAATGTGTATTTGAAATTTTACGGGAACGTTGTATCGATTTAATAACAGCGGACGATAGGTACAAAGAAAGGAAAGGAACCTAACACGTCCCTTAAGTGATTCGGGTTAACAGGACACTCCTCGACAGTCTCAACACGACTGCTTCAGAGTATGGGTAGTGAAGAGATCAACACGCTCTTCGGGTAACGGCGGTATGGGACGGAACAACTTGTGAACTCAACACGTCCACAAGCCGGGGTAGGGAAGAAGAGAACCTTCAGTCAACACCTGCCGATTCTCTCTCTATGAGGAAATGTTGCGGTTTATATAGCGGAGCTTGGTAATTAGTTTTGCCCTTTCTACGGTTGATATACTCCTACTTCATGGGTTGGTTCGCGCGCACGCTGGTTTAACGGTGATGGCTTGGACTCATCGTTACAGTATAACAAAAATTATTAATTATTAGTCGAATATAAGAATTGAATATAATTATTTGAAGAAATAATCAATATATTGTTTACTAACTAACGGTTTACATAAATATTATCAAATCCTATTTTTATTGAAACAAGTGAAAGTAAAATATGATACCATTTGCTCGACGTGTGTTTGAAAAATATTTTTATTTATATAAACGCGCTTAAATTCGTTAACGAATTCTTCAAGTAATATACACTGAGAAATTGGATATGACTTTGTTTGACCATTTGAATATACTAAATTTTAATATTTATTACTTAATAGAGCTTAATTTTTCAAAAAAAAATTAATACTAACACCTTATTTAATATTTGACTATTGATTGATTGATTGATTATTATTTGATTTGATTAATTGATATTTTCTACAGATTTGTTTTTTTAACTTCGGCAGCGTATATTTCTAAGTTCTTTTATTTTAACAGCAATTTAATTCTTTATACAATTTTTGTTAACGTCATAAATTAGCAGATCATACGGAAATGGATTCATTATGAAAGAGTCAAGATTTGTAGACGTAGCGCTTGCATCGCAAGGAAAATGCATAGAAGCACTTAAAGTGGTTCTTTGGGTTGTAACCCATATTTAAAAAAAAAAAATTTGAGTCGAGTCCTTGTCAACGTCCTATAGTGATTTTGACAAACGTAACTTGCGAGACAGTAGGAGACTTGCTACAATTTGTATACCAGGGAAAAGTGCAAATCGTTGCAAATGCAGGAACTCGCTGGAGACGGAAAAATTATAGTTAGTTACTATCGTTTAAAGTAACATTATGGAACTTCTGAACGAAGAAGGTACTCTAAATGTAAAAGGTTTTAAGCCAGTTTCTTTGCTTGAGACAAAGAAGCAGCAACCTATAAAGAAGAAAGAATAATCAGTGGACACACGTGAGATGCTACAGAAATAGGCATATTTCACACAGCTTATGAAGATGCATACAGTTCCAGAAGTATATATTTTTTACAGGAATGTAGGCAAGCTGCATATAGTTCGACCTTGAGTGTTGAAACTTACGTCAAGCATGAGGCTCCTAAGGGGATAAGCTAGGGTGGTACTTGAATCCCAACCCGCTAAGAGTCCTGCGGCTCCAGCGCGACAATACAGTATATACAGGATGTAATAAAAATGCGAAACGAATCTGGAATTATGATTTTGTTAATGAAGTAAATGAAAAAGTGCAGAAAAAAAAGAGTTATAATTAATACCTTCCACATGTTACAGGAAGGATATGGAAGAATAAATAGGATATATAGTACAGAAATATAAGAGAATATTATTTCTGGAACGAATTATAAAGAAGTATTGAGAAATATGTGAAACGTGAAGAGATGCGACGACTGCCAGGCGACGATCACTCAATCGGGAACAGGGAACCCATGCACACGGACATGGATGAAAATGGAAAAAGTGTATAGGAAAACACAGAAGAATATGGAAACAGGAAACCCATGCACACGGACATGGATGAAAAATGAAAATAGTGTATAGAAAAACACAGGAGAATATAGAAACAGGGAACCCATGCACAAGTACATGGATGAAAAATGGAAACGGTATACAAAAAAAGCGCAGGAAAATTTGAATTTGAGAGAATTTGAAGAAGGAGACAAGGTATATCTGAGAGACTTAAGTAGCTCGACAGGTCTTTCAAAGAAGTTACAGAAAAAATGGTCCTATCCATACCATTTCACATTATAGAAAAAGTCGGACCAGTGACGTATGCAGTAAGTACAGGAAAGGAAAAAAATAGACAGGTAGTGCACGTCAATAGGTTAAAGAAATATTACGAGAATGAAGCAATTGAATCCTCCAAGGAGGAAGAAGAAGAAATAGGAGAACCCGAAAAAGAAGAAACTGAAGAAGAAGGAGTTGACCCTTCGAAGGTGGCAGCACTGCCATTATGGGAACCAGGAACTCCAATTAACAAACCGCCGAGAAGAAGAAAAGGAAGTCAGGGAGACACCAGCCAACCAAAAAGATCAGAACGAATAAAGAAATGACTAGGCAATATGCCCGAAAGAAAATGTTGCTGCATATTCCACAAAACGAAAAAGAAAGGATGGAATACATCCAACAGAATAATAAATAAGGAGACAACAATAATAACACAGAATGATGAGAACGCAGAAATGTTTTTCGACGCAATAGATGAATAATAAAAATATCAAAACAACTATAAGAAAAGTTGAAAGCTTGGTATTACAAGAGACGGCCGCTCGAATTTTACTAAAATGTTAACAAGGAACGAAGGACAAAACACAGGTAGAATAAGCATTCATAGTTAAATATTAGCACAAAAAAAAATGAAATAATTTTTTTTGAAAACATATTAGTACATCATAACTAAAAGCAAGTGATAAGAAAGAGAAATAAGTCAATTAATTTAAGGTTAATAGGGGTCTAAGCTACTGTTGATTAGTAAAAACAGGAGACTGGATCGGTAGGTCCATACGCTAATGCATTACTGCTATGTCAAAACTGATTGACAGACTTGAATTCCTATCAACTAAGAAAGTAGTATAAAAATTAGAAATTGTTAATAGTTAAATAAAAACAAAATATTGTAGTTCATAACAGACACCAAGAGTTCATTACATCAGTCAATATCAAATTTCATTAACAATGTGAGGATATAAAATATCAACCACTCAGAAAAATGTAATTAAATAGCCTTAAAACATAAATATCATAACATTGAAAACAAGTCATTGTGTTTGATGAGAAATCAAAATAAATTCCACCTTTGAATTATTCAAAAAATTTGGAAAAGAGTGAGAAATTATTACAATAATTTCTTACGCTTTAGAAGAGTAAATATAGTAATTAAAATATTCTTCAAATAAGCAAAATTCGTTACACATACGTAACTGTAAACAATAAGTGATGACAAGTTGAAAATTAAAAATATATGACTCTAATATATAGGGTGTATATATAACAGAAAGATCATATATTATATTGTAAGCACAATATATATTATATTGTAAGCTACAATGTAGGTTAGTTTATAAGTCAGATTTATGTAAAACTATCGCTAAAATTGTCTGCAATAAGCAGCTATACATATATTTATAGGTTAAGGTGCGTTTGGACTAACGCGTAGAAATTACTAATGCTAACTTAAGTCTGCTTACGGGAGTGCGACTCCTCGGGGAGTAATAACAGTGCGATTTGTTACACTGGAGAGACTCATCATGGTGGAGAGACTCATGTTCCACTGTGGGATGTACAGCTACACGTCCATAGTCGATGGAGGACTAGACAATTACATCGAGAAGATAGGAGCAGAAGAATGTCGAAATCTACACCGCTACCGATCTATACAACTCTACAAGAAAACAATAGGGCAGAAAACACTAAATTGGACCACCTCAGCGTCAATTACAACTCACGGCAGCCTACAAGAAAATGGCGAATGCTACGGGATTCTACATCAAGAAAATGGTAGAACGTGGAAAGACGTAGTAATACTAATAACAGTTAAAATAACAGTATCCGACTACCAAGCTACAGTAAGCATAGACGACAACGAAATCCACCTACGAGAAGGAGTAACATGCCCATTCATCAACGGCTATTGCTTCGACTCTACAATAGGCGAATTAACCTGGGAACAATACAAAGACAACAGTTGTGAAAGTCAATTGTCACAACTTTACAGAGGGCACGGTGAAAAGATCACTCAAACAATCACTAGAAGAGCTGGTAATAGTAGAACGAGATAAAAACATATTTGCTCCAACACTACACAAAAGGGCCATAATATTGAACACAAAAGTATGGCAAACTGAACACCCCCGAATCCTAATAAATTTCGTCGTAAACAACAAAATAAATCCTAGTATGCAACTCCTACTCCAAAACGTAGACCTAATGACCTACATTAATAGAAAATTCCTTTATACCGAACAATCCTACCAAAGAGAAATAGAAAAGCTATACTTAGACACAGTACTGCGACGATGCCAAACAAGGAGAATTTAAAAAAACAGATTACTAATGGCCCCGTCCTTACCTAACGCTGTTAGTCAACTCATACAGAACATGCCAGGGTACACAGGAAGAGTACTAGGAGAAGTACTCTACATAATGCAATGCATACTGAAACCAGTGACCATTCGAAGAACAAACAAATGTTTCCATGAACTACCGATCACCCTACTAAATCAATCAAAATTTATGTCACCAGTAACAAGAATAATTCAAGATTATGCCGAAGAAATAGATTGCAACCATGTAACACCTCCGATGTACTACGTGGAAGAACAATGGATCAGCTTGACACTAGACCCAACCAAGGCAGTCAACCCCACAGAAATCTCAGTAGAAACAGAATCATTGATAGACATGGTACCACTACAACCATTAGCAGCCGGCGGAGTGTGCAGGCAACAAGAAATACAAGAAGCACAAGGGATGGTCACGTTCGGATCGGAAAGAAAAGCAGTGGAGAACATAATTACCGGAAGAGCAGCAGGCCTGGAAACAGTGAATCAAGGGTATACATTAGCCAAAATGTTTGATGAACACAGGCTAAAAGAGATCGCTCACTCCACCCTTAATAGAATATGGGGATGGTTGTCCACACTAGGAAATATCACCAGTGGCCTGTGTTGCAGTTTCGCAACTGTAAATAAATATGTGTAAATGTACTTTTAAATACTTTAAGACTTTTTAATAGTTTCTATTCTCCTCGTATATTTTAAAACCAGATTTGCGTGTAAGTGACACAGCCGTTTTAAGGGCTAAAGATTGCAAGGCGGGCCATCTGCCAAATATCACCACATGTGTGTGGTACCTAAGACAGGGGATGCATTTCAAACACAAAAAGAGTCGAAAAGTATCTCTCAAACGATGAAGATGTATGTGAAGACGAAGAGTACCTGACTCCTTATCGGTCTTTTGGCCAAGAAAGACGCTAATGTGCATCAAAAACTTGTGTAGTGGAAGTCGGCCGCTGAAGGCGTAATTTGCGATAGCGTTGGGGCTATCTTTTTCATGGGGTAAGGAACAATACACCATTTATATACGATTTGCTGCATATATCAAGTACGTGCACTTGATATATTTATTTGATATTTGTTGGAACTTCATCGCATTTGTGCCGCGATCGCAATTGAACATTGTCAATTGGACATTTTGCGTTTGTTCTGGTTTATTTACTACATTCTTATTTTTGTATTTTATTTTGTACACCGATTTTATTGCTTTTGTGCTTTATATTAATAATTGTAATAATTATTTGTATGCTAATGCATTATTACTTTTTTATACCAATGACATAAATCCATATTTTTATGTATGTTTTTGTTGTAATATTATTAATTTGTTTTTCATCTTTTTATGTATAGTATGTTTGCTGCTAATTGGTAGGTTTTGTCTCTTGTTTTGGCGGTGGTTTTTATAGAACCGACATTTTGTTTTGTTGTTTTGTTTATGGTTGTCTTTTGGTGTGTTTGTTGGTGTATTTCATAGTAGCTAATAGTTAAGTTTGTAATATATTCTTCTTTAGTTGTAAGTGTATATTTGCTTATATATATTTATGTTTTAATTTCATTTCTTTTATTTTAATATACAGTCCACTGGCTTTGATTTCTTTTCTTTAGTTGAATATATATACCCAATTTGAAAGGGGAAAACCAGCGAGTTCTGGATTGACCAGAATATCTTCTCTCCCCTTCAGGATGATCTCAATTGTTATATTGAGGTCATCGTATGTGCAGAACGCAACATAATGGTCCTTCGAGCCGGATTGTCTTCTTCTTTTTCTACTTTTTGTGTGATTTTTCATGTCTAGTTGCGGTTTCCTTGTGGTAGGAGCCTTGTCGGTTATGATAACCAGTTAATATGTCGTTGTTTACGGTTTCCTTATGGTAGGGACCTTATCAATTATGATAACCATTTTATTTGTCTTGCTTACGGGTTCCTTATGGTAGGAGCCTAGTTGGTTGTGATAACTATTTGTTGGGGTATTTCTTTTATGTGAAAAGATACCCAGTCGTCTGCCGAAAGACGATACCTAGTCTGCTGAAAGACTATTTCTTTGTCGAGGTTCTCTTATGCTAGAGACCTTATTGCGGTTATCACAACCATAGTATAGTCGGGTACTCTTTTATCTGAAAAGTTACCCAGTCTGCCGAAAGACATTTGACTTTTACGTTGTACAAGGTTTATTTACTGTATACCTTTTTGCGGTTATCATAATTATATAGTCGGGTATTTCTTTTATGTAAAAAGATACCTATTCGTCTGCCGAAAGACGATACCTAGTCTGCTAAAAGACTATTTCTGCTTTACATTCTTTGTTCAAGGTGCTCTTCTGAAAGAGATCTTCTTTTTGCGGTTGCTATAACCATTTATTGTATATTTCTTTTCTATTAAAAGATACCTAGTCTGCCGAAAGACTATTTCTTTTTCTTACATTGCTTTCTCGAGGTTCTCTTCTGACAGAGGCCTGTTTTGTGGTTGTTATACCCATTTTACATTACGGTATATCTTTTATACTAAAAGATATCCAGTCGTCTGCAGAAAGACGATTTTCTTCTTTGCATTAATTTTCAAGGTGCTCTTTTTATAGAGACCTTTTTACGGTTTATAACCATTTTATATTGAGACTTCTTTTATACTGAAAGATAACTAGTCTGTCGAAAGACTATTTCTTTTTGTTATACTTCATTCAAGGTGCTATTATGACAGAGACCCTTTTTAGGTTCTTATACCAATTTTTTGCTGATTTTTTCATACTGCTTGTTGTGGAGTATTTCTTTTGTCTCAGTTTGTTGAAATACATTATTACTTTTACTTATTCAGGGTTTTCTTGTGCTAAAGACCTTTTTGCGGTTAGTATAACCATATAACCATTTACATTGGGGTATTTATTTTGTAACAAACGATACCCAGTCTGTAGAGACATTTCTTCTTTTGTGTTCGATAAAGTTTGTGAGGGTGGAAAATTATTTTCGGTTATTGCAACCATTTTTTTGTTTAATTTTTTGTGATTGTATGGATATTAGTAACAGATTATAATCGTTTTATGTTGGGATATTTCATTTCCTTGATGAGATACCCGGTCTGTGAAGATAGTTCTTTTTTTATTTTGTTTATGGTGGTCTTATTGTAGAGACCTGTTTCGACTATTACAAGTATCTCTTTGGTTTGTTTTTGTGAAAAATCCAAGGATCTACAATTAGCGGGACCACAAGTCGGAACGTGAATGGCCTGTCTTACTCTTACTCATCCACAATTTTCTTTTTTTTGTCTTGTCAGTTTTAAATATTAGCTGCTCTACTTTTGTTTAAACAATGAACACCCTCAAATTCAAGAGACAGTCTGCAAAGAATGCAATTATTCGCCATTGTAATTGGGTTGCAAAAAATGTTTCATTGGTCGATATTGATGATCTTTTGAAAGTTCGTCGTGAGTATTTAGAGGTTATGTATGATAAATATAATTGCGCACAGAATGCAATCGAAAATTCATTGGTAGATTCCGCTGAAGATGGCGAGGATCGAAACATTATAAATGATTTGTTTTGTAAGGCAATGGGACTTATAATATGGGAGCCCGTCCTCTCATCCGATACGTATTATAAAGTAGGTAGTGCATCCCATTGTTCTTCTAGGTTACATGTGGGGGAAAGACCTCCCACACTTATTTCAGATTTATGCCATCTACTTAATGTAGTGAATTCTCAAAATAATATGTCAAAAGACTCATCTGTTTCGAAACCTCAACCTTCTTTCGAGACAACCACGTCTCAAATACCTCTTGTAATTACGCCTAGTTCGTCAGGTGAGCTATCATCGACTTTAGCTCATGTAGATACTGTCCCTAAGGAGTTACCTAATGACCTTAGCAGTATTGCATATTCCCTTCCACCTGTTGCAATGGTAAGTGATAGTGAGTCCTACAAGACTCGTGACGCCCATACAAGCGCGAGTTCTTCTACGGAGCTATCTTTTAATGATGTACATCTCTCTGGACCTCAGGTCCATTCTAATATTCAATCCTTGCCCAAGGATTTTTCGTGGAATAATTTCCATGATGTGGTGTCTGACGATGACACTGCCGATACAGCTTCGCGGGGAGCTAACCCCGATACACTAGCTCGATCGACATCTTGGCATTGTGAGCCAAGATTCTTGTCGTCTCAATTCAGAGACAATTTTAAACAATCTAATAACTTAGATTTTGCGACCATAATTGGGTCAAAAGTTCCTAGAGTAGCATTACACCCATCTCTAGATTTAGCATTCGGAGTACATATGTTTAAAATGTACTCACATCTTTCTCGTTTACGCCGAGTAAAGGCATTTGTGTTTTGTTTCATCAGAAACGTTCGAAAAAAGCAAGCTGAATTGTTTTTTGTTCAAGACTTAAAAAGTCTCTCGTTTTCTAGTATGTTGGAATCGTTGCCATCCGGTATTGCCAATCCGGATAATCAGTTGCATATTTCGAATTTATTTTCAGAGGAAATTATTCACCGTGCGAAAGTTAGCGGTGTGTTGAGGAATGCTACTATTCCTAATGCTCAAAAGCATCCTTTTGTTCTTTCTTTGAACAATCTAGTTGTTTTAAAGATGTTAGAAACACACGTATGGTTGGGACATAGAAGGCCCCAAGGTACATCCAATTGTAGATATCATATCGGACTTAGTTGTTGCACATTTTATAATGTTGAGAGTCCCTTATATCATTGTGTAACCAGTTCGAGATTTTTGTTCATTACCATAGATTATGGGATATATTTGTTGCTTAAAGCTTGCGTAGCTTTATTTGTTCATGTATTTGCGCCACGTTATATTAACATAACAGTTTTAACGTTTGGATAGTTAAGACATTTTCTTTTAACATTGTACGAGTTCTTTAAAGTACAAAGAATTTGTAGGAGTGTCACACCATGTTTGTTTTTGTTGGTTTCAAAATTGCCTGCTTAGGTATAAAATATTGTAATATTGAAAAGTATAATGTTCGTATTTTATCTATTCTCTATAGTTCTTTATTTCTTTATTTATTGTAATTTGATTTATTCTCATTTTCGAAGTCTACCCCTAGGTTAGAATTAGTCGCCGTCTTTTTACAAAAGGGAGCTGAGTCTCAACGTGAGACATAATTTGTTTACTGCTGTTCAAATTATAATAGTTATCTTTTATGGATACAGCTTATGGAAGAATATAGTTTCTTCATTTTGCATTTTCGCTTTTTTTGTCATGATTATGTTTGTCCAGGTAGATTGCTAATATCTAGGGACAGTGTTATAATGTTTACTTATTTTCCTTTACCTTTGCTGCTCATTTGTTTTGAATATTGTAGTGGCCATTCGGGCTACGCTTATTCTGTTTATTTATCCTTAACTTGGATGTTGTTGCGGAGAACCATTTCCTTAGGTTTGTTAACCAGGATATTCATCTTCTCCCAATTCTTCGCTTTTCGAAAACTATTAGAAGGTTATTTGTAGCATTTATATTGAGTGCCGTCTCTCATCATGTGCCCGAGACATTCTGATTGTTGCCTTCTAATCATATACATCACTTTTCTTTCTTCCCTCGTTCTTTTTCGTACGGTCCCGTTGGTTAACTGGTCCGTCTATGGTATCCTGAGGATTCGCTTGTATAGCCACATCTCGATGGCGTCAAGTTCATGTATTGTATCCTAGGATAATAGAGGAATGCACTTCCTATTAGAGGGGAAATATGTTTTATGTATAGTACTGATAGTTGTATAATGTTAGTGATGTATATTTAGTATATAGTTATGTATTTGTAATGTATTATTGTTTGTAAGTTTATCGTTCTTTGCGCTCTTTTGTAATTGTAGAGCTTTTTGTAGTTTTGTAAGTGTGACATTCATTTCGTAACCGAAGTGTTTACGGTTTCGGACTTTGTACAGTGCGTCGCGAGTACAAAGTGCAGTTATGTTTTATTGGCACGTATGCCAACGCGGGGAGAATGTTGCAGTTTCGCAACTGTAAATAAACATGTGTAAATGTACTTTTAAATACTTTAAGACTTTTTAATAGTTTCTATTCTCCTCGTATATTTTAAAACCAGATTTGCGTGTAAGTGACACAGCCGTTTTAAGGGCTAAAGATTGCAAGGCGGGCCATCTGCCAAATATCACCACATGTGTGTGGTACCTAAGACAGGGGATGCATTTCAAACACAAAAAGAGTCGAAAAGTATCTCTCAAACGATGAAGATGTATGTGAAGACGAAGAGTACCTGACTCCTTATCGGTCTTTTGGCCAAGAAAGACGCTAATGTGCATCAAAAACTTGTGTAGTGGAAGTCGGCCGCTGAAGGCGTAATTTGCGATAGCGTTGGGGCTATCTTTTTCATGGGGTAAGGAACAATACACCATTTATATACGATTTGCTGCATATATCAAGTACGTGCACTTGATATATTTATTTGATATTTGTTGGAACTTCATCGCATTTGTGCCGCGATCGCAATTGAACATTGTCAATTGGACATTTTGCGTTTGTTCTGGTTTATTTACTACATTCTTATTTTTGTATTTTATTTTGTACACCGATTTTATTGCTTTTGTGCTTTATATTAATAATTGTAATAATTATTTGTATGCTAATGCATTATTACTTTTTTATACCAATGACATAAATCCATATTTTTATGTATGTTTTTGTTGTAATATTATTAATTTGTTTTTCATCTTTTTATGTATAGTATGTTTGCTGCTAATTGGTAGGTTTTGTCTCTTGTTTTGGCGGTGGTTTTTATAGAACCGACATTTTGTTTTGTTGTTTTGTTTATGGTTGTCTTTTGGTGTGTTTGTTGGTGTATTTCATAGTAGCTAATAGTTAAGTTTGTAATATATTCTTCTTTAGTTGTAAGTGTATATTTGCTTATATATATTTATGTTTTAATTTCATTTCTTTTATTTTAATATACAGTCCACTGGCTTTGATTTCTTTTCTTTAGTTGAATATATATACCCAATTTGAAAGGGGAAAACCAGCGAGTTCTGGATTGACCAGAATATCTTCTCTCCCCTTCAGGATGATCTCAATTGTTATATTGAGGTCATCGTATGTGCAGAACGCAACAGCCTGATTGGTGTATATTTAGTATACAGAACAATTATATATGCTTGCGAAATAATACTGAATGGGTTAAGGATATACCAAACAATAGGATGCAGCTACATAGTCATAGCAGGGTTAGGGACAAGCCTCACCAACTGGGTAATGCACCGACACCAAGGGAACAAAAGATGAAGAAAGAAATATAAACCTGAACGCATGCGACGAACAACTAGAATCAGAAGATGAACATTGGACAGAGAGATGCAGAGGACACATGCCAGATATCAGTTTAGTAGATATTAATCCTAGACGACCACCCAGCAAGGACAAACCAATATGGGCGGACCGCATCAGTAACGCATCAATATCGTTAGCACGACACGTGGAATTTGCAAACGGACATTAAACAGCCAAGATGACGCGAGTGAAGTGCGGTAAAATACCTACAGGGATGCGCCGATAGAGTGAACGGTGAACGCAACAATGCAAAACCGCAACCGCCGAGGAGCGCGAGTTACAATCGTATAGAACAATTAGAGTAAGCTTATTGTAATGGACACACGAAATCACAAACCACTGTAATAAGTTAGGAACGTTCTTTCACTTGTTAAGTTTCAGTAAGATTAATACAAGATTAGCTCAACTTGTCATACACATGGGTACAATACGGGGGCAGCACGATACATTCGCTAACCACCGCACAATAGTCTATAAGAAGCAGTAAATTGTAACATATAGATTGGGACTTATTAAAAAAAAAGAATATAGTAGAATATAAGTAACATATATGTAAGTAGAATAATTTATTGTTGGAAAAGGAAAAGGCCCCTCGGCCCTTTTCTTTTTTTGCGAAGGGAGTAATGTAATGTAAACATAGCAAGAAAATAAAGAATAGAAAAAATAAGGGCTAGTAGCATAGGGAAAATAATAATCATTCAATTAATTATTATATATTCCATATTAAATACAATAACATATACATTTTTAATTATACAAATAATAACAATTGATCTAGTTTAACACAAGCCCGAATGTTTAAGAATTACGAAATCTGAAGACCTTCGTGAAAATTAATACAACGAAGCGACACACCATCGCATGTTACATTCCAACACGTGGAACAGTACAGCAAAATCAGCAAAATAAACTAGGAATGTTTGCGGGACATAAAAACTAAAAAAAAATGGTCAACCAGGCAGTCAGTGATAGCTGGGTACCGTGACTGCCCGCTCAGGCAGTGATTGCCATCTCCGGGTCGGACGCGATAGCGTCCAGTACGCGATCAGTAATAGTCAGTCAGTCGGTGTCTTCGGGCAGGGTTGTTAATATGAGAGTCGGCACCAGGTGCGGATTACGCGCGATTATTATATTTCGACGGGGTATAGTTCGTATAAGTGTCGGGTACTGAAAGAAATCCGATTTCCAGAGGAACTGAAGGGCGTATCATTAGCTAGAGCCTAAATACGCGAAAGGTAACAAAATTCTATATACTAACTCGAGTAAATTATAGTATTACAGATTGTCACCCCTTTACTTTCTTGCTAAGATCTCTTTCCGTCTCCCTTCGCGCCGAACGAGTTATTATTAATTGTATCTGACAGCTTGTTAACTTAATTGTAAACCACATAGTATATTTAATACATTTGTAGACTCTAAAATTGGTTTTTATGTTCCTTCCGACCGATTCAGACAGAGACCAGAAGAGTACCAAATTTCGGCTTATACATTTATCCGGCTTCTAGAGTAAGCCCATAGACTCAAACTCCTTACAGGACCTGAGACCTAGAAGTCCTTAACCCCTATTCCGAAGTTCCTTACCTTCCCGTAAATCCACGAAGGCGAGCCAGCCCTCCAGACTAGTGGGACCAGTATTCCTTGCAGCTGCTCGCAGGGATAAGCATATCTTTAAGGTTCATTACCAGTATATTACAGTGGTAACAGCGTTGTACAGTGGTGAAGATTGTCTCACCCTCTAGCTCCAGATGTTACAATAGGGGATATATCCTCCCACTAGTTGTACAGTGGTGACAGCGGAGTGCCCCAGTACATTTCAACTTTACAACTAGCAATAGATGGTGCGCATGCGCATATGATTTGCAGTAATTATGTCGCAAACTTGCTTCGTCATATTTGACGCAACAATTTAGAATCAAACTTGCCCCAAGTTTGCATGCTATGTGGGATAGTGTTTAAAAATTTTTGTTAAAATGGAGGAAAAAGATGTTGTTGAACCTATACTTGAAATGTAGTATGAAGGAGATGACCATTTGGGTATGTTCCTAGGTGAGGTTCCTCTTTATTCAAGATGAAGTAACTCAAGGTTTGGTTAATCTGAGATAATTAACATTTTTCTTAGTATCGTTGGATATAAACTTACTGAGAAGATGCAAAATTAACACTAACATGCTTTTACAAAATGTATATATTTGACAAAAATGTATATATTAAACAAAAAAAAAATGAGATACGTTTATTTTGCTTAGGAAATTGATATCAGTTAGTTACGTTATTGCACTGATATTTATATACAATCATTACCTTGTATGACACAGATACTATCAGGAAGAACCAAATAAAAATTGACCATTTCAGTTATCGTTGCTTTATTACCTTTATTTTCTATTAAAGAATACATGCAAAGCTCTCAATTTTGCACAAATGACGCATATCAATAGTATGAAAATAAAGTGTCTGTTAATGAAACCTTAAGTGAAATATGCCATTAAATTAAAATACACTTTCTAAAAAGAGAATAATAAAATACAGATACTTGTACATTTAAATATTACACTAAAGTAAAAACGGCGGTGAATTTATTCCTATGTAGTAGGTAACTTTTCACAAAACTGTAACTGGGTCTTCGTGATCCCTCGCATACTGTGAAGCATGTTATTATTTTTCTGAAGCGGTAATCAATTTAACTTTTCACACATTGTGAGTTTTGGTAATTCATTATCTTTTATAATTTTATAAAAACCTCATGCCAGAGAGCAGCAAAAGGTCTGATACCTATTCTTTTGTTTTTTTTCCACTGGAACAAGCTCTCATTGTATACGGTTAGCCGGTTGATGAATATTATGGTTTTAAACATTTCTACTCTTGGTCGCATAATTACCTTCTCTAAATCTGCACATTATGTTATACTAGTTGTATCAGTGCTGTTGTAGTCTTTTTTGGCATCTTCACGATATTTTATACGTAATTTTGTAGCTCTTTCTATGTAAAACTTCCATTCTGTGAATCCGTCACATTCATTGTCGATAGTATTTTTTTATGACTTGGATTGTGCAAGTTGAAAGTTTCACAAATTTCGCATTCTTCATATCCCAATTTTATTATATATATATATATATATATATATATATATATATATATATATATATATATATATATATATATATATATATATATATATATATATATATGCTGCTACGTGCCAATATGCTGTAATAATTCTGTGTGGGCGATGTATATTATTTATTGTATGGATATATCGTTGCCATCCCTATTTACTATGCACGTATTTAAAAATAGTAAATGAGAAAAAAATATATTGGAGGGAAGTACATACTTTAACGTGTAGTAGGGACAATCGAACAGCTCCTAGCATATACGAACGATATATATGTAGAACAAATAGAAGAGAACGATTCAATAAATCTAGATAAAACATTAAAGTATTTACTATTTAAATGGGAATAAGTCACAATTAAAAGTTAAAGTACGTTTATTGACATTTCAATTTCCATTTCGGAATTCGTTCTCAAAATACAAACATTAGTACCTAAATTAGACAAATTTAGTTTTTGTGTTACTTGGTGAAAAAAATTCTTCTAAAAGACCAATTTATATTGATAATTCAGGCATACATTATACATTTTAAACTAGACGACTTTAAAATGATATTGCCAATGGTGTTGAGTTGCGTTCCTGGGACGACTTTACTTTTAAGATAGTTCATTCGATTAAATGAAATCAGTTTTAACTTGAAAATATCCGTCAGAAAAAATCATAGAATGTAATTCGTCTTTAAAAAGGTAAACACATGCCATGATGACAGTTAAACTCTTCTGTTAGTGATTCCATAGTAAATTATGGGGGAAAAAACCAGGAAAAAACCTCATAATACTATCCCTACATGGTAAGTATTTCATCGTGCATTTAGTTTACTTTCAATAAACACCACATTCTGCTTTTATATGTTTGTTGTTTAAAAAACATAAATGATGTATTCTCTATACGTTACTGACTTTCTAATACTGGTATGTTCCTTTTAATAACTTCCTCTTTTAATATGGGTAAGCGGGTCCTACTACAATCTGCAGAGGAATTTGCGACACAATTGGTCTCATTTAGCATAATTAAAGCCGCTTCTTTGATTTTTCTCTTTCTACCATCTGTTGCTTTCAGCACTATATTTGAATCATTCCTTTGAACGATATGTTCATTATCCCATGATTGTTTACATATTTGAGATCTATCCATTCGGGATAGTATTATGAAGTTTTTTTCCTGGGTTTTGCCTCATAATTTACTGTGGAATCACTAACAGGAGAATTTTAATGTCATCATGGCATGTGTTTGCTTTGTAAAGACGAATTACATGCTATGATTTTTTCTGACGGATATTCTCAAGTTAAAATTGATTTCATGTAATCGAATATATATTACTTAATGAATCTTACAAGTAAAGTCGTCCCAGGAACGCAACTCAACAATATTGGCAATATCATTTAAAGCCATCTACTTTAAAATGTATAATGTATGTCTGACTTGTCAATATAAATGAGTCAAATAAAATTAAATTATTAGAAGAATTTTTTCACCAAGTAACAAAAAAAAACAAAATTTGTTTAATTTACTAATGTTTGTATTTTGAGAACGATTTCCGAAGTGGAAATTGAAACGTCAATAAACGTACTTTAACCTTTAATTGTGGCTTATTCCCATTTAAATAGTAAATGCTTTAAAATGCCACAAGAAAATAGATTCAGAACAATATTAAAAAACATTTAAAGTCCTTATTAAGTTATCGCTGCAAATCCGTATAGACTGAGAACACATGCTAAATGAAGAAAGCTCTTATAACAATATTGTCCAGGAAAATAAATCGCAACGACTAAGGTAGATCGGACTCATGCACTATAGGTCATTTCCAGAGGCAATGTGCTAATTGTACGTAAAATAAATGTTTTTAGGGTAGATCTTTTACAGCAGGTGTGATTCAAATACACCTAAAGCTAAAAACTGTCGATTTTTGTATGAAAGAAGACAATTTAATTTTTTATGCAAATTTAATTTAATCCACAAGGAAAATGAAATTAGTTAACTGTATACCATGAATCACAAAGTTTAACTTAAAAATCCTTTATAAAAGGTATATAATTAAAAAGACCCTTTCGAGCTACATCACATAACGTTTTCTGACCGAAAATCCAGTCCAACATCAATGAATTATTACCAGGTATACATGAGTCAAGCACCAAAATTCTGGGTAAGTAGTTCAAAAGATGTGATGTTAAAGTATATAACAGGTACCCTACATAGCAGCGTAAGACTCCCGATAAAAGCTGTTGCTGGCTCTCAGACCATGTCTCAATGCGTTCCAGATGACATCTCAGTTGCCATTGTCTGATAGATTTCCTTCGAATCATCCAATTTTCATGGTTTGTTTTAATTTTTTTTCCACAACTAATTTTTCCAGTTTAATACATCTTTGCAATAAAAATTTTTGTTTGTCAAAATGTAGTATATCACTGATTTGTGTCCGCATGATAAAAGTATACTTTTGTAGATCTAGGTTACTGAATGATGGTATTATTTTATTGTGTATTCATTTTATGCATAGACATTTTTAAGGGTTCTCCGTTTTTATGTTGTATACTTTTACAGATTTACTTCATACCTGGTGCTAGGTCGTTGCTAACTCTTGTATTTACTTATTTTTTATTTATTTTATGGTATTCTGTGACCTGTAACCTTTTTACCTCATTTGAATGGCGCAAATGTCTGCATGTGTTTTATTAATTCTGTTATCAGTTCCTTGCCCTTGTTGTCAAGTACTGTAATATTAAAGATCGCTATTATTTATTTACTTATGTTTACTTTTACTTCCGAATATTTCTTCGTACGCCATATTTAATGCTGGTAAATTACGTTAAAACAAATTACTATCTTAATATTTACTTGTTTTTTTCTGATATATCTTGCATATGTGTTGATCTCACCAGTTTTTCTATGATTTGAGTCATCGTACTAATGGGCTGTTATTCTAAAAGTGAATCTTGCGAATCTAGACTTGGTTTCTTTCGTTCTCTAGGTACTTATCTTCGAATATTAGGTGAAATTTGTAGCTACGAATAGTAGAGCGTATGTATGGATGCAAGTCTTAATGTAACAAATATCAGCTGATGATTTTGCTGACTAACTTATAACTAAGTCTACTTGTCAACTATGTATTAGAGTGCAAACCAATTAGTATTGCATAGGGTGCAATCATCTACGTTTTAAGGGTGGAAGGATGTGCTTCCCCTTTTTAGCTGATAAGCTTGCGGAGACTATTATTGCTGGTCCTCAATTTACCCTTTAGTTTTAAACAATCATCTGTGAATGGCCACGTATGATACAAACTATTGTGAAGGAATTTATAGGAAGTCTACAGTTCAACGATATTATGACATTATTGGATGTTCAGTTTTGTGAAAGCGTCTATGTTAGGGAAATTGAAAGAACACTCAAAAGTTTTTCAGGGGTTTTGGCTGAAAATTGATTAATAGTTTATTTTTGTTATGAAATAATAGGTGTTTCGTCTATATAATAGAAGACCGCTATGGGTTGATCGTTTGTGTAAACAAGCGAGACCGTTCTTCATCTGCTATTCTTACCATTAAGTGATACGAACAATATTCTGTTATGTAGGCATACGCAGATAATATAAGTGCGTTTGTTATCTAAGGGGATATCTTTTAATATATAATATTGACAAAATAAAGATATTGGCCGATAGTTTTTGTGGTCGCTGCAGTTTTTGCCAGGATAAAGCAAGGTACAAACTTTGACTTGTCTCTACACTTTATGTATCTTCATAATTTGAATGCAGTTGTTCATCATCTGGATAAGCTTTTCTAGTATTTTTATGTATATGGCGAATCCAAGCTCAACATCGTTTAAAGGTTCTCTCAGCTGACTGGTTTTGTTCTTTCTTACTTTGAGTTTTTCTTTGCTTCGTTTCCGATAGAAATATCATGTCTATATCTATAATGTGGTTTTTAGTAATCAGCTTTATACCAAGTACCCTAGGTTAGGCCCTATATGTGTTTCCTGCACTAGAAATATGTCAGATTCGTGTTTAGCGCATATGTCTGATAAGTTTAAGTAAAGTTAAGTTTCTTTATCTCTAGATATACCCTTAACTGTTGTTATTAGAATAGTTGGTCCTAAAAAGCACCAATTTGACAAAATCATGTTAGAGGGGTGACTGAAGAATTAGGCGATTAATTAATTAATCATTACCCGGGGTATGCCCGATTGTGGTGGTCTTATTAGTACTTCAATATTCGTACAGGCTCGATCTTTGAACCCCATAAGCAATGCCTAATCTTTTACTTTTTATTAAAAATTTAAATTTTACATATTACTTTTTCACGATATTTCGAATCAGATTAGTAAAGTAATAATTTTAGGTATTAAAGAATTAATTTTTAATTATTGTTGGATTGATACTAAAAAGTAGTACCCAAAGTGATTTAAAAAAGATGATTGAATTAGTGAGCTGTTTTAAAACCTAAATATTATGAATCGAACCGGGGATATTATTTTACACAAACTAAACCGCTTGTCTACAAAAAAAAATCGAGGAAAATATGATAAGGCTGGAAAGACTAATGACCTAGCTAATTACCACATAAATATCAATGTAACGCAAATAGGATGATTTTGGATATTTATAAATATATATATATATATATATATATATATATACCCATATATATATATATATATATATATATATATATATATATATATATATACCCATATATATATATATATATATATATATATATATATATATAATTAATATACCCATATAGACAATAATATTATATATACCCATATAGATACAATAATAAAATGAAACTACAGCTAGGTATTACACAATATAATAAATACTTATTTAGATAAACGTAAAATGGTCAACTAAACGTTAACGATAAATGTTTCAAATAAAGGTTAAAACATGTTTTCCAATTCGCGGAAAAAGATTTATTACAGCATATAAGACAAATTCGTAACAAAATTCATATTATTATTTAAACGGTACTCAATATATCAGCAAAGTAATTTTTGCAACAATTATGTAGATTGTACCTTACCCCTTTGGCACACAGAAACCACAAAAGAATTAAATATAGCGCAAAGGAACTCATTTCTTCGATAACTGAGCAGCCACCATATCTACTGGATAGAACGACTGTCTTTGATGACTGAGCAGCCTTCATCCCTACTGGATGGAATGATTACCTTTAATGACCGAACAGCCTCGACGAGGCTGAAATGACTCTATTGGATGAAATGACTCTCTGTTACTGGGCTAATTATACGAGGAGAATCAAAACTAACAAAAAGTTTAATAATATTTAAATATTGCTTTTATATATACATATGTAGTTGCAAAAGTAACAACAAAAACTTTACAAATTCAATACGTAAAAGCGGAAAATATGGGTCTTTATATATAAACGAGAATAAAAAAATATAGGGCTATCATAAGAAGAGAAACATGATAAGACATACTATTTTAATAGACCAGTACAACTTTAAAATGGTTTATCGGTCTAAATATGTGTAAGATAAAATCACTGTTAATAAAAACATTACAAACGACATTAACAACAGAATATATAATGGCAATCGCTCCTTTTTAAGCAAAAAATTAAATCCAAAAATATACCATGCAATACCAAAATTAAGAATTTACCATGCAGTCGTAAGACCTATAATAACATACATATGTACATGAAACATAGACGACGTAAAAACAAAATAACAGGCGATTGAACGTCGCAGAAAGAAGAATATTAGTAGAAAAATATATGAACATGTTAGGGATAATATTACAAATTAATACAGAGTGCGAAATAACCGAGAACTAATTGATTATAGTATAACAAGCCAGATAAAGTAAAAACATAAATAACATCTTGTACGTATCTACGCAATACCTTGTAAAAATAATATTGTACATTTTTGAGAACGAACTCATATTTGAACATCGAAACGCCCAATAAAATATGTATTAATAAATATTGTGTCATATTTCTTGTATTATATCCAAAAAAAATTAAAAAAAAAATAAAGTTGGACATATTGAGATGGATTACTGAATACTATAGAGTACAGGTAGTTGGAGCTACCGAATATTTTAATACAATCAAATTTGGTGTGAACATTTTGGTTAAAAGAATAAATTTGATTTTTATACTACACATGTAGTTGACGTTTCTATCTCCAAATTCTTTTTTTTTTAGTTCTTTTCTAGACGCGTGTTAAACAAATTTTGTTTATATTGCAATTTTTTCTTTTCGTAGATTTAATAGTGATATCAGTTTGATACATAGACATACAATACAAATATATCAACTGTTGCAATACAGATCCGTTCCCCCAGTGCAACAGAGAAAACTGACGAAAGTCCCTGCATCTCTTTCTAATTTGTCAGGTTTATCGAACGCGTGACCTATGACCAATGAGAAGGTCACGTGGTCAATAACCCGTCCCATTAGAAAAATATGCAGGGATTGCTTTTCTTCAGTTTTCTCTGTCGTATTGCGGAAACGCGACTGTATGGCAGCTGTCAGTCTATTTGTATTATATTATGTCTATGGTTTGCTACATGCATTTTCCCTTTTATCTTTTATGCGACAACGTTATCAGCGATATCTAAATTGCTCCAATCTTTTAAAATTATATGGTTCTATTGTTAAATTTATGCTCTAGATCTAACCATCAGCATAACTAGGAGCTGTTTTGTACCTTGGGCCGTTATTGGATTTCATCGTAAATAGGTGCTATTTCTATCTTATTAAGCTGTTCTTTAATTTTTTGACTATTTGAATTGAGAATCTATATTTTATTCTACTGTTTGTTAACACAGATTTTTTTGGCGCCCATTTCCATCTTAAGATTTTTTTTCCCGTATCATTATTACAACAATTTTTCGGGATACCGACGTAGGAAACCCGTTGCTATGTATTTGCATGTTTCGATGTCCAACAGTAGAAAATTTGTCTCATTGTAAAGTCAATATTATTTTATTAGGGAATATGATATTGTCTAATAATAATAAAGTTGTTTTGCTTCGCTTTCTCAGACTGCTACCGTCGTGCTCTCTGGTATTTGATATTTCGCCGGTCAAGCAACAATTTCTATATGCATTAACTTAATGCTGATATCCTGCTTCCCCAACCCAGGTAGCAGTTCCGAAACCAATAAAACTGCTACACTCATGCTTTCTATTATCCCTCCCCGAGAGGATTCACTCCCCGCCTCTCGACGCGGTAGTGTTCTGAGCTGTTGGACGTGAATCCCTGTCCTGGCATTTGGTTTTCACCTCTGGCTGCGTTGAGTAGTTGAGTTACTGTGACCAAATGCCTATCTTGGTAGTTAGTATTCGCCTCTGGTTGCGTTGAGTAACTGAGTTACCGTTGCTAACTACCCATCTTCCTGTCTTCTTTTTCTTTTTCTTTTTCTTTGTTCTCCTGAAGAATCTACATACAATTGTAGCGAAACGTCGAGATGAACCCACTTTTGGGTCACTCACAAATAACACGGTCCAAACCCGGAACACGAATAAACTATAATTCTGACTCTGGCCGTGGAAGCCTACGATTTCATTTAATAAAACAAGTATGCGTTTACACGTTATATATTGTAACTGAATAAGTTGAGGAGGGGAAAACTGTTTGTCCCAAGTTGGTATTCAGAATTATGTCTGTATTTTGTAATTTGCCAATTTCTATAAGTTTAAATTTTCATGGATATCACTAGACTCGAGAGCAGTGTATGATTCCTTAGTTATGTTTTTAAAGGATAGTAAAATAACCATCTAAATAATTATGCATTAGTTAATAACGTAACCTTTGTTTCTAACCCAATTGTCAAATTCCTTTCTTAGCGTGGCCTAGTGTTGTACGTCTTTTTAAAAAATGCCTTGATGGGCCCCTAGGCGAGAAGAGAGTGACCCTGTTTACCTGTCTTTTGTTTTGTATATTTATTAATATAAACTCAAACAACTATTTGTACCATGTTGAGTCTGGCTGAATGACTAAAAGTCTATGCCAAAAAAATTTCATAGAATCTAAAGACAGCTTAAGGCCTTTATTATAAATATACTTTTTAGTAATGAAAATAAGTAAATAGAACCTAGAATATCCATGTAAAAGAATGTAATCTTTGATCTTTGGGATAAACTCATCTTCTGAACAATGGCGCCAATATATATGTAGTTAAAATTTTGTACACCTATTTTAACCTGTTTGTTTCCTTATAATCCATATATGAGTTGCGACCGATGTTACAAACTCATTTACTTTTTACAAAGAGTCTATATATTAGCTACAGTCATGGACGTTACACGTCCATGGCTACAGTTATAACTATACAAATCTGACTCGAAATATCGTCTAAAAGTAACAGTATGTAAAATTTAGATTTTTAGCCCAAAGTAAATACTTTGTCATTTTTTATGGAGTTCAACGTAGAAGCCTTCACGAAAATTTTAGTACTAATAAGACCACCGCAATCGGGCGTACCTTGGGTAATGAATAATTAATTAATTGGTTAATTCTTCAATCACTCGTCCAATATGAGTTTTGTCAAATCGGTCGTTTTTAGGACCAACTATTCTATAGAGATAAAGTAAACTATATCTAAAGATAAATACAATTCATAAGCCTGATGGAAGGTGTAATAAATAAAGCAAATACTATATTGAGTAATTATATAAGCAAAAAGTATATTAACTTTACATTAACATGAATAATATGATTGTCACTTAACTGGGTATTATACATACGCTCTACTTTACTTAAGCTTATCAGACATAAACGCTTAACACAAATGTGACGTATTTCTAGTGCAGTAAGCACATAGAGGGCCAAACCTAGGGTATTTGGTATTTTATTTTATTTATTTATTAAAACTTACAAACACCACCTAGGTAGTAATTACATGTAAGAGTGCTCATTACTTGGTATAACAATATACACACAAAAAATACAATATACACACAAGTACAAAATAAAAACACACAAAATAAAACACATTAATAAAAAGACACAAGTTAATAAAATATTAAAAATTGAGTCCATTACTTATCATACTTATTTATAACATTTTTTAATATCCCTTACACTACAGGTAAAGAGGTCTATATCACAGATCTTTATTAACTCATTGCACTGATATTGCATATAGTTTATTATTGCACCTGAATTATAAGGACTACAAGAAAATAGGTCATTACTGTTTACCCTTAGGTTGACCTTTGGCACATGAAACCTAATAAAGTTTATCAAACCACATGTCTTATATTTAACATTGTTAATGATATTATGAATAAACACAACGCAATACATGTTTCTTCTTTGCTCTAATGACTGCAAGCCAAATATTTGAAGCAACTCTTTTGATGGCGTAAGGTGAGTATACACTTTGTATTTCTTAAGGTATAAATACCTTAGAAATCTTTTTTGTACCTTTTCTATATGATTAATATGCACTTTGGCTTCAGGAGTCCATACCACTGATGCATATTCCAAGTTTGGTCTGACTAAAGCGTTATATAGTCCAATGGTTGTGTTTATACTAAAATGTTTAGAATTTCTTATTACAAATCCCAATATTTTGTAGGCCTTATTAACAATATTTATATAGTGTTCATTAAATTTCATGTTAGCCTGTAGGTATATTCCCAGATCTTTACATTTGGTTTTCCTAGATACTACACAATTGTCAATTCTATAATTATTTTCAATGTAATCAATTTTGCGAGTGAAGGATATGACTCCACACTTCGTAATATTCAAGATCATATTGTTGTCCCTAAACCATTCCACAACTGAGGTCAGGTCCTCCTGTAGTAACTGACAATCATTTGAAGTATGTATAGTCTTAAAAAGCTTAAAATCATCAGCATAGATCAGACTAGAAGAAAATTTAAGAGATTGTGGTAGTGAGTTGACAAAAATTAAGAAAAACAAAGGCCCTAAGTTGCTCCATTGGGGGACACCAGATGTAGCCTGAAATTTATCTGATAAACACCTACCAATTTTGACTCGTTGAAACCTTGATTCCACATACGATTTTATAAATGTACAAGCATCATGCGAAAAACCAAACTCATTCAATCTCGATAAAAGAATGCCATGGTCAACAATATCAAATGCCTTTGAGCAGTCAGTCATTATTAAATCTAATTGGAGTTTATTATTTATTGCCTCACTATCAAAATTAGAAAGAATGCACAGATTACTAGTTGTAGATAACCCAGGCAAAAAACCATGTTGTTCTGGAGCAAATTCATTTTCAAAATTTTTCAGTATATTGATATAGAGAATATATTCAAATATTTTAGCCAGGGAATTAAGGATACTTATAGGACGATAGTCTTCTATATTGTTTCTATTACCTGATTTAAAAACTGGAGTAATGGTAGCCTCTTTGAGTTTGTCTGGAAAGGTGTTAGTTTTAAGAGATAGATTAAATAGATGTGATAATGGTTTTTGAAATATATCAGAACATCCTTTAAAGATATAGGCAGGGATATTATCACTACCAGTGGCCTTTTTTGGCTTTAATTTTTTTATACTAACCTTCACATCTTCTTCACTAATAACTGAAAAGTTAAAAGATCCCCGTGAACTACCCTGATGTGTAGATGATACCTGATAAATTGAGCTAAAATGATGAGAGAAAGCCATGGCAATATCCTGAGGGCCTGTATAGATATGATCATTTAAAGACATCTCGTGAGGAAAACCGTTGGTTTGTCTCCTACTTCTTATGAATGTCCAAAAACTATTTGGGTCATGCAAAATGTTATCTTCAATATTATTTTGATGCTGCATAAATTCATTTTTGATTTGCTTTTTAATAGTATTTCTAAGACTCCTGAATTTATTGTTATCGACAGCACTAGCTTTCCTTATTTTTATATGTTTGCTTAATTTGTTTTTTTGTCTGATTTTTTTAATAAGGTCTATACTAAAATAAGCTGGATATTTCTGTTTTTGTCTATTTTTAATAATTTTCTTTGGGATGGCTAGATCAATGCAGTCATACAATTTATCGTAAAATTGATTAATACAATCTGTAGCAGTTATACAATTATACATATCTGACCAGTCAGTGTCTCTTATTAATTGATACAGAAGATTAAAGTCACCCCTGGCATAATCATACCTATAAGACTGTTGTATATTACTCTTAGTGTATGAATTATCTTTATATTCTAGTAACATTTCTAGTGCCGGGTGATAATAATCTTCAGGTACCAAAGGAGACCCAGACCTAGTTAGATTGGTTATGGGTATGTTTGACAGTATAAGATCAAGCAGTTTATTTTTACAATTTGAAATTGTATTATATTGATTTAAATTGTTTAGATTTTGAAATTCTTTAAGCATGCTGCTCTTTTCACAACTTAAGTTAATAAATCCAGGAATATTAAAATCTCCAAATATGATAACATTAATATTTTCTGACAATACTTGGTTATAAAATTCTAAAAGTTCTTCATAAATATCTAACCTTACACCAGGAGGTATATATACACAGGAGACATAAAATGAATATGTTTTAAACCTTACCTTAAGTAACAAGCACTCAACAATTACATTACAATTAACTTTAATACTTTCTACAATAAATTTCTTTTTTAATGCTACCATAACTCCACCACCCAATGTCTTGCCCCTGGCCCTATCTTTGCGAAAGACTATGTAGCGATTATCAAAAAGTTCTTCATTGGAGATTCCATCTATAAGCCATGTTTCAGTTAATAGGATTATATCAAAATCTTCACTAAGAACATTGGTATATAGGTCACTTGTTTTAGTGCGTAGGCCTCGTACATTTTGATAGAAAATGTTTAGATTTTGGGTCTGCAATGTTTGCATAATTAATTCTGATTCTGAGGATCCATCTGCCTTGTTGGCATCCTCGTTTTTACTAAAAAATGAGACACGAGGGTACCAGATGGCCATACTTCCCTCTTCCAAGCTTTTTTAAGTTCATCTCTTCTGATGGTAACTTTCATGGATGTATAAAGTTCAGGGTGTTTAGATGGATGAGACTCACACCGTACATCCTTAAAATTGGGGTCTAAAAGCCGCTTCAAGTCTTCTGTGGTCGTATTTGGTGCAAGCCTAGTTACATGAAGGGATACACACTTAGGTACTGACTGCACATCCTTGGTTTCTTCATTATTCCCAACCATAAACTTGCGGTATCTCCTTCTATGCTGCTGTTGCCAATCTCCTTCATGATTTTCTGTGTGGCCTAAATTTATTATTTCTTGCATTTTATTAGCCGTATGAGCATGCAGAATACCAGCGTTTAAGTTCTGTTTATTAACGTCTGTATTTTGTTGATGCGTTTGGTTAATGTTTTGTAATTAATTTGTAATTTGTGTTAATGTTTGGTATAAAACTGATCGCAGAAGATTACATAATAAGTGCCGGCAAAGAAGCAAAGAAAAACTTAAAATGAGAGAGGAGTCAAACTAGTCACTGCGGGAACCATTTAACTATGTTGAGCTTGGATCCACTATCCACGTATAAAATAAACAATATTACGGCTCCCGATTGAGGATCTGAGCACAAAACTAATTATAAAATTTTGAACAAAAATACTACAATGGCTAATATCTAAAGTCTGTAGACAAGCAAAGCAAAGACAAAGTTATCACTATGCTTTAACCTGGCAAAAACTCCAACGACCACAAAAGCTTTCGGCCAATATATCTATTTATTTTGTCAGCTATACAAAATAAATCTGCACATGATCCTTAATATAAACCGATAATAGAAGAAGAACTCAAATTACAAAACAAAAGTGGCTATATATGACAGGGAAGATCGTGTACATCACAAATACTAAATCTTGCCCAACACAGCGAAGACGGGTATGAAAAATATCAGGTATGAGGAGTCGTATTTGTCAATCTCAATGCCGCTTACGACACCTTAAATTAGAGGGCATTTTTTCAAAATCTATGTGATATCCCTATAGGTAATAAACTCACTTGTATTATCCGTGTATGCCTACACAACATAAGATTTTTCGTATCACTCAACGGTAAGAATAGCAGATGGAGAACGTAGAAGAACGGTCTTCTTTGAGGTACCGTAATCGCACCTACGCTGTATAACATTTACACAACCCATACCGGTAAATAGTAGGACTTTTATTATGTAGACGATACATCTATTGTTGCATAACCAAAAACTTTTGTTGCTAAAGTATTTAGCTTACTGAATATTGGCTCTGTCGATTCGTCAACATGTATAGTTTCATAATTTTTAAAAAAATTTTGGAGCCCATAATTATCCCTGTATCATAAATGTATATCGCTTAGTTCACGTGTATATATTATAGGGGTCGTTCAGATCTTTTTCACTGTATATTTGAACCATAAGTATATCGGTTTAAGTAAGCTCTGATAGTTTGGCAACTCTGCTATAAGATGTATAATTCTCGCGTAAAGTCTGGACGGTTTATATGGACTCCTTAGTTTGTTATCATTCATACGCATTACAGTGTGTAACAGATATGTATACTATTAACTACCTGTTTTTGGTAGGTACGAGTTCTCTAAAAATAGCTTTATAGATACAAAAGGATTTCATTACCAAATTGGATTTTGTTTCATATGCGGAAATTTCCTAATGTATTTTGTTAACGTGAATATGTCTTCATAAGTTTTATTTAAGAATCCGATTAATAAGAACTTCTTTTATTTCATCCATTATTTTATGATATCTTGTATACAGCTTTTTTATTATTTTATTTCTGGTTTTATCTATGTACTACATATAAGTTTGGATAAAAGGTTATCTCAAAATAAATATTTAAGTGCTAAAATAGATATTTTTGTGTAAAAATGGGCAGTAGTGCTCAAAAAAAGAAAGATTTTATCTAACAAGCATTATACCACTTCTCCAATATTACATACTTCTGAATGTTTTATTTTCTATTTAGGGGTAATATGTTATCAATATAAGTGGAGTTAGTTTCAAATTTGCAATGATCTTTATAAGTAAAAGCTTACTGGCTATACTTAACATGATTAGTTCAAATAAATAAACCTTGTCCCTTCAAAAAAGAGCTATTTGAATGGAAAAGTCAACTAAGAAAGTGTGATGAATCTTATACCACCCCACATTCACACAGGTTAACCGGTGTTTGCAGGCAAAAGTCCTCCAGGCAAATTTAAGGAAGATAACAACCATAAGGAAGTTCCTTTCGAGGGTTCAGATGGCGAGAAGTAGCTTATATTTTTTTTGTATATCTTGCAGATGTGATGATCTGATGACTGACTAATTTATAGCTAAATATACTTACGTGTTAAGTATGTGTTTTTGTCACCCATACTAGCAAGGTATATTCGGCAGCATAAGCATAGAGTTTAAGTCGACGTTTTAAGGGTGGAAGAATGTGCTTCCTATTTTAAGCTGACAAGTTTGCGGAGAATATTATTTTTCTGGTTCTAGGTTGCCATTTGGTTTTAAACAAAGTTCTGTGATAGAAACTATCTTTAAGGTATTTATAGCAAGTCCAGAGTTTAAGGATTTCATGACACTATTGGTTCAGGTATATCTTCAGATTTGTGAAAGCGTCTCTATTAGGGACATTTCCGGGGTTTGGCTTAAAATTGATTTATAATCTATTTTTATTATTTCTAATCCTATTCCTATTACTACTTAAAACTAAACATTTGTCATCATTGTCCGGTTTATTTAGTAATTCTTCTTTCTCTACTCGTTGCTTGGCCTCTCCTTGGTTCTTTTTATGTTGCTCTGGTAGTTTTTTGAACACGCTATTTCCAACACCTTTTCTTCTTTATAGCACCATCTCCATTCCTTGCCGTCCACTGTGATTTTATTGTATCCTATTTTGACCATTTTTCCATTTTCCCTCATTTCTCTTGCTTTATCTCTTAAAGCTTCCATTTTCTCTCTCTCTCCTTTTGTGAGATCCTCTGTAATCCATATTTTTTCGATCTTCACATTCTTAAGTTTGTATTTGTTTCTTAAGATTGTTGTTTTTTCTTCTTCGCTTTCAAGTTCAATTAAGCATGTTTTTGTTCCTATTTTTTGTGCTCTTTTAATATTGGTTTTGACTCCAAGATGATTTTCTAATGTAGTAGTCATTCCCTCTTTTAATGTTTTTGGGTCTTCAGAGTCTATTTTTGATCCACTGATGATTATATTCTTTTTTCTTTGTCTAACCTTTCTAATGAGCGGTTTAGATCATTTAATTCTTCCGTTATCTTTTTGTTATCGGTTTTGGTTAGTTCGTTTTCTCTTTTCAGTTCTTCTTTCTCTTTTGTCCATTCTTCCTTTACCCTTTTTATTTCCAGTTTTATGCTTTTTATTTCTTCGTTATTTTGTTTTATCTCTTCTTTAACTTCATTTATATATCTTCTCATCTCCTTATTTTCTTCCTTTATTTCTGTTTTCAGCTCTTTTATTTCCGTTTTAATCTCCTTATTTATTTCTTCTTGTAGTTTCTTTAGTTCTTCCATTTCGCGATTTTTTATGTTATCCTTTGGAGATGTTCTTAACGTGGCTTTGCTTCTTTTGAAGGCTTCCTCCTCGTCGAATAAGTTATCGTGTTCTGGCTTATTTCTTTTGCTGTTCATTCGATTTAGTTATTGTATTACATTTACTTTTAATTTATTATTTTAATTTAATTTAATTCTAATCCCAACTTTAATCAAATCTATTTTAAGGCCAGATCTGGATTTTTGTAATAAAATTATGTGGCTTTTATTTTGATCATTAATTTCTTGTTAGCACTAATTACCTTCTTATCTACCAAAAAAAAAAAACAAAAACAAAAAACGCGTAGGAATGCCTAAGGAGATCGACCCTTCGAACATTCGCCAAAACCACTTTTTTAATATTTCACTCAATTATTCATTTACTTAAGACTTGTTAAAATTATTAAAATAGTTCTATCTTACTTGTCTGATGGTATTTTCTTTATTAACTACTATCACCTGTATGCACTTAACTTTTGATACTTATTTTTGAACTCGGTTGAATTTTCTAACTTATAATTCCCGAATAATTTTAAGTTTATTACGAAGCGAAATTAAATGAACCTACTGTTGTCACTTGCAGGACCGTTTCAAATAGCCAAAAAAATTAATAAACAGCCTACTAAAATAGAAATATCGCCTATTTAAGACGTAATCCATTACCGGCCCAAGGTACAAAGCACTCCTAGCATATGCTAATGATATAGATCTCATAAGAAACTCTCTCGTCCACAAACATCTTCAATAAAGTGAAGAGAGCACGAAAAATTGTTCACTTAAAATCAACGAAATGAAAACCAGATACAAGCGAATCAACAAAAGAGACCAATTCAATAAATCTAGATAAAATATTAAAGTTACCAATCACAATTTCCAAAATATGGAACACTTTAAATATCTTATAAGATAAATTATCACGGTTAATAATAATGCCACTAAAAAATACAGAGAATAATTCAAACTTTAGACATATTTTAAGACATGGATGCGAATCATGGACAATGAGTAAAACAAGTAAGGAAGAATTACGAATATTTAAAAGAAAAATAATAAAAATTTTTTAACCTCATTATCATATCGCTACAAATCTGCATAGAATTAGAACACATATTAAATAAAGAAAGCTCTTATAACGATATTGTTCCGGAAAATAAATCCCTTAAGGTAGATCGGACACATGCATAGACGCCAAGATGTCAAACTTATAAAACTGGTATGGAAAGAAGTTAGCACAGAAAAATGCCATATCTAAAAAAATAACATTTCAGTTGATTACAGATTCGTGGAAAATCGATCAACTTGGAGAAAATTTGTAGTTAGCGAAGACCCACCCAGTGTTGTAGCGCTACGTTATGATAATGATAAAGACAAAGGAGAAACAGTGACAAAAAGCAACAAACATGGACTAATGGAGTTAAGCTGCTTTAAAATCTTGATTGGAGAGGATTAAAATGAAAGTATAAGAATAGTGGAGTTCCTGGAGCATTCGAAACCGTAAAACCTCGGATAGAGTTACAGTGAATGAATTAATATGTACGATGTGGGATATTATTTTTAAAGCTATAAATTGCAATGTTTACCCAAAATTTTTGTGTGCATTTAATTTTTTTATTGTTTAAACAAATTATTATAAAAAATTAATGTTTGACATTATATTTTCACTATAAAAAGTATTTTTTTATTTATATGTTAAATATTACCTGAGTAGAGATTTAGGAATATTTTTCAAAGATATCTGTGTATAAAAATATCAGTAGAGGGCTCGAACAGGTTGGAAAACGTAAAGGGGGGAGCGAAGCGACAGCTACTATGTACAATGGAATTTTTCAGCTAGTTTAGTTGAAAGTAACACGTGTTCTGTGAATATTGTGCTTTTATAACAGTGAAAATTTGGTTTTTTAGTGAAAAATTTTTGTATACTTTTGTACTGGAAGGTGTATTGAAGATGACGTTTTTATATTGAACTATTACAAATTATTTCGTATTGATTCATTTGGTAAGTGATTAGATTGATAACTACGGTTCATTGTTAAATTAATTAAATAATGAGTGCAATTAATTAGATATTATTTTTTTTTAGATTTCGAACACTGGATAAACCAACGGCTAGCAGCATGGCTGATGAAAATAGCTGCATAATATGTATACACCTGGGTTCATCTTCCAAAACATATTCGAATCTAGGTGAAATTATAAAAATTAGTAGAGGAATAACCTCTTTAAAAGCTGCTTCGACCAAACGACAAGATGGATTATTACCTCACCTACAAACTGAATTTGTTTACGCTCATTCAAGTTGTCGACAAAAATATATTAATAAAAAGTATATTGGAGTGTGTAAAAAAAACTTCGAAATAGCATGAATTTCAATAACTTCAATTGGGAAAAAAACTGTTTTATTTTCGGACAAGAAGCTGATAAATCAAAAGAAGCAAAATTAAATAAAGCTCGGCGTAGGCAGATTTCATACATCAACACTCCAACTTTAAATGAATCCTTCACGAAATTTATAGCCGTCCAGAAAACTGATTATTATCGAGATATCCATAAAAGAATTTCTGGTATAACCGACTTACAGACACTTGCAGCAAAATATCATTCGGATTGTTATAATTTGCTGAAAAATTCAATTCAACTCAGTAGTGTTGAAAAGAAAATTAATCCAAAAATTTCGATGGTAGATGCAGCAATGGAGCAAATATACAAGTACATAGAAGAGAATGATGATTGCCAATTTACCATGCAAGAGAAAAACGTCGTCACTACAGAGCATATCCCGGATGAAAAAACTATTAAAAAACGACTAATAGATCGATTTAACGATGATATTATCATTTCAACTAAATTTGGGTCCAACACCATTATATGTTTTAAAAATATTAACCATGATGTATTAACAGAAAATTGGTACAATCAAAAATATAATAGTAAAGAAGAAGAAGAATTTCATATTCTAAAAGCGGCGAGCGAAATTATTCGGAGAGATATAAGAGCCCAAGTGTACGATAATGAAAATTATACGCCAAGTGACAAAGTGCTTCAAGATATCTGAAATGATATTAAAAGATAAGAAAAATAATGCAGAAACAATTCCGAGATATGAGAAGAAATGTAAATCGATAGCGCATGCAATTATATCAGCTGTACGACCAAGATCTTTTTATCTCCACTTCATATTACTTTGGCTGTGATGTTTCATAGGAAATTTGGCTCTAAAAAAGTAATAAATATATGTCATTCTTTAGGCTTCTGTGCATCGTACAAAGAGGCTACATTATACGAAGCTTCAGCAACTTTTACAGCTCCACCAGAAATAAAACCTGGCACTTTCGTTCAATTTGTGCATGATAATGCTGATTTCAATATCAACACTATTGATGGTAAGGGAATGTTCCATTATATGGGAAACATTGAAATAGTTACTCCAAGAGATGGTATACAACCTCGATGGCCTATCAAGCGTCTGAAGACACTACCACCAGAATCTGAATTTATCAAACACGGAAATATCCCTCTGCACATATATCCAGCTTCTACAGGTTTAGGATTTTCAAAGATAGTAGTTAAGTTATCTGAAAATAAACCCGATATCAAAAAATTTACTACAAATGGGCAATTAAATATTTTGTGGACGTATTTAAAGTTCAAAAATAATAACAAATTTCTCAGATGGAACGGATTTATGAATTTATTAACTAATGCACGTGATTTTGATGTGTCATCGATAATTTTTATGCCTTTTATTATTGCAGCTCCAAGCGATTATAACACAATTTACACAACTATGAAAAGTTCCGTAGAAAATGCTAAAAAATTTAATATGAGAACATGCATCTTAACATTCGATCAACCGCTATACATGAAAGCACGGGATATTGCTTCTGCTGTGCATTTATCTGATGAAGTATTAGTTGTTGTGAGGCTAGGCTCTTTTGAAAAATTTTGTGACATATCTTTCAACAAAAGTCATCAACATATTGATTCAACAGATGCTAGAATAGAAAGGGATAATACAGATGTCAAATTATTAGTGGATTTCTTCAAGCAGCACAGCCCTTTTCCTGATACAGATGCTATTATGTCTATTGCTACTGGAATTACTGGAGATAAAAAGATAAATTGTTACGATGCTTTTGAAGCAGGTTTAAAGGCAATGGAAAAAACAGAGGGACAAAATTTACGTGAATTAAAATTATCAAGGAAAAATAAAATAAATTCTCTATTGGCGAAAAATAGAAAAATTAAAATTCATGAAGAGGTTATTTCTGTTGACCCATTACTGCTGTTTCAACGTATTTGTGTTTAAAAAAAAACTGACGAAGAACTTAAAAAATTATATGAATTACGAATTGGCACCATATTCACTTGCTCTATTTGAAGATGGTGAACTGCGAAAAACAAAAAAATCAACACTTTACGAATTATTTCCGGAAATTTCTATTAATTTAAAAAGTTTAGAAAATCTCTATTATGGTATTGACGGAGGTATGTTACTACATCGTTGTAAATGGCAATTAAATGAAACGTTTGCAATGATATGTGACCATTCTGTAAGATATTTAAAAAATAATTATAGTAGTAACACGTACGTGGTATTTGATGGGTATAAAAAAGATAGTATTAAATCAGCCGAACGGAATCGTCGCGAATTAAAAAATAAATGTGCAGATATTGAATTTGATGAACATATGCCTTTAAAAATTGCTCAAGATAAATTTTTGACAAATAGTAAAAATAAAATTCGCTTGATAGAAATGTTGAGAATTAAATTAGCTGACAACAATATTTTTACATGCCAAGCGGAAAGCGATGCCGACAAATTAATTGTTGAGACGGCAATGAATTTGGAATCAAAAGATGTTGTTATAGTTTCAGAAGATATCGATGTCTTAGTAATATTAACGGCATTGGTAGATAAAGATCGTGAAATATATTTTCTAAAACCATCCCGAGGCAAAGTTTAACAGAAGATATTTTCATCGAAATGTTTAGAAAAATCTTTACCAAATTGTAAAGAACATATTCTTTTTTTACATGCTTTTACGGGTTGTGACATTACTTCTGCGTTTTTTAATAAAGGAAAAATTAAGTTTGCCAAAAGTTTTGAAACACGGATTGATTTACACGACTCAGTAAAAGTATTTAAAAATATCAATGAAGATCCCAACAATATATTGCAAGCAGGTGTAGCATGTATTTTGAGTTTATATGGCGGTCCGTCTAAAATTCATAATTTAAATACATTGAGGTTCAATTCTTTTATAAAAGCAATAGCCAAAAATACAAGTGCTCTTTTGTCATCACTGCCTCCAACAACTGATGCAGCGTTTGAGCACCTTAAAAGAGTGTACCTACAAATGCAGATATGGCTAGGAAATGACATAGTTATTGAAAATTTGGGATGGAAATATTATAATAACATGTACATCCCAATAACAATGAATCAAATACCAGCTCCAGATAATTTATTGCAGATGTTATTTTGTAATTGCAAAAAGGGATGTGGAGCTGCGTGTGGATGCCGAAAAAGTGGTTTATACTGCAGTGTAGCATGTCTACAGTGCAGCGGAAATAGTTGTTCTAACTCTTCACCTATTATACAGATAGATGAAGTAGAAGAAAATTTGATGTAGACAACAATGTAATAAACAGATTTTGTACTAATAATTTTTTTTCTTTTCGTTAGTCGTACTTAATTACCCTATTTTGTGAAATGTACACAATAGAGTACGTTTCATTTATAATTAAACTGTAAACTGGTCCAGAAATTCCATTGTACATAGCAGCTGTCGCTCCGCTCTGCCCTCCACGTTTTCCTACTTGTTCGAGATCCCTACTGGTATTCTTATACAGTTATCTTTGAAAAATTTTCCTATATGTCTATTCGGGTAAGATTTAACATATAAATAAAAAAAATACTGTTTAAAGTGAAAATATAATGTCATAATTTGTTTAAACAATAAAAAAATTAAACGCACACAAAAATTTTGGGTAAACATTGCAATTTATAGTTTTAAAAACAATATCCCACATCGATCATATTAATTCATTCACTGTAACTCTAATCCGAGGTGAAAACCCACAGGCGTTCCACTAGAAATTCAATGTAGTTTCTTAGCAGTGTACTTTTACCTCTTTCAATAAAGTATGTTTATATGGACTTCTTATTTTTGTTATCATTCATACACATTACAGTGTGTAACAGATATGTCTACTAATAACTACCTGTTTTTGGTAGGTACGTGCTTCTCTAAAAATAGCTTTATAGATACAAAAGGATTTCATTACCAAATTGGATTTTGTTTCATACGCGGAAATTTCCTAATGTATTTTGTTAACGTGAGTATGTCTTTATACGTTTTATTTAAGAACCCTCTTAATAAAAACTTCTTTTATTTCATCTCTTGTTTTATGATATCTTGTATACAGCTTTTTTATTATTTTATTTCTAGTTGTATCTGTGTATTACATATAATTCTGGATAGACGGTTATCTCGAAATATAGTGCTAAAATAGATATTTTTGTGTAAAAATGGGTAGTAGTGCACTAAAAAGGGAAGAATGCTTAATTTATCTAACAAGAATTATATCACTTCACGATCAATACATATTTCTGAATATTTTATCTAGTATTTAGGGGTAATATGTAATCAATATAAGTGGAGGTAGTGTCAAATTTGCAATGATCTTTACTTTATAAGTAATAGCTTACTGACTGTACTTTACATGTTTAGTTCAAATAAATTAACCTTTTCCTTCAGAAAAGACCGATTTGGATGATAAAGTCAACTAAGAAAGTGCGATGAATCTTGTACCACCCCACATTCACATAGGTTAACCGGAGTCCTTTGGGAAAATTTAAGGAAGATAACTACCATCAGGAAGTTTCTTTCGAGGGTTCAGATGTCGAGTAGCAGCTTACTTTTTTTTGTATATCCTGCAGATGTGTTGATCTGGCCAGTTTTTTCTTCGATTCTAGTCATAAAATGGGCTGGTATGCGTGGAGTTGATGTTACGAATCTAGACTTTGTTTCTTTCGTTCTCTAGCTACTTATCTTCGGATATTAGGTGGATTGATAGCTACGATATAGTAGAGCTTATGTATGGATGTGAGTCTTAATAACTACCATCAGGAAGTTTCTTTCGAGGGTTCAGATGTCGAGGAGCAGCTTACTTTTTTTTGTATATCCTGCAGATGTGTTGATCTGGCCAGTTTTTTCTTCGATTCTAGTCATAAAATAGGCTGGTATGCGTGGAGTTGATGTTACGACTCTAGACTTTGTTTCTTTCGTTCTCTAGCTACTTATCTTCGGATATTAGGTGGATTGAAAGCTACGATATTGTAGAGCTTATGTATGGATGTGAGTCTTAATATAGGTACTCTGAATTTGACTGACTAATTTATAGCTAAATCTACGTATTAAGTATGTGTTGATGTCACTCATACTAGCAAGGTATATTCGGCAGAAGCATGGAGTTCAAGTCTACGTTTTAAGGGTGGAAGAATTTAGCTGACAAGTTTGCGGAGAATATTATTTTTTTGGTTCTCATTTCATTCTTATAGTATTAGGTTTTCATTTAGTTTTAAACAAAGTTCTGTGAATAATAAAGTGTGATAGAAACTATCTTCAAGGTATTTATAGCAAGTGCAGAGTTTAAGGATTTCTTGACACTATTGGTTCAGGTATATGTTTTGATTTGTGAAGCGTCTTTGTTAGCAACATTGAAGGAGCATACCTAACTTTTTCCGGGGTGTGGCTTAAAATTGATTCAGATTCTATTTTTATTTTGTTTAAGGTATTATTTAGATTTTTCTCTACTTTAGCAACAAAAGTTTTTGGTTATGCAATAATAGATGTATCGTCTACATAATAAAAGTCCTACTATTTACCGGTATGGGTTGTGTAAATGTTATACAGCGTAGGTGCGATTACGGTACCCCAAAGAAGACCGTTCTTCTACGTTCTCCATCTGCTATTCTTACCGTTGAGTGATACGAAAAATCTTATGTTGTGTAGGCATACACGGATAATACAAGTGAGTTTATTACCTAAGGGGATATCACATAGATTTTGAAAAAATGCCCTCTAATTTAAGGTGTCGTAAGCGGCATTGAGATTGACAAATACGAATCCTCATACCTGATATTTTTCATACCCGTCTTCTCTGTGTTCGGCAAGATTTAGTATTTGTGATGTACACGATCTTCCCTGTCATATATAGCCACTTTTGTCTTTTAATTTGAGTTCTTCTTCTATTATCGGTTTATATTAAGGATCATGTGCAGATTTATTTTGTATAGCTGACAAAATAAATAGATATATTGGCCGATAGCTTTTGTGGTCGTTGGAGTTTTTGCCAGGTTAAAGCATAGTGATAACTTTGTCTTTGCTTTGCTTGTATACAGACTTTAGATATTAGCCATTGTAGTATTTTTCGTCAAAATTTTATAATTAGTTTTGTGCTCAGATCCTCAATCGGGAGCCGTTATATTGTTTATTTTATACGTGGATAGTGGATCCAAGCTCAACATAGTTAAATGGTTCCCGCAGTGACTAGTTTGAGTCCTCTCTCATTTTAAGTTTTTCTTTGCTTCTTTGTCGGCACTTATTATGTACTCTTCTGCGATCAGTTTTATACCAAATACCCTAGGTTTGGCATTTTATGTGCTTACTGCACTAGAAATACGTCACATTTGTGTTAAGCGTTTATGTCTGATAAGCTTAAGTAAAGTAGAGCGTATGTATAATAATCAGTTAAGTGACAATCATATTATTCATGTTAATGTAAAGTTAATATACTTTTTGCTTATATAATTACTCAATATAGTATTTGCTTTATTTATTACACCTTCCATCAGGCTTATGAATTGACTTTATCTCTAGATATAGTTTACTTTATCTCTATAGAATAGTTGGTCCTAAAAAGGACCGATTTGACAAAACTCATATTGGACGAGTGGTTGAAGAATTAACCAATTAATTAATTATTCATTACCCAAGGTACGCCCGATTGCGGCGGTCTTATTAGTACTTAAATTTTCGTGAAGGCTTCTACGTTGAACTCCATAAAAAATGACAAAGTATTTACTTTTGACTAAAAATCTAAATTTTACATACTGTTAGTTTTAGACGATATTTCGAGTCAGATTTGTATAGTTATAACTGTAGCCATGGACGTATAAACAACTGTAGCTAATATATAGACTCTTTGTAAAAAGTTAACATCGGTCACAACTCATATATGGATAATAAGGAAACAAACAGGTTAAAATAGGTGTACAAAATTTTAACTACATATATATCGGCGCCATTGTTCAGGAGATGAGTTTATCCCAGAGATCAAAGATTACATTCTTTTACATGGATATTCTAGGTTCTATTTACTTATTTTCATTACTAAAAAGTATATTTATAATAAAGGCCTTAAGCTGTCTTTAGATTCTATGAAATTTTTTTGGCATAGACTTTTAGTCATTCAGCCAGACTCAACATGGTACAAATAGTTGTTTGAGTTTATATTAATAAATATACAAAACAAATAAACAGGGTCACTCTCTTCTCACCTAGGGACCCATCAAGGCATTTTTTAAAAAGACGTACAACACTAGGCCACGGTAAAAAAGGAATTTGACAATTGGGTTAGAAACAAAGGTTACGTTATTAACTAATGCATAATTATTTAGATGGTTATTTTACTATCCTTTAAAAACATAACTAAGGAATCATACACTGCTCTCGAGTCTAGTGATATCCATGAAAATTTAAACCTATGGAAATTGTCAAATTACAAAATACAGACATAATTCTGAATACCAACTTGGGACAAACAGTTTTCCCCTCCTAAACTTATTCAGTTACAATCTATAACGTGTAAACGCATACTTGTTTAATTGTTAGATACAATGAATTTCCATCAGGTAACTTTCAGCAATGTGACAACAAATTGCTATATAACAGTACGAGGCAATATCATCATATTTGCGTTACATTAATATTTATGTGGCAATCAGCTGTAAAAGTCATTGCCGTTTTTCCGATCGTATCATATTTTAGCATAGTCACATAAGAATTCTTTTTAAAGCAATATACTGTGTCATATTTTTCTGATTTATTTTGTTGACAATTTATTTATGCTTATTCGTTCACCTTTTGTAAAGCAGTCTGTTTAAATATTAGGGATTTATATAATCTTTTTGTTTATATAATTTGTTTATCGATTTTACTATTTTAGATAGAGTTTCATAATTATAGTTTTTTTTTTTATTTTTTCTATGGTAATACATATACATACCCAATTCGAAAGGAAGAAAACCAACGAGTTCTAAATTGAACATAGACATTATTCTCCATTTCTGCCTATATGTTATATAGAGATCAGCGTCATCGTATAGTCGGAACGCAACAAGATTTTATTACCATTTCTTCCTTTTTGTCTCCTCATTCCTATTGCAAACTCAGCCACATAAATGGCGTTTTAAAAATATATGTCAATATTGCCGAAGTGGCTTTTTTAGGATACTTTTTTTAAGCCTAGTTCGTTTGATTACATGTAATTGATTTGATAGTCCTCAACAGATATGTATTGATTGTAGGTAGGATAGCAGGTGTTGATAAATATGATGAGTCGGTAAGTAGTCTCATTATTCCTAAATCTGCGCCCTTCATCCGTGGACATCCTAAGGGCATTTTTTCTCTCGGGGCATCCTACCAATTTAACTTGGTATATACAATTTAACATATATATATATATATATATATATATATATATATATATATATTTACGGCATAAAGTGAACTCCGCCCATGTTAAAATTCAGGTTTAAGTGAGCTCCGTGGTCAAGTGGACACCGATATTCGGAGCTCACTTGTCCATTCCATAATATTGGTTCTGTCGATTCGTTTAGATGTATAGTTTCATAATTCTTAAAAAAATTTTGGAGCTCATAAGTACACCTGTATCATAAATGTATTTCGCTTAGTTCACGTGTATATATTATAGGGGTCGTTCAGATCTTTTTCACTGTATATTGGAACCATAAGTATATCGGTTTAAGTAAGCTCTGATAGTTTGGCAACTATGCAATTAAGCCAGCGTTCTTGATATATATATTTTCTTTATTTTAAGTGGTTCATACGGACTCCTCATTTTTATTAACATTCATACGCATTACAATATGTAATCTTCTTCTTCCTCTTGATGTGCCTATCCGTTACGAATGTTGGCGATCATCATGACAATATGTAATAGATATGTATAATACCAAATACCTGTTTTTGGTAGGTACGTGCTATTCCAAAAATAGCTTTATAAATACAAAAGGATTTCATTACCAAGTTGGATGTGTTTTTTCATATGCGAAAGTTTCCTAATGCATTTTGTTATTATGAGTATGTCTTTATACGTTTTATTTAAGAATACGATTAATAAGAACTTTTAGTTAATCCATTGTTTTACGATATCTTCTATACAGCTTCTTTATTATTTTATTTCTTATTTTATCTGTGTACTACATATAATTCTGAATGGGTTATCTTAAAATAAATATTTAAGTGCAAAAATAGATATTTTTATGTAAAAATTGGTAGTACTGCACAAAAGAGGGAAGAATGCTTAATTTATATAAGAAGAATATACCAGTTCACCAATATTATATACTTCTGAATGTTTTATCTTCTATTTAGGGGTTATATGTAATCAATAAACGTAAAGTGTAAAATTTGCAATAATCTTTGGTCAGATTTTTCTCGATTTTAGACATAAATTGGGCTGGTATTCGTTGAGTGGATGTTGCGATTCTAGACTTTGTATCTTTTATTCTCTAGCTACTTATCTTCGGATATAAGGTGAATTGATAGCTACGATAATGTAGAGCTTATGTATGGATGTGTGTGTGTGTCTTAATATCCGCTGAATTTGGCTGACTAATTTATGGCTAAATCTACGTGTTAAGTATGTGTTGGTGTCATCCATACTTGCTAGGTATATTCAGTAGCAGAAGCATAGAGTGCAAGCGTCTACGTTTTAAGGATGAAAGGATGCGCTTTTCATTTTTAGCTGACAAGTTTGCAGAGATTATTTTTCTGGTCCTCAGTTTGCCTTTTAGTTTTAAACAATGTTCTGTTAATGACAAAGTGTGATACAAACTATCTTCACGGTATTTATAGCAAGTCCAGGGTTTAAAAATTTTATGACACTATTGGATGTTTAGATTTTTGAAAGCGTCTCTGTTAGGGCCATAAAAGGAGGACATCTGAATTTTTCTGAGGTTTGGCTTAAAATTGATTTATAGTCTATTGTTATTGTGTTTAAGGTATAATTTAGATTTTTCTATACTTCAGCAACAAAAGTTTTTGGTTGTGCAACAATATAGATGTATCGTCTATATAATAAAAGTCCTAGTAATTACTGGTATGGGTTGTGTAAATATTATACAGTGTAGGTACCATTACGCTACCCCAAAGGACACCGTTCTTCTGCGTTTTCCATCTGTTATTTTTACCATTGAGTGATCTTCTGTTGTGTAGGCATACCCGGACAATACAAGCCATTGTTGTATTTTTGATCCAAATTTTAGAATTAGTTTTGTGCTCAGATCCTTAGTCAGGAGCCGTAATATTGTTCATTATATACGTAGATAGCAGATCCAAGCTCAACACTGTTGAAAGATTCCCTCAGCTGACTGGTTTTGTCCCCTCTCATTTTAAGTTTTTCTTTGCTTGTTTGCCTATGTTTGGCCCTCAATGTGTTTAATGCACTAGAACTACGTCACATATAAATCATCGTCACAAGTAAAATAAAGTATCTTTATCTCTAGATATTCCCTTAATATTTATAGACATAATTAGGATAGTTGGCTTTAGAAGGTCAATTTGATCGATCTTTAAACCCTATAAAAAATGGCTAATTTTTACTTTTCATTAGAAATTTTAATTTTGCATACTGTTACTTTTAGAGAATATTTCGATCATATGTGTATAGTAATAACTGTAGTTAATATAGAGTCTCTTTGTGAAAAGTAAATGAGTTTGTAATATCGGTCACAACTCATATATGGATAATAAGAAAATAAACGGTTAAAATACATGTACAAAATTTTAACTACATATATCGGCGCCATTGTTCAGGAGTTGGGTTTATCTCAGAGATCAAAGGTTACGTTACATGCATATTGCAGGTTCTATTTACGTATTTTCATTCCTGAAAAAGTATATTTATAATAAAGCCCTGAAGCTACCTTTAGATTCTATGAAAAGTAGAATCTATGGAAATTAGCAAAGTAAAAAATAAAGACATAATTCTGAGTGGCCAGCTTGAGACAAACAATTATCCCGTCCATTACTTATTCAGTTACAAACTATAACGTGTAAACGCATAAATCTTTTATTGTTAGATAAAATAAATTTTCATCAAGTAACGGTTTCAATAAACTTCGCATATTGGATATATTTACAGCTACGATAGGGTAGAGTTTATGTATTGATGTGGAGTCTTAACCTACGTGTTAAGGATGTGTTGATGTCACCCATACTGGCAAGCTTGCGGAAAATATTATTTCTGGTCCTCAGTTTTCCTTTTAGTTGTGTGTGCAGTACAAAATATTTGCAAGGTATTTATAGGAAGTCCAGAGTTGAAGCATTTCATGACACTATTGGATTTGGCTTAAAATTCATTTATAATGTATTTTTATTGTGTTTAAGGTATGATTTATATTTTTATCCACTTCAGCAACAAAATTTTTTGGTGCATCAATAGATATATCGTCTTCATAATACCAGTCCTAGTATCTACTGGTAGATGGTAGATCCAAGCTCAACATTGTTGAAATGTTCCCTCATCTGACTGGTTTTTTTTTTCTCGCGCACTTTGAGTTTTTCTTTGCTTTCATTGCCAGCAAAGATCTGCACTACAAATACGTCACATTTGTATTAAACTCATAAGTATATCTAATAAGTTTAAGTAAAGTAAAGTTTTTTTATCTCTAGATATGCCCTCAATATTTATAGACATAATTAGAATAGTTGGTCCTGAAAAGGACCGATTTGACAAAATCATATTGAACGGGTGATTAAAGAATTAGCCGATTAATTTATTAATCATTACTCAGGATATGCCCGACGGTCCCATTAGTACTTCAGTCTTCGTGAAGGCTGCTTCTTTTGACCTCATAAGTAATGGGTTAACTTTAATTTTTCATTAAAAATTTAAATTTTACATATTGACTATTACTTTTCGGATACAATTCGAATTAGATTTGTATAGTAAAAACTGTAGGTGTTAAGGAGACTCTTTTTGCAGAGTAAATAAGTTTATAATATCGGTCACAACTCATTTATATTGATAAAAAACAGTGTACAGCAGTTAAAGTTACAGTAAAACACTGAAAACTTTGTTTTCAAAACTTCCACAAAATTTATTTTAACCTCTTGTCACTGCAGATGTTTCGGCTAATTGCCTTTCTTAAGTGATCTGTTTTTGGCATGCGTTTACACTTTACAGTCTTAAATGAAATAGGTTGAGGAGGGGAGCACTATTTGTCTCAAGTTGGTCATTCAGAATTATATCTATGTTTTTTAATTTGTTGATTTCAATAGATTCTAACAAAGATAGCTTCATCATCATCATCAACTAGCCTTTAACGTCCACTGCTGAACATCCCTCTAGGCCTCTAGCATGCCGCTTAGTCCGATTTTGCGCCATCTGAATCCAATTTGTAGTCACTCTTTTTATGCCATCTGTCCATCTCGTTAGAGGTCGACCATTATTTCTGTTAGCTTGTATTCGGGGTCTCCATTCCAAAGTTCTTTTTTTCCACTAGTCATCAACTGATCTTGCTACATGACCTGCCCAGTTCCACTTTAGTGTTGTTATCCTTTCAATAACGTCTGCTACTCCTGATCTTTTGCGTATAGTAGCATTGAGCAGTGTTCATAACTAACTAACATTATTCGTTGTTCTTGTGAGGGTTTCTGGGCCGTAGGTCATCCTTAAAGATAGATCCTATCATTAAAGATAGCTGAAGGCCTTTATTTTGAATGTGAAGAATGTTGAATTCGTCATTAAAAGAATGATTATGATGTAGAAGGCGAAGTGCGTATGTAGATCACAATCATTCTTTTAATGACGAATTTAACATTCTTCATAATTCAAAATAAAGGCCGTAAGCTATCGTTGTTAGAATCTATTGAAATCAACAAATTAAAAAACACAGATATAATTCTGAATGACCAACTTGAGACAAACAGTTCTCCCTTCCTCAACCTATTTCATTAAGGAATATAAAGTGTACACACGTCAAAAATAGATCACTTAAGAAAGGAAATCAGCCAAAACAGCTGTAGTGATAAGAGTTTAAAATAAATTTTGTGGAAGTTTTGAAAACAAAGTTTTCGGTGTTTTATTGTTACATAAAATGAATTTCTATTAAGTAACGGTCAAATCGATCAATTATTTAAAGTAACAGTGTTAAAATAAGTGTACACAATTTTCTTTATCAAAAAAGTAGGAAAAGATATGTTCATGCTTTTATTTTTTTAAATCTTTTCTACTGCTTTTATTCTACCATTCAGAGGCGAACTAAGTCCTAGGCAACCTAGACGCCTATGACCTAGAGCCAGAAAATTAGTTATTAATTTTTATAATTCTTTCATTTTTATTTAACAGAAAAACATGATATTCATTAATATTGCTGAAACATTTAAATTATGGCGATTCGTTAATCGCTTTTACCCTTGGGGATATCAAAAACATTATACATCAATGTCGCTGTGCTCCAATATGTATAAAATAATAAACGAAATTATACAACATAATTTGAAGTAGAGACTGATCTTGACAAGGAATACTTAGACATAGTATTTTATAGTATGTAATATATTCTGGAGTATATACTACATACGAGCCAATATGCTGTATTAATCCTGTGTGGGCGATATTGGTATATTTAATGTATGGATATATTGTTGCCATCCCTATTTATTATGCACGTATTTAAAAATGATAAATGAAAAAAATATATTGGAGGTAAGTACATACTTTAATGTGCAGTAGTGACAATAAAATTATTTCTTACATGTTTTGTTTTGTAAAAATAATGGTAATTATATAGGTGATTTGTAATATTTATCGAGTTCCTTTGAACTGCAACATTGGTACAATAAACTATTTATCCCTATAATATGTGATGAATTTATTTCTATTATATCAAAAGATTTAAAACTCATTATAGTGAACGAAATAAAGGAAGCCAAATTTTACTCTCTAATTATTGATTCAACACCAGATATATCTCACATAGATCAGCTTACCGTCATTCTTCACTATGTTCTTCTAAGTGGTATAAAAGGATTTTTTGGGATTTCTATCTATATTTTCTGATACTGGTGAAAACTTAGAGAACGTTATTTTAGAATTTTTAAATAATTTAGGTTTAGGCTTTCTGATGGCTTTATATGTTATATAAAAGTCATTGTAAAAAAACAGAGATGGAACTAGATTCTCTATTCAAATAGTCAAAAAATTAAAGCACAGCTTACTAAAATAGGAAATACGCCTATTTAAGATATTCCAAGGTACAAAGCAGCACCTAGCATATAATGACGAAATATATGTTATAAGAAACTCACTATTTTATGTAAACAATATCTTCAATAAGGTTCAGAGAGCACAAAAAAAGTTTCACTTGAAATCATTGAAGTGAAAACCAAATAGAGCAAATAAAGAGAAGAGAACGATTCAATAAATCTAGATAAAACATTAAAGTATTTACTATTTAAATTGGAATAAGCCACAATTAAAGGTTAAAGTACGTTTATTGACGTTTCAATTTCCACTTCGGAAATCGTTCTCAAAATACAAACATCAGTAAATTAAACAAATTTTGTTTTTTGGTGAAAAAATTCTTCTAATAATTTAATTTTATCTGACCCATTTATATTGACAATTCAGGCATACATTATATTATAGTTTAAAGTAGACGACTTTAAAATGATATTGCCAATATTGTTAAGTTGCGTTCCTGGGACGACTTTACTTTTAAGATAACTCATTCGATTAAATGAAATCAATTTTAACTTGAGAATATCCGTCAGACAAAAATCATAGCATGTAATTAATCTTTAAAAAGGCAAACACATGCCATGATGACAGTAAAACTCTCCTGTTAGTGATTCCTATCTTCATTATCCCATGTGTTTACACATTTGAGATCTATCTATTCGGGATAGTATTATAAGGTTTTTTTCCTGGTGTTTCCCCTTATAATTTACTGTGGAATCACTAACAGGAGAGATTTACTGTCAATGTGGCATGTGTTTGTCTTTTTAAAGACGAATTACATGCTATGATTTGTTTGACGGATATTCTCAAGTTAAAATTGATTTCATGTACTCGAATGAACTATCTTACAAGTAAAGCCGTCCCATGAACGCAACTCGACAATATTGGTAATATAATTTTTAAAGTCGTCTACTTTAAAATGTATAATGTATGTCTGACTTGTCAATATAAATCAGTCAGATAAAATTAAATTATTCGAAGAACTTTTTCACCATCTTTTCCAAAGTGGAAATTAAAACCTAAACAAACATACTTTAACCTTTTTTTGTGGCTAAAATAGATTCAGAACAATATTAAAAAAACATTAAAATCCTCATGTTATCGCTGCAAATCCGTATAGAATGAGAACCCATGCTAAATAAAGAAAGCTCTCATAACAATATGGTTTTGGAAAATAAACCGCAACGACTAAGGCAGATCAGACTCATGAACTCTAGGTCATTTCCAGAGGCAATGTGCTAATTGTACGTAAAATAAATCTTTTTAGGGTAGATCTTTTACAGCAGGTGTGGTTCAAATACACCTAAAGCTAAAAACTGTCGATGTTTGTATGAAAGAAGACTATGTCATTTTTTATGCAACTTTAATCTAATCCACAAGGAAAATGGATTTAGTGTTGTTAACTGTATACCATGAATCACAAAAGTTTAATTTAAAAAATATATATAAAAGGTATATAAATAAACAGACTCTTTCGGGCTACATCACATAACGTTTTCGGACCAAAAAGTCCAACATCAGTGAATTATTACCAGGTATACATGAGTCAAGCTACCAAAATTCTGGATAAGTTGTAAGTAGTTGAAAAGATGTGTTGTTAAAGTATATAACAGGTACTATACATAACAGCTTAAGAGTCCCAATAAAGGTTGTTGCTGACTCTCAGACCATATCTGAATACGTTCTAGATGGCATGTCAGTTGCCATAGTCCGATAGATTTCGTTCGAATCATCAAATTTTCATGGTTTGTTGTAATTTTTTTTCCTCAACTAATTTTTCCAGTTCAACACTTCTTTGTAATGAAAATTTTTGTTTGTCAACATGTAGTATATCACTGATTTGTGTCCGCTTGATAAAAGTATACTTTTTTGTCGATCTTGCCTACTGAAATATGTTATTATTTATTGTGTTGTGTTTTATGTTGTATACTTTTAAGATTTACTTCATACCTGGTGCTATGTCGTTGCTAAATCTTGTGACCTGTGACCTTTTTACCTCATTTGAATGGCGCAAATGTCTGCATGTGTTTCATTAATTCTGTTATCAGTTTCTTGCCCTTGTTGTTGTGTACTGTAATATTAAAGATCGCTTTATTTACTTATGTTTACTTTTACTTCCGAATATTTCTTCGTACGCTGTATTTAGTTCTGTTAAATTACGTTAAAACAAATTAGTGTCTTAATATTAACATGTTTTTTCTGATATATCTTGCAAATGTGTTGAATTGACCAGTTTTTCGTTGATTTGAGTCATCGTACAATGGGCTGGTATTCGAAAAGTGAATCTTGCGAATCTAGATTTGGTTTCTTTCGTTCTCTAGCTACTTATCTTCTATAGCAGGGGTCACAAATTATATTCCGTAATGGTCCGTTTCGAAAGTCTACTACACATCTGTGGTCCGGACACTCAGCACTAAACCATGCAGTGTAGTAGATTTTGGACAAATTTGGCTTGTCTCTAGACTTTGGGTATCTTCATAATTTGAATACAGTTGTTCATCATCCGGATAAGCCATTGTAGTATTTTTACTATATGGTGGATCCAAGCTCAACGTCGTTTAAAAGTTTTCTCAGCTGACTGGTTTTGTTCTTTCTTACTTTAAGTTTTTCTTTGCTTCGTTTTCGATAGAAGTAGCATGTCTATATCTATAATGGGGTTTTTAGCGATCAGCTTTATACGAGGTGCCCTAGGTTAGGCCCTATATGTGTCTACTGCTCTAGAAACAACTCAGATTCGTGTTTAGCGCATATGTCTGATAAGTTTAAGTAAAGTTTCATTATCTCTAGATATACCCTTAACAGTTGTTATTAGAATAGTTGGTCCTAAAAAGCACCAATTTGACAAAATCATATTAAAGGGGTGACTGAAGAATTAGGCGATTAATTAATTAATCATTACCCGGGGTATGCCCGATTGCGGTGGTCTTATTAGTACTTCAATCTTCGTACAAGCTCGTTCTTTGAACCCCATAAGTAATGTCTAATCTTTTACTTTTTATTAAAAATTTAAATTATACATGCCGTGTATTACTTTTGACGATATTTCGAATCAGATTTGTATAGTAATAATTTTAGGTATTAAAGACTTAATTTAAAATAACTTATTTTTAACAACTTAGGTATTAAATTTGTGATATCGGTCGCAACTCATATATAGGGATTTAAAAAAGGTGAACGAATTAGCGTTACAGCTGATTTGAAAACTAAATATTATGAAACGAATCGGAGATATTATATTACACAAACTAAACCGCTTGTCTACAAAAAAAAAATCGGGGAAAATATGATACGGCTGGAAAGACTAATGACTTAGCTAATTGCCACATAAATATCAATGTAATGCAATTAGGATGATTTTGTATATTTATAAATATACAAAATAATATTATATTATACATTATACCCATACAGATACAATAGTAAAATAAAACTACAGCTATTACACAATATAGTAAATACTTATTTAGATAAACGTAAAATGGTCCACTGAACGTTAACGATAAATGTTTCAAATAAAGGTTAAAACATGTTTTCCAATTCGCGGTAAAAGATTTATTAGAGTTCAGCATAAAAGATAAATTCGTAACAAAATTCATATTATTATTCAAACGGTACTCGATACAGTAGCAAAGTTATTTTGGCAACAAATATGTAGATTGTACCTTACTCCTTTGACACATAGAAACCACAAAAGAATCAGCTATAGCGCAAAGCTACCCCTTAACCAAGACACGACTCTCTTGTTTGACAGATAGAACTCGTCTCTTCGATAACTGAGCAGCCACCTCATCTACTGGATAGAACGACTGTCTTTGATGACTAAGCACTTAAGCAGCCTTCATCCCTACTGAATGGAATGATTGTCTTTGATGACTGAGCAGCCTCCAACCTTATTGGATGGAATGACTCTCTGTTACTGGGCTAATTATACGAGAAGAATCAAAACTAACTACAGAACTACAATATGTAGTAACAACAAAAACTTCGATAAATTCAATACAAAAAGGCGGAAAAAATGGGTCCTCCATATAAACGAGAATAAAAAAATATATCATAAAAAGAGAAACATGATAAGACATACTATGTCAATAGACCAGTACAACTTTGAAATGGTTCTTCGGTCTAATTATGTGTGAACTAAAATCACTGTTAATAAAAACATTACAAACGAGATTAACAACAGAATATATACTGGCAATCGCTCCTTTTTAAGCAAAAAATTAAATTGACGACGAAAAAACAAAATAACAGCCGATTGAGCGTTGCAGAAAGAAGAATATTATTAAATAAATATATGAACCTGTTATGGATAATATCACAAATAAATACAAAGTGCGAAACAACTGGGAACTAATTGATTATAATATAACCAGCCAGATAAAGTAAAAACATAAATAACATCTTGCAATACCTATCTTGTATCTACGCAATACCTTGTAAAAATAATATTGTACATTTTTGAGAACGAACTCCTATTTAAACATCGAAACGCCAAATAAAATATGTATTAATAAATATTGTGTCATATTTCTTGTATTATATCCAAAAAATAAAAAAAAATAAAGTTGGACATATTGAGATGGATAACTGAATACTATAGAGTACAGTTAGTTGGAGCTACCAAATATTTTAATACAATCAAACTTGGTGTGAACATTTTGGTTAAAAGAATAAATTTGATTTTTATACTACACATGTAGTTGACGTTTCTATATCCAAATTCCTTTTTTTAGTTCTTTTCTAGACACGTACTAAACAAATTTTGTTTATATTGCAATTTCTTCTTTTTGTAGATTTAATAGTGATATGAAGATATCAGTTTGATACATAGACATAAAATACAAATGGACTAACTGTTGTAATAAAGATCCCTTTCCCCAGTGCGACAGAGAAAAGTGACGAAAAGTAGACTAGCGTCTAGAGCCTGACCTACTCTTATGTGCAGACTTGCGCAGTTTCATTTATTTGACATAATATCTATGTTAAAAAAATATAGGTACATATCTTAGAGTATATACTATATACATTATTAAAAACAAGTTGAGATACGAAACTGAACTCACTCTTCTTTATGAAATTAGGTATAGAACCTTTTAAAGGCATAAGGAGACATGCAGAGAGTGATCTATTTATTAACCACGCTGTATCCTAAAATAAGTTAATTAAAACTATAACATGCAATATATCAAAGTTCTGGGAATTTTGTGCAGAATCCAAAAATTTTATAATATAACCAATGTTTCATTTAAAATATTAAACTTGGTATCATAGTAATTGATACATAACATTAGTCAACATCCTGTATATAAAATAACAAATTTTTATTGGAAAAAATGCGCAAAAAGTTTTTTTTTTAATACTTTTTAAAACCATTTTAAAAAACCTTTAGTTTTGTGTTGCTATTATTTACTATTTATTTTAGAGTTATTCTTATAATTTAAACATTATTAAATTTACCAAACGGGTAAAAGAGATAGATTAAAGTAATTATATTATTAATTTATAAAAAAAATGATTGCAACCAACAATACACATAAACCTCATTGACACATTCAGAAATGGATATAATTGAACTGCGCATGTCTGCACATAAGAGTAGGTCAGGCTCTAGACGCTAGTGAAAAGTAGTCCGTGCATCTCTTTCTATTTTGTCAGGTTTATCGAACACGTGGTCAATAAACCCGTCCCATTAGAGAAAGATGCAGGGATTGCTTTTCGTAAGTTTTCTCTGTCGCATTGCGGAAACGCGGATGTATGGCGGCAGTCAGTCTATTTGTATTATATGTCTATGGTTTACTACATGCATTTTTTATGTGACAACGTTATCAGAGATATCTAAATTGCTACAATCTTCTATGTTCTATTATTATATTTATGCTCTAGATCTTATCATCAGCATAACTAGGAGCTGTTTTGTACCTTGAGCCGTTAATGGATTACATCGTAAATAGGTGCTATTTCTCTCTTAATACGCTGTTCTTTAATTTTTTGACTATTTGAATTGAGAATCTGTATTTTATTCTACTGTTTATTAATGCAGAGTTTCTTGGCGCTCATTTCCATCTTAAACTTTTTGTTTCCCGTATCACCATTACAACAATTTTTCGGGATACCGACGTAGAAAATTCGTTGCTATGTACATGTTTCGATGTCCAACAGCAGAAAATTTGTCTCGTTGTAAAGTCAATATTATTTTATTATAAAATATGATATTGTTTAATAATAAGTTGTTTTGCGTTGCTTTCTCAGACTTCTACCGTCGTGCCGTCTGGTATTTGATATTTCGCTGTTTAAGCAACAATTTCTATATGCATTAACATAATGCTGATATCCTGCTTCCCCAATCCAGGTAGCTGTTCCGAAACCAATAAAACTGTTACACTCATGCTTCCTATTAGCCAGCCCAGGACTATAGGTACGCGTTATTATCGTACTGATGTTAGTGCTGCCCCTTATAAGTGAATGGAATATGAAAGGAAGGTTTTGGCAATTTAATAAGCTCTTGTGTGTTAGAATATAGCTTCGAGAAAGTAAAAGGAGATCAAACGGCTATTCGTATTTAATCAATAGATAAAATATTAGAATGCTATAAAATAATGCTATTTATTAGCATTAATTAGTTTATAATAGACACTTACTAAAGTTTGAAAATAATTAGAGCAAGTAATATAAATTATCACCGTGCTTATTATACATAAAAATAAAATTATATTGTTAGCAATTTATATTATAACCTATTTAAATACATTAGCCAAATATTCATGAAATTCCTCGATGAGTAAACTGGTGGATATTTAAATAAATTTTAGTTCCAAAATGTACCTGCTATAAAATTTGAAAATCTACGACTAATACAATTATTGACAACATTGCAGGAGCTTAGTTGTGTACGCTAAAAACTATATACGGATCCCAAAAATGTTTTATCCAGTTACGGAGTCCACTTGATCCTACCTGTTGGTCGGAGTTTACATAAAGCGCTACCTAGATAATAATATACATGGTGTATATTCTACTGGAGTTAGTATAATACCGTTTTAGTACGGAGCCTACATTAACCGTTAGAAGTATATATATATATATATATATATACTTCTAGCGGTTAATATGGGCTCCGTACTAAAACGGTATTATACTAACTCCAGGAGAATATACGCCGTGTATATTATTATCTGAGTAGCGCTTTATGTAGACTCCGACCAATACGTCGGATCAAGTGGACTCCGTAATAGGATCAAACATTTTTGGGATCCGTATATAACTTTTCCCGTACACTTCTTAACTCCTGCTATGTTGCCAATAATTGTATTAGTAGTAGATTTTTAAATTTTATAAGTGGTACATTTTGGAACCTATTAATATGAACATCGAGTAGCGTAATCGTCTAACAGTTTAAGAAACTCTTCTGTAAGATCTTTATAATTTTTCAATTACTGCAGTTTATGGCGTGTAATATTTATTTCATGAAGTAGTTAAAATTAGACTATTCGCTGTGAGTTTCGCCGGTAGCGCTCTCTCGCGGTTTGAAACGTACTTTTCTTGTAAAATCAGTGTAAATGAAATATGACAAAACGAGAAAAATAGATATTTATTTAAAAATACAAAATAATGAACTGAAATATTATGGTAAACTGATTAATAAACGAATACACAGAATTAATAGTAAAAGTAATTACGCCTTGTTATTTTATTCATTATAATTATAATATTTAAGATATAAGTTCTTGCGACTGGATGACTACTTACGCAAAAGGTCATTGAGAAAAAGCAGAAGTTTATATGAAAATATTTAATGGTTATAGCAAATATTTAAGGTTATAGACGCTTAAAACGTCTATATTCTGGTTACCTTTACCTCTGTAACGTTGTAATTCTTGTTTTTATTTTACATTTTTATTCTGTTTTTGCTCAGTTATTTTTTGTGTGCGTAGGCCTTAGTGCTTAGATATCAATTTGTTTTAATTCTTCTTCTTCTTCTTTCGTTTTATGGCCTCCACCTCTTAAATTTGTTTTAATTTTATCAAAATGGATATTAAACATTATACTGGTTTTAAGTCTATATCACATGATATCCCATTTCAACCAGCTACACCAAAAAAGGGAAAAGGTTTAGTTGATGCAGGTCATGTACGCAATGTTTCGGAATATAATAGCTTTTGAATTTTACACCATACAAATATCATGTTTGCATTATAGGTTATTTACTTATTTTTCTCGTTGATAGCAATAACCCATTTTTCTCTTTGAACTATTTTATGCTTGGCAACAGGAAATGAATAAAATTTACAATGACTGTTGTACCCAGTATTTTTACATGTATCATATATTTTTCTTTTTGAAAAATCCATATTCGCCATTATTTGAACGTTTACAAGTTAAATGCACAAAACTGCCACTAACAGCGTTGGTGAAAACTGTCAAATCCCCTCTACTCATCGGCTCACAGCGAATAATAATTTATAAATTAATCTTTAATATTATAATTTTTTGCTGTCTTATTTCAAATGTTGATTTTTAATTAACAAAATATTTGATGCATTAAAGTCGCGTAGCTATTTTCACCAAACATTCAATTTTAAAGCTATTAGTATAAAAGTCTAAAAAAAAGTATAAAAATCTAAGGAATTTAATATGGATACACACGTCAGTGTGCTTTTCTCAAGTCTCAAGTTTCTCGAATCCATCAATCATTCATTGTATTTCTTATACTTTCATTTTAATCCTCTCCAATCAAGATTTTAAAGCAGGTTTGCTCCATTAGTCCATTTTTATTACTTTTTGTCACTATTTCTCCTTTTTCATTATCATCATCATTACGTGGCGCTACAACACTGGGTGGGTCTTCGCTAACTACAAATTTTCTCCAAGTTGATCGATTTTCCACTCAAATGAAATGTTAATATTTTGAGATATAATTGGATGTTTTCTCTCAATTGCTTACTGAGACGCCTAAGCGGCATTCTTTCTTCTGTGCTCACTTCCTTCCATACCAGTTTTACAAGTTTGTTATATTGGCGTCTATGCATGTGTCCGATCTACCTTAAGCGATTTATTTTTCTGAACAATATCGTTATAAAATCTTTCTTTATTCAGTATGGGTTCTTATTCTATATGGATTTGTAGCGGTATAATAATGAGGTTAAAACATTTTTCTAATTATTTTTATTTCAAATATTCGTACTTCTTCCTTATTTTTTTTAGTCAATGTCAATGATTCTGATCCATGTATTAAAATAGGTCTAAATTTGAATTATGCTAAAAGTATTAGTTCTTGACATTATTATTAACAGTGATTATTTATCTAAGATATTTAAAGTGTTCCATATTTTTGAAATTGTAGTTGTTAACTTTAATATTTTATCTAGAGTTATTAAATTGGTCTTTTCTGTTGATTCGCTTGTATTTGGTTTTCATTTCGTTGATTTTTCGTGCTCTCTTTACTTTATTGAAGATGTTTGCGGACGGGAGTGTTTCTTATGAGATCTATGTCATTAGCATATGCTAGGAGTGCTTTGTACCTTGGGCCTTTAATGAATTACATCCTAAATAGGCGATATTTCCATTTTAGTAAGCTGTTCATTAATTTTTTGACTATTTGAATCGACAATCTGTATTTTATTCGACTGTTATATTACAGAGTTTCTTGGCGCATATTTTCATTCTTGGTTTTTTGTTTCCCGTATCATTATTACAAAGATTTTTCTGGAGATGGACATAGGGAACCCGGTGGTATGTACATGATGTTTTCATAACCAACATCGAAAATTTGTCTTACTGTAAAGTCATAATGATTTTACTAGGAAATATAGTGTTGTTTAATAATAATAAAGTTCAAGCAACAATTCCTATATGCAATACCTTGGTATGATATTTCTGCTCCCCGATACCAAGTAGCAGTCCCGAAAACATTAAAACTGCTACACTCATGTTTCCTATTATCCAAAAATAGCCTAATATAAATCTCTAAAATCAGGATATATAAAACAGTGAACCACTGCTAATGTGTGGATATGTAACGAGAACGTATTCATTAGATCAGGATTGCTAGAAAAGCCATCAGAGGTATTGCCGACTTACAAAGGTCCGAGTACTAACCAATACCGAACGAAACTAATGCCAAGGTCAAACACATATATAAAGATAGCAACGAGGTACAAGAACCTAAATCTCAACTCCAAAGTTGCGCCGGCTTTATCCAAAGGCTCTCTCATTAACTGCATTCCCAAGTTAAATTGGTAGGATGCCCCGAGAGAAAAAATGCCCTTAGGATGTCCTCGGATGAAGGGCGCAGATTTAGGAATAATGAGACTACTTACCGACTCATCATATTTATCAACACCTGCTATCATACCTACAATCAATACATATGTAATCAAACGAACTAGGCGTAAAAAAAGTATCCTAGGAAAGGCACTTCGGCAATATTGACATATATTTTTAAAACGCCATTTATGTGGCTGAGTTTGCAATAGGAATGAGGAGACCAAAAAGAAAAAAATGGTAATAAAATCTTGTTGCGTTCCGACTATACGATGACGATTATCTCTATATAACATATAGGAAGAAATGGAGAATAATGTCTATGTTCAATTTAGAACTCGTTGGTTATCTCCCTTTCGAATTGGGTATGTATATGTATTACCATAGAAAAAATCAAAAAAAACTATAATTATGAAACTCTATCTAAAATAGTAAAAACGATAAACAAATTATATAAACAAAAAGATTATATAAATCCCTAATATTTAAACAGACTGCTTTACAAAAGGTGAACGAATAAGCATAAATAAATTGTCAACAAAATAAATCAGAAGAATATGACAAAGTATATTGCTTAAAGAGAATTCTTATGTGACTATGCTAAAATATGTTACGATCGGAAAAACGGCAATGACTTTTACAGCTGATTGCCACATAAATATTAATGTACCGCAAATATGATGATATTGCCTCGTACTGTTATATAGCAATTTGTTGTCACATTGCTGAAAGTTACATGATGGAAATTCATTGTATCTAACAATAAAACAAGTATGCGTTTACACGTTATAGATTGTAACTGAATAAGTTGAGGAGGGGAAAACTGTTTGTCCTAAGTTGGTATTCAGAATTATGTCTGTATTTTGTAATTTGCCAATTTCCATAGGTTTAAATTTTCATGGATATCACTAGACTCGAGAGCAGTGTATGATTCCTTAGTTATGTTTTTAAAGGATAGTAAAATAACCATCTAAATAATTATGCATTAGTTAATAACTTAACCTTTGTTTCTAACCCAATTGTCAAATTCCTTTCTTACCGTGGCCTTACCGCGGCCAATATATCTATTTATTTTGTCAGCTATACAAAATAAATCTGCACATGATCCTTAATATAAACCGATTATAGAAGAAGAACTCAAATTAAAAGACAAAAGTGGCTATATATGACAGGGAAGATCGTGTACATCACAAATACTAAATCTTGCCCAACACAGCGAAGACGGGCATGAAAAATATCAGGTATGAGAAGTCGTATTTGTCAATCTCAATGCCGCTTACGACACCTAAAATTAGAGGGCATTTTTTCAAAATCTATGTGATATCCCCTTAGGTAATAAACTCACTTGTATTATCCGTGTATGCCTACACAACATTAGATTTTTCGTATCACTCAACGGTAAGAATAGCAGATGGAGAACGTAGAAGAACGGTCTTCTTTGGGGTACCGTAATCGCACCTACGCTGTATAACATTTACACAACCCATACCGGTAAATAGTAGGACTTTTATTATGTAGACGATACATCTATTGTTGCATAACCAAAAACTTTTGTTGCTAAAGTAGAGAAAAATCTAAATAATACCTTAAACAAAATAAAAATAGAATCTGAATCAATTTTAAGCCACACCCCGAAAAAAGTTAGGTATGCTCCTTCAATGTTCCTAACAAAGACGCTTTCACAAATCTGAACATATACCTGAACCAATAGTGTCAAAAAATCCTTAAACCCTGCACTTGCTATAAATACCTTGAAGATAGTATGTATCACACTTTATTATTCACAGAACTTTGTTTAAAACTAAATGAAAACCTAATACTACTATAAGAATGAAATGAGAACCAAAAAAATAATATTCTCCGCAAACTTGTGAGCTAAAAATAGGGAGCACATTCTTCCACCCTTAAAACGTAAACTTGAACTCTACGCTTCTGCCGAATATACCTTGCTAGTATGGGTGACATCAACACATACTTAATACGTAGATTTAGCTATAAATTAGTCAGTCAAATTCAGAGTACCTATATTAAGACTCACATCCATACATAAGCTCAACAATATCGTAGCTATCAATCCACCTAATATCCGAAGATAAGTAGCTAGAGAACGAAAGAAACAAAGTCTAGATTCGTAACATCAACTCCACGCATACCAGCCCATTTTATGACTAGAATTGAAGAAAAAACTGGCCAGATCAACACATCTGCAGGATATACAAAAAAAAGTAAGCTGCTCCTTGACATCTGAACCCTCGAAAGAAACTTCCTGATGGTAGTTATTAAGACTCACATCCATACATAAGTTCTACAATATCGTAGCTATCAATCCACCTAATATCCGAAGATAAGTAGCTAGAGAACGAAAGAAACAAAGTCTAGATTCGTAACATCAACTCCACGCATACCAGCCCATTTTATGACTAGAATCAAAGAAAAAACTGGCCAGATCAACACATCTGCAGGATATACAAAAAAAAGTAAGCTGCTCCTCGACATCTGAACCCTCGAAAGAAACTTCCTGATGGTAGTTATCTTCCTTAAATCTGCCAGGAGGACTCCGGTTAACCTATGCGAATGTGGGGTGGTACAAGATTCATCCCACTTTCTTAGTTGACTTTATCATCCAAATCGATCTTTTCTGAAGGAAAAGGTTACTTTATTTAAACTAAATATGTAAAGTACAGTCAGTAAGCTATTACTTATAAAGTAAAGATCATTGCAAATTTGACACTACCTCCACTTATATTGATTACATATTACCCCTAAATACTAGATAAAATATTCAGAAATATGTAATGATTGTGAAGTGATATAATTCTTCGCTCTGGTAGTTTTTTGAACACGCTATTTCCACCTTTTCTTCTTTATAGCACCATCTCGATTCCTTGCCGTCCACTGTGATTTTATTGTATTTTATTTTGACCATTTTTCCATTTTCCCTCATTTCTCTTGCTTTATCTCTTAAAGCTTCCATTTTCTCTCTATCTCCTTTTGTGAGATCCTCTGTAATCCATATTTTTTCCATCTTCACATTCTTAAGTTTGTATTTGTTTCTTAAGATTGTTGTTTTTTCTTTTTCGCTTTCAACTTCAATTTAGCATGTTTTTGTTCCTATTTTTTGTGCTCTTTTAATATTGGTTTTGACTCCAAGATGATTTTCTAATATAGTAGTCGTTCCCTCTTTCAATGTTTTTGGGTCTTCAGAGTCTATTTTTGATCCACTGATGATTATATTCTTTTTTCTTTGTATAACCTTTCTAATGAGCGTTTTAGATCATTTAATTCTTCCTTTATCTTTTTGTTATCGGTTTTGGTTAGTTCGTTTTCTCTTTTCAGTTCTTCTTTCTCTTTTGTCCATTCTTCCTTCACCCTTTCTATTTCTAGTTTTATGCTTTTTATTTTTTCGTTATTTTGTTTTATCTCTTCTTTAACTTCATTTATATATCTTCTCATCTCCTTATTTTCTTCCTTCATTTCTGTTTTCAGCTCTTTTATTTCCGTTTTAATCTCCTTATTTATTTCTTCTAGTAGTTTCTTTAGTTCTTCCATTTCGCGATTTTTTATGTTATCCTTTGGAGATGTTCTTAACGGGGCTTTGCTTCTTTTGAAGGCTTCCTCCTCGTCGAATGAGTTATCGTGTTCTGGCTTATTTCTTTTGCTGTTCATTCGATTTAGTTATTGTATTACATTTACTTTTAATTTATTATTTTAATTTAATTTAATTTTAATCTCAACTTTAATCAAATCTATTTTAAGGCCAGATCTGGATTTTTGTTATAAAATTATGTGGCTTTTATTTTGATCATTAATTTCTTGTCAGCAGTAATTACTTTCTTATCTGCCAAAAAAAAAAACAAAAACAAAAAAACGCGTAGGAACGCCTAAGCAGGTCGACCCTTCGAACATTCGCCAAAACCACTTTTTTAATCTTTCACTCAATTATTCATTTACTTAAGACTTGTTAAAATTATTAAAATAGTTCTATCTTACTTGTCTGGTGGTATTTTCTTTATTAACTATTATCACCTGTATGCACTTAACTTTTGATACTTATTTTTGAACTCGGTTGAATTTTCTAACTTGTAATTCCCGAATAATTTTAAGTTTATTACGAAGCGAAATTAAATGAACCTACTGTTGTTACTTGCAGGACCGTTTCAAATAGTCAAAAAATTAATAAACAGCCTACTTAAATAGAAATATCGCCTATTTAAGACGTAATCCATTACCGGCCCAAGGTACAAAGCACTCCTAGCATATGCTAATGATATAGATCTCATAAGAAACTCTCTCGTCCGCAAACATCTTCAATAAAGTGAAGAGAGCACAAAAAATTGTTCACTTAAAATCAACGAAATGAAAACCAGATACAAGCGAATCAACAAAAGAGACCAATTCAATAAATCTAGATAAAATATTAAAGTTAACAATCACAATTTCCAAAATATGGAACACTTTAAATATCTTATAAGATAAATTATCACGGTTAATAATAATGCCACTAAAAAATACAGAGAATAATTCAAACTTTATACCTATTTTAATACATGGATGCGAATCATGGACAATGAGTAAAACAAGTAAGGAAGAATTACGAATATTTGAAAGAAAAATAATAAACATTTTTTAACCTCATTATCATATCGCTACAAATCTGCATAGAATAAGAGCACACACTAAATAAAGAAAGCTCTTATAACGATATTGTTCCGGAAAATAAATCGCTTAAGGTAGATCGGACACATGCATAGACGCCAAGATGTCAAACTTATAAAACTGGTACGGAAGGAAGTTAGCACAGAAAAATGCCATATCTAAAAAAAATAACATTTCAGTTGATTACAGATTTGTGGAAAATCGATCAACTTGGAAAAAATTTGTAGTTAGCGAAGACCCACCCAGTGTTGTAGCGCTACGTTATGATAATGATAAAGACAAAGGAGAAACAGTAACAAAAAGCAACAAACATGGACTAATGGAGTGAAGCTGCTTTAAAATCTTGATTGGAGAGGATTAAAATGAAAGTATAAGAAATACAATGTACTTTCTTAGCAGTGTACTTTTACCTCTTTCAATAAAGTATGTTTATATGGACTTCTTATTTTTGTTATCATTCATACGCATTACAGTGTGTAACATATATGTATACTAATAACTACCTGTTTTTGGTAGGTACGTGCTTCTCTAAAAATAGCTTTATAGATACAAAAGGATTTCATTACCAAATTGGATTTTGTTTCATATGCGGAAATTTCCTAATTTATTTTGTTAACGTGAGTATGTCTTTATACGTTTTATTTAAGAACCCTCTTAATAAAAACTTCTTTTATTTCATCTCTTGTTATATGATATCTTGTATACAGCTTTTTTATTATTTTATTTCTAGTTGTATCTGTGTATTACATATAATTCTGTATAGACGGTTATCTCGAAATATAGTGCTAAAATAGATATTTTTGTGTAAAAATGGGTAGTAGTGCACTAAAAAAGGAAGAATGCTTAATTTATCTTACAAGAATTATATCACTTCACGATCATTACATATTTCTGAATATTTTATCTAGTATTTAGGGGTAATATGTAATCAATATAAGTTTAGGTAGTGTCAAATTTGCAATGATCTTTACTTTATAAGTAATAGCTTACTGACTGTACTTTACATGTTTAGTTCAAATAAATTAACCTTTTCCTTCTGGCTAATTGGTCTTTACCAAAGCCATCTAATTAAGTAAAAAGTAAACTTTTCCTTCAGAAAAGACCGATTTGGATGATAAAGTCATCTAAGAAAGTGTGATGAATCTTGTACCACCCCACATTCACATAGGTTAACCGGAGTCCTCCTAGCAGATTTAAGGAAGATAACTACCATCAGGTAGTTTCTTTCGAGGGTTCAGATGCAGAGGAGCAGCTTACTTTTTTTTGTATATCCTGCAGATGTGTTGATCTGGTCAGTTTTTTCTTCGATTCTAGTCATAAAATGGGCTGGTATGCGTGGAGTTGATGTTACGAATCTAGACTTTGTTTCTTTCGTTCTCTAGCTACTTATCTTCGGATATTAGGTGGATTGATAGCTACGATATTGTAGAGCTTATGTATGGATGTGAGTCTTAATATAGGTACTCTGAATTTGACTGACTAATTTATAGCTAAATCTACGTATTAAGGATGTGTTGATGTCACCCATACTAGCAAGGTATATTCGGCAGAAACATAGAGTTCAAGTCTACGTTTTAAGGGTGGAAGAATGTGCTCCCTATTTTTAGCTGACAAGTTTGCGGAGAATATTATTTTTTTGGTTCTCATTTCATTCTTATAGTAGTATTAGGTTTTCATTTAGTTTTAAACAAAGTTCTGTGAATAATAAAGTGTGATAGAAACTATCTTCAAGGTATTGATAGCAAGTGCAGAGTTTAGGGATTTCTTGACACTATTGGTTCAGGTGTATGTTCAGATTTGTGAAAGCGTCTTTGTTAGGAACATTGAAGAAGCATACCTAACTTTTTCCGGGGTGTGGCTTAAAATTGATTCAGATTCTATTTTTATTTTGTTTAAGGTATTATTTAGATTTTTCTCTACTTTAGCAACAAAAGTTTTTGGTTATACAACAACAGATGTATCGTCTACATAATAAAAGTCCTACTATTTACCGGTATGGGTTGTGTAAATGTTATACAGCGTAGGTGCGATTACGGTACCCCAAAGAAGACCGTTCTTCTACGTTCTCCATCCGCTATCCTTACCGTTGAGTGATACGAAAAATCTTATGTTGTGTAGGCACACACGGATAATACAAGTGAGTTTATTACCTAAGGGGATATCACATAGATTTTGAAAAAATGCCCTCTAATTTAAGGTGTCGTAAGCGGCATTGAGATTGACAAATACGACTCCTCATACCTGATATTTTTTATACCCGTCTTCGCTCTGTTGGGCAAGATTTAGTATTTGTGATGTACACGATCTTCCCTGTCTTATATAGCCACTTTTGTCTTTTAATTTGAGTTCTTCTTCTATTATCGGTTTATATTAAGGATCATGTGCAGATTTATTTTGTATAGCTGACAAAATAGGGCCGATAGCATTTGTGGTCTTCTGCGTCTTCTTATGTATTCTTCTGCGATCAGTTTTATACCAAATACCCTAGGTTTGGCCCTCTATGTGCTTACTGCACTAGAAATACGTCACATTTGTGTTAAGCGTTTATGTCTGATAAGCTTAAGTAAAGTAGAGCGTATGTATAATACCCAGTTAAGTGACAATCATATTATTCATGTTAATGTAAAGTTAATATAATTTTTGCTTATATATTTACTCAATATAGTATTTGCTTTATTTATTACACCTTCCATCAGGCTTATGAATTGTATTTATCTTTAGATATAGTTTACTTTATCTCTATAGAATAGTTGGTCATAAAAACGACCGATTTGACAAAATTCATATTGGACGAGTGATTGAAGAATTAACCAATTAATTAATTATTCATTACCCAAGGTACGCCCGATTGCGGTGGTCTTATTAGTACTAAAATTTTCGTGAAGGCTTCTACGTTGAACTCCATAAAAAATGACAAAGTATTTACTTTTGGCTAAAAATCTAAATTTTACATACTGTTACTTTTAGACGATATTTCGAGTCAGATTTGTATAGTTATAACTGTAGCCATGGACGTATAACGTCCATGACTGTAGCTAATATATAGACTCTTTGTAAAAAGTAAATGAGTTTGTAATATCGGTCGCAACTCATATATGGATTATAAGGAAACAAACAGGTTAAAATAGGTGTACAAAATTTTAACTACATATATATCGGCGCCATTGTTCAGGAGATGAGTTTATCCCAAAGATCAAAGATTGCATTCTTTTACATGGATATTCTAGGTTCTATTTACTTATTTTCATTACTAAAAAGTATATTTATAATAAAGGCCTTAAGCTGTCTTTAGATTCTATGAAATTTTTTTGGCATAGACTTTTAGTCATTCAGCCAGACTCAACATGGTACAAATAGTTGTTTGAGTTTATATTAATAAATATACAAAACAAAAGACAGGTAAACAGGGTCACTCTCTTCTCGCCTAGGGGCCCATCAAGGCATTTTTTAAAAAGACGTACAACACTAGGCCACGGTAAGAAAGGAATTTGACAATTGGGTTAGAAATAAAGGTTACGTTATTAACTAATGCATAATTATTTAGATGGTTATTTTACTATCCTTTAAAAACATAACTAAGGAATCATACACTGCTCTCGAGTCTAGTGATATCCATGAAAATTTAAACCTATGGAAATTGGCAAATTACAAAATACAGACATAATTCTAAATACCAACTTGGGACAAACAGTTTTCCCCTTCTCAACTTATTCAGTTACAATCTATAACGTGTAAACGCATACTTGTTTTATTGTTAGATACAATGAATTTCCATCAAGTAACTTTCAGCAATGTGACAACAAATTGCTATATAACAGTACGAGGCAATATCATCATATTTGCGTTACATTAATATTTATGTGGCAATCAGCTGTAAAAGTCATTGCCGTTTTTCCGATCGTATCATATTTTAGCATAGTCACATAAGAATTCTTTTTAAGCAATATACTGTGTCATATTCTTCTGATTTATTTTGTTGACAATTTATTTATGCTTATTCGTTCACCTTTTGTAAAGAAGTCTGTTTAAATATTAGGGATTTATATAATCTTTTTGTTTATATAATTTGTTTATCGATTTTACTATTTTAGATAGTTTCATAATTATAGTTTTTTTTTATTTTTTCTATGGTAATACCTATACACACCCAATTCGAAAGGGTGAAAACCAACGAGTTCTAAACTGATCATAGAAATTATTCTCCATTTCTTCCTATATGTTATATAGAGATCATCGTCATCGTATAGTCGGAACGCAACAAGATTTTATTACCATTTCTTCCTTTTTGTCTCCTCATTCCTATTGCAAACTCAGCCACATAAATGGCGTTTTAAAAATATATGTCAATATTGCCGAAGTACCTTTTCTAGGATACTTTTTTTAAGCCTAGTTCGTTTGATTACATGTAATTGATTTGATAGTCCTCAACAGATATGTATTGATTGTAGGTAGGATAGCAGGTGTTGATAAATATGATGAGTCGGTAAGTAGTCTCATTATTCCTAAATCTGCGCCCTTTATCCGTGGACATCCTAAGGGCATTTTTTCTCTCGGGGCATCCTACCAATTTAACTTGGGCATGCAGTTAATGAGAGAGCCTTTGGATAAAGCCAGCGCAACTTTGGAGTTGAGATTTAGGTTCTTGTACCTCGTTGCTATCTTTATATATGTGTTTGACCTTGGCATTAGTTTCGTTCGGTATTGGTTAGTACTCGGACCTTTGTAAGTCGGGATATACCTCTAATGGCTTTTCTAGCAATCCTGATCTAATTAATACGTTCTCGTTACATATGCACACATTAGCACTGGTTCGCTGTTTTATATATCCTGATTTTAGAGGTTTATATTAGGCTTCTGGATTTAAAAGTGTTATAAGGGTTCTATATACATCAGTTAGCTACCTGAATTTTCCCTTTTATTTCTTATGTGACAACGTTACCTACGATATCTAAAACGCTGCAATCTTTCAAAATTATATAGCTTTATTGTTACGTTATGCCTAACTCTACATCCTTTCTTTTGTATGTTAAAATACATTTATTTTATTTTCTTATTAGTGACTATTATACCGTTTTTGCTGCTAGTAGCATTATTTTATAACATTCTAATATTTAATTTATGGATTATATTCGGATAGCAAATAAATATTCTTTACTTTCTCGGAGAAATAATATTCTAATACACAAAATCCTATTAAATTGCCAAAAACCTCCGTACATATTCTATTCACTTATGAGGGCAGTATAGTCCTGGACTGGCTAATTTTTGGATAATAGGAAACATAAGTGTAGCAGTTTTAATGTTTTCGGGACTGCTACTTGGTATCGGGGAGCAGAAATAGCATACCAAGGTATTGCATATAGGAATTGTTGCTTGAACTTTATTATTATTAAACAACACTATAGTTCCTAGTAAAATAATTATGACTTTACAGTAAGACAAATTTTCGATGTTGGTTATGAAAACATCATGTACATACCACCGGGTTCCCTATGTCGATCTCCAGAAAAATCTTTGTAATAATGACACGGGAAACAAAAAACCAAGAATGAAAATATGCGCCAAGAAACTCTGTGATATAACAGTCGAATAAAATACAGATTGTCGATTCAAATAGTCAAAAAATTAATGAACAGCTTACTAAAATGGAAATATCGCCTATTTAAGATGTAATTCATTAAAGGCCCAAGGTACAAAGCACTCCTAGCATATGCTAATGACATAGATCCCATAAGAAACTCTCCCGTCCGCAAACATCTTTAATAAAGTAAAGAGAGCACGAAAAATCAACGAAATAAAAACCAAATACAAGCGAATCAACAGAAAAGACCAATTTAATAAATCTAGATAAAATATTAAAGTTAACAACTACAATTTCAAAAATATGGAACACTTTGTTGTTGTTGTTTGTTTGTGTTTAAATGACTGCGGACACTAAATCCATTCGCCAATCTTACAATTTGAGGTGTAGTGTGTGTGTGTGTGTAGAGTAATTGTCTTGATACTTAGCAAAGTCGACGTCATTGTCTTTGCTAAGAGACGCTAATTGTATCCGAACGTCTGCGGTCCCTCCGGTGTGTACCGATCACACAAGGATAGAAATTATTTTCATTTATTAATTTTTTTAATAAACGAAAATTTCCACCCAGGTGGGATTCGAACTCACGACCTTTAGGTTTAAAGGCAGGCGCTCTTACCACTGAGCCACAGAGGGGGTTTTATAACTAAATACTTTTAGCATAATTCAAATTTTAGACCTATTTTAATACATGGATGCGAATCATTGACATTGACTAAAAAAAATAAGGAAGAAGTACGAATATTTGAAATAAAAATAATTAGAAAAATATTTTAACCTCATTATCATATCGCTACAAATCCGTATAGAATAAGAACCCATACTGAATAAAGAAAGCTTTTATAACGATATTGTTCAGAAAAATAAATCGCTTAAGGTAGATCGGACACATGCATAGACGCCAATATATCAAACTTGTAAAACTGGTATGGGGAAGTTAGCACAGAAAAAAGAATGCCGATCAACTTCGAGAAAAACTTGTAGTTAGCGAAGACCCACCCAGTATTGTAGCGCCACGTAATGATGATGATAATGAAAAAGGAGAAATAGTGACAAAAAGTAATAAAAATGGACTAATGGAGCAAACCTGCTTTAAAATCTTGATTGGAGAGGATTAAAATGAAAGTATAAGAAATACAATGAATGATTGATGGATTCGAGAAACTTGAGACTTGAGAAAAGCACACTGACGTGTGTATCCATATTAAATTCCTTAGATTTTTATACTTTTTTTTAGACTTTTATACTAATAGCTTTAAAATTGAATGTTTGGTGAAAATAGCTACGCGACTTTAATGCATCAAATATTTTGTTAATTAAAAATCAACATATTGAAATTAGACAGCAAAAAATTATAATATTAAAGATTAATTTATAAATTATTATAGTCTAATTTTAACTACTTCATGAAATAAATATTACACGCCATAAACTGCAGTAATTGAAAACTTATAAAGATCTTACAGAAGAGTTTCTTAAACTGTTAGACGATTACGCTACTCAATGTTCATATTAATAGGTTCCAAAATGTACCACCTATAAAATTTAAAAATCTACTACTAATACAATTATTGGCAACATCGCAGGAGTTAAGAAGTGTACGGGAAAAGTTATAGACGGATTCCAAAAATGTTTGATCCTATTACGGAGTGCACTTGATCCGACGTATATATATATATATATATATATATATATATATATATATATATATATATATATATAAATATATATATATATATATATATATACATATATATATATATATATATATATATATATATATATATATATATATATATGTATACATATATATATATATATATATATATATATATATATATATATATATATATATATATATATAAATACGGATCACTCAGAGGAGTGGTGGGTTCAATCGGTCAACTAGGTGGAGAAATAAAAGACAAAGTTGATACTACTTCATCTATTTCGAAGACGTTTCGCTATCGAATTCTGATAGCATCATCAGTTCATCTAAAAATTTATTTACATTAGAGTATCACACATTCATGAAGAAGATGTTAAATAGTTACCTTAAAAAAGATATGTAGTTGTCAATGGTATTAAAAAGTCAGTACAAAAACTCAAATAAATGGACATCGAATGGTGATATTGTATAAACAATTAAATAACTAACAACATTAAGAGACTTAGTAAAAATTAGCAAAGCAACAGAACACGTGGTGTAATAAGCATATAATATTTAATATAATATTAACTAGTGAAGCAGAACTAAGAAAATCATTGATTCACTTCCAACTAAGCAAAAAAAATTTTTTATTTTAACTTCATCTTAACTTTTGGTAGCATTATTAAAGTTAACTACATTAAGATATAAAAAATATGTATAAAAAAGATATAAAGTTAAGTTACCACTGTTTGCTTGGCACCTGTTGCAGTTGAAATGGCGTTAAATTAAGAGGTACCGAGTCAATGACATGAAACAGACAGCCAGCCTTGAGGTCGAAAAATTTTATCGACAGAACAACAAGGTTAATAATACCAACCCACTAATTTGAGGGCGGTAAATTTGAAAAAGTTAACATGAGTTTAAATGATAACCCTCCCGTAAGAGACCAAACAATGAAAGAAATTAGCGATAACGCTAATCCCCTGCATCAGCTAGTCTAGAACAAACAAGTAGGCCAAATTCATTAAACTCCATATTTAAAAGATTGGTAAACGTAAACAGTGTAGTTGGTTATACATCTACAGGTGTTTGACGATAAGCACCTAATTTCCAAAAAGTCCAAGGTCCCACGCTTGGAACTTTAATTTGTAAAATATTCAAAGGTTGAATTGTATTTATTAATATTAAAGTAAAAAAACCAGAGGGTCAAATTAATCAATATATGAAAAACGACCAAATATGCAATGTGAGTTGCATAAGTAAGTTTAAGTTGATTAGTATTTATGTAATAATATATTTTTTTTATTAAGTATTCATTATAGTAAGTTAAATTTATTTAAAAAAGAAAATGTGTTGAATTATCCGACTCTAGAGACACATACATAACGAACTGAATTGTACAGCCTAATTCTGCAATATTAAAGCATGATATATTTGACTCAAGTTACTTATGTCTGTTCTCTTATTTAAAGCATTAGGATGTTTAAGAATGGAACACATTTCTAATAACTGTCTTTTACTAAGATTGCGCTCAGTGCCAAGAACTTTAACTTCATTGAAATTCACCTTATGTTTGGTGTTAATTGCGTGTTGCGCTAACGCACATGTGTGTTTAGAAAGATTAATGTCACTTCGATGGGAAGTAAGACGTCCTTTTAGTGATCTTCCAGTTTGACCAATATAGCAAGCGTCACACTCAGCACAGGGTAAATAGTATATAGTGTTAACTTGTTCCAAAGTGGACAAGGGTGTTTTAGTTTTAGAAAACAAATTTCTAACAGTCTTAGCATTCTTAACTGCAATTTTAACTGGTATGTTATTATGTTTATATAGTTTAATAAGCTTCTCTGTAACTTGAGGAAAATAAGGCAGAGATGAATAATGGGTGGTAGGATTCTCAAGATCAGTATTAGGCAGAACAATGCTATTGACTGAATTATTAGAAATGGTTCTAAGTTGGTCACCATTGGGTATATCATCAAAAGAGGATCCATAACTTTGAGAGTATAGGTATTTATTTATGATGGAGGAAGGATATGAATTTTCAATTAGAATATGTCTCAATAACTTAAGGGATTCCCTTCGATTAATCGGATGTGTTAATTTATGTAATCTGCAACTAAGTGCTTTAATAAGGTTCAATTTATATTTCATAGGATGACAGGAATGGTAATTAAGGAACCTATTGGAAGCCATTGGTTTTCTGTACCAACTTGTGGTCAGGGTGTTCTCTCCCATTCTGATGACACGCATGTCTAAAAAGGGGATACTATTTGTGACAGTGTCATCAAGTTCAACAGTGAACTGTGAGTAAGTCCATATATATATATATTTACGGCATAAAGTGGACTCCGCCCATGTTAAAATTCAGGTTCAGGTGAGCTCCGTGGTCAAGTGGACACCGATATACGGAGCTCACTTGACCATTCCATAATATTGGCTCTGTCGATTCGTCAACATGTATAGTTTCATAATTTTTAAAAAAAATTTGGAGCCCATAATTATCCCTGTATCATAAACGTATATCGATTAGTTAACGTGTGTATATTATATTGGTCGTTCAGATCTTTTTCACTGTATATTGGAACCATAAGTATGTCGGTTTAAGTAAGCTCTGATAGTTTGGCAACTCTGCTATAAGATGTATAATTCTCGCGTAAAGTCTGGACGGTTTATATGGACTCCTTAGTTTTGTTATCATATATACGCATTACAGTGTGTAACAGATATGTATACTATTAACTACCTGTTTTTGGTAGGTACGAGTTCTCTAAAAATAGCTTTATAGATACAAATGGATTTCATTACCAAATTGGATTATGTTTCATATGCGGAAATTTCCTAATGTATTTTGTTAACGTGAATATGTCTTCATAAGTTTTATTTAAGAATCCGATTAATAAGAACTTCTTTTATTTCATCCATTGTTTTATGATAGGTATCTTGTATACAGCTTTTTTATTATTTTATTTCTGGTTTTATCTATGTACTACATATAAGTTTGGATAAAAGGTTATCTCAAAATAAATATTCAAGTGCTAAAATAGATATTTTTGTGTAACAATGGGTAGTAGTGCACAAAAAAAGAAAGAATTTATCTAACAAGCATTATACCACTTCTCCAATATTACATACTTCTGAATGTTTTATTTTCTATTTAGGGGTAATATGTTATCAATATAAGTGGAGTTAGTTTCAAATTTGCAATGATCTTTATAAGTAAAAGCTTACTGGATATACTTAACATGTTTAGTTCAAATAAATAAACCTTGTCCCTTCAGAAAAGAGCGATTTGAATGGAAAAGTCAACTAAGAAAGCGTGATGAATCTTATACCACCCCACATTCACACAGGTTAACCGGTGTTTGCAGGCAAGAGTCCTCCAGGCAAATTTAAGGAAGATAACAACCATAAGGAAGTTCCTTTCGAGGGTTCAGATGGCGAGGAGCAGCTTATATTTTTTTTGTATATCTTGCAGATGTGATGATCTGATGACTGACTAATTTATAGCTAAATATACTTACGTGTTAAGTATGTGTTTTTGTCACCCATACTAGCAAGGTATATCGGCAGCATAAGCATAGAGTTTAAGTCTACGTTTTAAGGGTGGAAGAATGTGCTTCCTATTTTGAGCTGACAAGTTTGCGGAGAATATTATTTTTCTGGTTCTAGGTTGCCATTTGGTTTTAAACAAAGTTCTGTGATAGAAACTATCTTCAAGGTATTTATAGCAAGTCCAGAGGTTTGAGGATTTCATGACACTATTGGTTCAGGTATATCTTCAGATTTGTGAAAGCGTTTCTATTAGGGACATTTCCGGGGTTTGGCTTTAAATTGATTTATAATCTATTTTTATTATTTCTAATCCTATTCCTATTACTACTTAAAACTAAACATTTGTCATCATTGTCCGCTTTATTTAGTAATTCTTCTTTCTCTACTCGTTGCTTGGCCTCTCCTTGGTTCTTTTTATGTTGCTCTGGTAGTTTTTTGAACACGCTATTTCCAACACCTTTTCTTCTTTATAGCACCATCTCCATTCCTTGCCGTCCACTGTGATTTTATTGTATCCTATTTTAACCATTTTTCCATTTTCCCTCATTTCTTTTGCTTTATCTCTTAAAGCTTCCATTTTCTCTTTCTCTCCTTTTGTGAATTCCTCTGTAATCCATATTTTTTCGATCTTCACATTCTTAAGTTTGTATTTGTTCCTTAAGTTTGTTGTTTTTTCTTCTTCGCTTTCAAGTTCAATTTAGCATGTTTTTGTTCCTATTTTTTGTGCTCTTTTAATATTGGTTTTGACTCCAAGATGATTTTCTAATATAGTAGTCGTTCCCTCTTTTAATGTTTTTGGGTCTTCAGAGTCTATTTTTGATCCACTGATGATTATATTCTTTTTTCTTTGTCTAACCATTCTAATGAGCGTTTTAGATCATTTAATTCTTCCGTTATCTTTTTGTTATCGGTTTTGGTTAGTTCGTTTTCTCTTTTCAGTTCTTCTTTCTCTTTTGTCCATTCTTCCTTCACTCTTTCTATTTCCAGTTTTATGCTTTTTATTTCTTCGTTATTTTGTTTTATCTGTTCTTTAACTTCATTTATATATCTTCTCATCTCCTTATTTTCTTCCTTCATTTCTGTTTTCAGCTCTTTTATTTCCGTTTTAATCTCCTCATTTATTTCTTCTAGTAGTTTCTTTAGTTCTTCCATTTCGCGATTTTTTATGTTATCCTTTGGAGATGTTCTTAACGTGGCTTTGCTTCTTTTGAAGGCTTCCTCCTCGTCGAATGAGTTATCGTGTTCTGGCTTATTTCTTTTGCTGTTCATTCCATTTAGTTATTGTATTACATTTACTTTTAATTTATTATTTTAATTTAATTTAATTCTAATCCCAACTTTAATCAAATCTATTTTAAGGCCAGATCTGAATTTTTGTAATAAAATTATGTGGCTTTTATTTTGATCATTAATTTCTTGTCAGCACTAATTACTTTCTTATCTGCCAAAAAAAAAACAAAAACAAAAAACGCGTAGGAATGCCTAAGCAGGTCGACCCTTCGAACATTCGCCAAAACCACTTTTTTAATCTTTCACTCAATTATTCATTTACTTAAGACTTGTTAAAATTATTAAAATAGTTCTATCTTACTTGTCTGATGGTATTTTCTATATTAACTACTATCACCTGTATGCACTTAACTTTTGATACTTATTTTTGAACTTGGTTGAATTTTCTAACTTGTAATTCCCGAATAATTTTAAGTTTATTACGAAGCGAAATTACATGAACCTACTGTTGTCGCTTGCAGGACCGTTTCAAATAGTCAAAAAATTAATAAACAGCCTAATAAAATAGAAATATCGCCTTTTTAAGACGTAATCCATTACCGGCCCAAGGTACAAAGCACTCCTAGCATATGCTAATGATATAGATCTCATAAGAAACTCTCTCATTCGCAAACATCTTCAATAAAGTGAAGAGAGCACGAAAAATTTTTCACTTAAAATCAACGAAATGAAAACCAGATACAAGCGAATCAACAAAAGAGACCAATTCAATAAATCTGGATAAAATATTAAAGTTAACAATCACAATTTCCAAAATATGGAACACTTTAAATATCTTATAAGATAAATTATCACGGTTAATAATAATGCCACTAAAAAATACAGAGAATAATTCAAACTTTAGACCTATTTTAATACATGGATGCGAATCATGGACAATGAGTAAAACAAGTAAGGAAGAATTACAAATATTTGAAAGAAACATAATAAACATTTTTTAACCTCATTATCATATCGCTACAAATCTGCATAGAATAAGAACACATACTAAATAAAGAAAGCTCTTACAACGATATTGTTCCGGAAAATAAATCCCTTAAGGTAGATCGGACACATGCATAGACGCCAAGATGTCAAACTTATAAAACTGATATGGAAGGAAGTTAGCACAGAAAAATGCCATATCTAAAAAAAATAACATTTCAGTTGATTACAGATTCGTGGAAAATCGATCAACTTGGAGAAAATTTGTAGTAAGCGAAGACCCAACCAGTGTTGTAGCGCTACGTTATGATAATGATAAAGACAAAGGAGAAACAGTGACAAAAAGCAACAAACATGGACTAATGGAGTAAAGCTGCTTTAAAATCTTGATTGGAGAGGATTAAAATGAGAGTATAAGAAATACAATGTACTTTCTTAGCAGTGTACTTTTACCTCTTTCAATAAAGTATGTTTATATGGACTTCTTATTTTTGTTATCATTCATACGCATTACAGTGTGTAACAGATATGTATACTAATAACTACCTGTTTTTGGTGTGCTTCTCTAAAAATAGCTTTATAGATACAAAAGGATTTCATTACCAAATTGGATTTTGTTTCATATGCGGAAATTTCCTAATGTATTTTGTTAACGTGAGTATGCCTTTATACGTTTTATTTAAGAACCTTCTAAAAAAAAACTTCTTTTATTTCATCTCTTGTTTTATGATATCTTGTATACAGCTTTTTTATTATTTTATTTCTAGTTGTATCTGTGTATTACATATAATTCTGGATAGACGGTTATCTCGGAATATAGTGCTAAAATAGATATTTTTGTGTAAAAATGGGTAGTAGTGCACTAAAAAGGGACGAATGCTTAATTTATCTAACAAGAATTATATCACTTCACGATCATTACATATTTCTGAATATTTTATCTAGTATTTAGGGGTAATATGTAATCAATATAAGTGGAGGTAGTGTCAAATTTGCAATGATCTTTACTTTATAAGTAATAGCTTACTGACTGTACTTTACATGTTTAGTTCAAATAAATTCACCTTTTCCTTCAGAAAAGACCGATTTGGATGATAAAGTCAACTAAGAAAGTGTGATGAATCTTGTACCACCCCACATTCACATAGGTTAACCGGAGTCCTCCTGGCAGATTTAAGGAAGATAACTACCATCAGGAAGTTTCTTTCGAGGGTTCAGATGTCGAGGAGCAGCTTACTTTTTTTTGTATATCCTGCAGATGTGTTGATCTGGCCAGTTTTTTCTTCGATTCTAGTCATAAAATGGGCTGGTATGCGTGGAGTTGATGTTACGAATCTAGACTTTGTTTCTTTCGTTCTCTAGCTACTTATCTTCGGATATTAGGTGGATTGATAGCTACGATATTGTAGAGCTTATGTATGGATGTGAGTCTTAATATAGGTACTCTGAATTTGACTGACTAATTTATAGCTAAATCTACGTATTAAGTATGTGTTGATGTCACCCATACTAGCAAGGTATATTCGGCAGAAGCATAGAGTTCAAGTCTACGTTTTAAGGGTGGAAGAATGTGCTCCCTATTTTTAGCTGACAAGTTTGCGGAGAATATTATTTTTTTGGTTCTCATTTCATTCTTATAGTAGTATTAGGTTTTCATTTAGTTTTAAACTAAGTTCTGTCAATAATAAAGTGTGATAGAAACTATCTTCAAGGTATTTATAGCAAGTGCAGAGTTTAAGGATTTCTTGACACTATTGGTTCAGGTATATGTTCAGATTTGTGAAATTGTCTTTGTTAGTGTAATGTGAGCGTAGCAAGTGAGTGAAAAGTTGGAATAAAGGAAGTAGCATAGAAAAAGATAATAATTATTCGAGATAATTATTATATATTCCAAATTAAATAAGGGATAATTAATACAGTTAACTTATACATTTAAATTATACAAAGTATAACAATTGACCTAGTTATGGCATTGTTTGATAATTGTTTAAACGTATAAAAAGCACGAAACTATTGTTGTAAAAAAATAACAACACCCGTGACCCAAATAGAAGCAATAACGCCAAAACTGCAACTCAGCGAAACTACGACCTTGGTACTAGAACCGGCGTTGAAAGTACGACCACAATAAAACAAGAAGAAACGACGGACGCCGGGTAGTCAGTAGTCAGTCAGTCGGCAGTATTAGTGAGACGGCGGGCGTCCAGGCATCAATTGCCGCCCCAGCTACTCTCGACGCGGTAGCGTCGGTTACGAGTAGCTAGTAATGGGCAGTCAGTAATAGCGGGCCACCGTGACTGGGACGCGATAGCGTCCAGTACGCGAACAGTACGAGACAATCGGTGGTTCTCCGGGGGCCGGGTATCATCTGGCAGAGTTCGCGTGTAGTCCGGTTATTGTGGCAGCTCGAAAGTTCGCAACCCTCAACTGACCGAGTTCCAGAAGACTGAACGTGTCGTGGTTGAAGCCCTAACATACACATAAGGTAACAGATTTCATTATACTAACCTCTGTAATTATATTAGTACAACTGTCAACTCTTCACTATCTTGCTACATCGTCTCCCGACGCGCAGAATAACGTGTTAACGATTGTATTAGTAACTTCAGGGTAGATTCAATATATTGTTGACTCTAATTTGGTTTTTTAATGTTCCTTTCGTCCGACTCACTAGAGACTAGGAGAACACGAGATTCTGCGTATGCATATCTCCGGCTTCAAAAGTAAGCACATAACGCTCTTCTGCTTTACAGGACCCTATACATAGAAGTCCTTAATTCCCTTACCCCCTAATCCCGAACTTCTCTCCACTTCTCGTAAATCTGTCCCGGTTATTACATTGGTGACAGCCGGTCCCGGTTTGGGGGAATTGCGGTAAATAGGGATAATTAAGTCACTTCTTCAGTATCCTTGTAAACTTTTGCAAGTTTTGTAGCTATAAGAAGCCTTCATCGTTTCATTTCGCCAGTGACATTCCAATTTTTTTCTTCTCTTTCCTAAGACGACAACAGATTAAAGAAACAGTGAGGTATCCAGTAAATATTGTGTGGAGTGCAGGACTCCCTTTTCTGGAAGAAAATCCTTTTTCTCTCTTTGTTATATAAACTTGTTAGTGGTTTTACACAAATTATTCGTATATAGTAGATTTTTTGTCTTGTATCACTAGAAAATGACCTCATATCAATTTTAGGATATATGTGAAGAGATGACAAGTACAAATTTTTTCAAAAATACATACTAACACATTATATGATGTTCTCTATATAATTGTTTTTTTAATTACCATAATATTTCATAAAAAACATATAAACTATACAGATTTTATGATATATAAGTATAACAGAAATTATTAATTATTAGTTGAATATAAGAATGAAATATAATTGATTCAAGAAATAACCATTATTGTTCTATTTAGTAGTTAAAAATACAGAATTTAAGTTAGTAGATCAAGATCAAGTTCATTTGAGTGTACGAGTTTATTGCTTTCAAAAAGCGCAAAATATAAATTCTTTGAGTATTATTTTACTAACTGTTTACATATTATCAAATTCTTTTGTTTAATGTAACAAGTGCAAGTGAAATATGATTTGTGTTTGAAAAACATTTATGTAGACCTTAAAAGCGTCGCAAAGTATAGAATTACGACGTAAATCGTGGGGCTAGCGAATTCTTGTGATATACACTAAGAAATTAGATATGACTTTGTTTAACTAATTAATTATGGGATATTTGGAATTGAAAAAAATAGCGTTTGATTTGTAAAAAGGAAAAGAGTTTAATAGAGTTTAATTTTTCAAAAAAAATAAATACTAACACCTTAGTTGATATCTGAGTATTGATTGATTGATCGATTATTATTTGATTTGATTATTTGATATTTCCTACAGATTTTTTTAAGTTCGGCAGCGTATATTTCTAAGTTCTTTATTCTAACAAAAATTTAATTCTTTATACAATTGTTGGTTAACTTCATAAATTGGCACATCATACTGAGATAAACATATAAACAAAAAGGGAAAAGAATTTAATGGAGCTTTTGAAGATAATTGACCGTGGCGTCAGAAAATCTTTTTCACTATTTTGGAATGATTTCCATGAACATATGAGTTCGGGAATGGATTCATTATGGAAGAGTCAATATTTTGTAGGCGTAGAGCTTGCATCGCATGGAAAATGCATAGAAGCACTTAAAGTGGTTCTTTGGGCTTTGGCCCATATTTAAAGAAAATTTAAATGGGATGTGGCGTCAGAAAATCTTTTTCACTATTTTGGAATGATTTCCACGAACATATGAGTTCGGGAATGGATTCATTATGAAAGAGTCACGATTTAGTAGACGTGAAGCTTGCATCGCAAGGAAAATGCATAGAAGCACGTAAAGTGGTTCTTTGGGCTGTGGCCCATATTTAAAGAAAATTTGAGTCGAATCGTTGTCAACATCCTATAGTGATTTTGACAAACGTAACTTGCGAGACACTAGGAGGCTTGCTGTAGTTTATGTACCAGGGAAAAGTGCAAATTGGACAGGAAGACCTAAGGGCCTTCACTGAAGCGGCTGAATCGTTGCTAAGGCAAGGACTCGCTGGAGACGGAAAATTCATAGTTAGTTACTATCGTTTAAAGTAACAATATAGAGACGTTGGACGAAGAAGGTACTTTGAATGTACAAGAGTTTAAGCCAGTTTCTTTGCTTGAGACAAAGAAGCAGAACCGTAAAGAAGAAGGAATAATTAGTGGACACAGGTGGGATGCCACAGAAATAGAGGCATATCTCACACAGCATGCGAAGCTGAATACAGTGCCAGAAGTATATTTGTTTACAGGAATGTGGGCAAGCTGTATATGGTTCGACCTTAAGGGGTGAAACTTGCGTCAAGTAGGAGGCTGCTAAGGGGATAAGCTAGGGTGGTACTAGAATCCCAACCCGCTAAGAGTCCCGCGGCTCCAGCACGACAATACAGTATCTACAGGATGTAATAAAAATGCGAAACGAATCTGGAATTGTGATTTTCGTTAATAAAGTAACCGGAAAAGTAAAGGAAAAGGAGAGTTATAATTAATACCTTCCACATGTTACAGGAAGGATATGGAAGAATAAATAGGATATACAGTACAGAAATATAGGAGAAGATTATTTCTGGAACGAATTATGAAGAAGTATTGAGAAATATGTGAAATGTGAAGAGATGCGACGACTGCCAGGGGCATTAGCACTCAATATAGTACAGAAATATAAGAGAATATTATTTCTGGAGCGAATTAGGAAGAAATGTTGGGACATATGTGAAATGTGAAGAGATGCGACGACTGCCAGGGGCATAGCACTCAATTAGAAACAGAATATAGAAACCCATGCACTTGGACATGGATGAAAATGGAAAAAGCGTATAGGAAAATATAGGGAAACCCATACGTAAGGACATGGATGAAAAATGAAAATAGTGTATAGAAAAACACAGGAGAATATAAATATATAAAATTTGAATTTGAGAGAGTTTGAAGAAGGAGACAAGGTATATCTGAGAGACTTAAGTAGCACGACAAGTCTTTCAAAGAAGTTACAGAAAAATGGTACTATCCATACCATTTCAAATTATAGAAAAAGTTGGACCAGTGACGTATGCAGTAAGTACAGGAAAGGAAAAAAAATAGACAGGTAGTGCACGTCAACAGGTTAAAGAAATATTACGAGAATGAAAAAATGGAATACTCTACAGAGGAAGAAGAAGAAATAGGAGAATTAGAACAAGAAGAGACGGAAGAAGAAAGAGTTGACCCGTCTGAGGTGGCAACACTGCCATTATGGGGACCAGGAACCCCAATTAACAAACCGCAGAGAAGAAGAAAAGGAAGTCAGGGAGACACCAGCCAACCAAAAAGATCAGAACGAATAAAGAATAGACTAGGCAAGATGCCCGAAAGAAAATGTTGCGGCATATTCCACAAAACGAAAAAGAAAGGATGGAACACGTACAACAGAATAATAAACAAGAATGAGACAGCAATAATAACACAGAGCGATGAGGACACAGACATGTTTTTCGACGCAATAGATGAATAGTGAAAAAATATCAAAACAACTATAAGAAAAGTTGAAAGCTTGGTATTACAAGAGACGGCCGCTCGAATAATACTAAAATTTTAACAAGGAACGAAAGACAAAACACAGGTAATATAAGCATTTATAGTTAAATATTAGCACAGTTCAATGAAAATATTTTTATTAAACATAATAGTACATCATAACTAAAAGCAAGTTTTAAGAAAGAGAAATAAGTAAATTAATTTAAAGTTTATAGGGGTCTAAGCTGCTGTTGATTAGTAAGAGCTGGATCGGTAAGATAGCATACGCCAATCCTGTATTGCTATGTCAAAACTGATTGACAGACTTGAATTCCTATCAACTAACAAAGTAGTATAAAAATTGAGTCAGAGCACTGGTAAATAAACAACTAATAAAGGTCAAGTTTAGAAAACGTAACAATTAAATAAAAAAATAAATATTGTAGTTTATAACAGACACCAAGAGTTCATTATATCAGTCAGTATCAAATTTCATCAACAATGTGAGTATATAAAAATTCAGCCCTCAGCAAAACGTAATTTAATAGCCTTGAAACATAAATATCATAACACTGAAAACAAGTCATTGTGTTTGACGAGAAATCAAAATAAATTCCACCTTTGAATTATTTTAAAAAGATTTGGGAAAGAGTGAGAAATTATTACAATATTTTCTGACTCCTCATTAAGAATAAATATAGTAATTGAAATATTCTTCAAATAAGGAATATTCGTTACACATACGTAAATATAAACAATAAGTGATGACAAGTTGAGAATTAAAAATATATGACTCTAATATACAGGGTGTATATATAACAGAAATATCATATATTATATTGTAAATATTTAAAAAGTACAAGTCCCAATTATTAACATATTAATATTGGTTTAGATATCAATTTATTTATCAATTTAGAGTAAATAGGCATACTAATATGCAATACACTGTAGGTTAGTTTATAAGTCAGATTTATGTAAAGCTATCGCTAAAATTGTCTGCAATAAGCAGCAATACATGTATTTATAGGTTAAGGTGCATTTGAATTACGCGCAAAAAGTACTAATGCGAACTAAAGTCTGCTTACGGGAGTGCGATCGTTCGGGAAGTAATAACAGTGCGATTTGCGACACTGGAGAGACTCATCACGATGGAGAGACTCATGTTTCACTGTTTGATGTACAGCCACACGTCCATAGTCGATGGAGGACTACACAGCTTCATCAGGAAGACAGGACCAGAAGAATGCTGAAATATACATCGCTACCGATCGATACAACTCTACAAGAAGACGATAACGAAATCCACCTACGAGAAGGAGTAACATGCTCATTCTACATAGGCGAAACAACATGGAAAAACAATACAAAGACAACAGTTGTGAAAGTCAATTGTCACAACTTTACAGAAGGCACGTTGAAAAGATCACTAATAAACAATCACTAAAAGAATTGATAATAGTAGAACAAAATAAAAACATATTTGCTCTAACACTACACAAAAGGGCTATAATATGTAACACAGAAGTATGGCAAACAGAACACCCCCGAATCCTAATAAATTTCCTAGTAAACACAAAATAAATCCTAGTATGCCTCTCCTACCCCAAAACGTAGACCTAATGACCTACATCACTAGCAAATTCCTTTACACCGAACAATCCTACCAAAGAGAAACAGAAAAGTTATACTTAGACATAGTACTACGACGATGCCAAACAAAGAGATGCAGCAAACACATACAAGAGACCAATGTAGCAGAAGTATAATGCGACAAAGCAAAGCAGTAGCAACCTGAGACGACCACCCAGCAAGGACAAACCAATGGAGGCAGACAGCAGCAGGAACGCATCAATATAGTTAACTCGACACGTGGAATTGGCAAACGGACATTAAAACAGCCAAGACGACGCGAGTGAAGTGCGGATAATTCCCACAGGGATACGCGATAAAGTGAACGCAAAACGCGAGTACAATCGTATAGAACAGTTAGAATACGCTTGTCGTAATGGACACATGTAATCACAAACAATTGTAATAAGTTAGGAAAGTCTTTCACTTGTTAAGTTTCAATAAGATTAATACAAGACTCAACTTGTCATACACATAGGTTTAATACGGGGGCAGCAC
>OU898277.1:88468000-88568000 GCA_918026665.1 Diabrotica balteata
AATAGGAAGGAGAAAACGAGGTAGACCCCGAAGATCATGGAGGGATGAAGTGGACGAGGCCATGGAAAAACGAGACCTTAGAGATGGAGAATGGCAGAACAGAGAGGACTGGAGACGTTGGCTGAAAGAAGGAAGGCGGCGACAGCTGTAAAATCCTTATATAGATAGATAGATCGATAAGAATGAATAACATGCGGAACAAAAGAAACTATGTATAAACTTGAAATTTCAGAAATAATAATTAAATGAATTAATGTAAATCGTAGGAAAAGAAATAAGAGGAGCCATGACACAGTGAAAAACTAGAAATCTTATGGAAAAATACAATGAACTATTACATTTGCTCTTTAGCACCGTGAGAAGATCAAAATACAAATCTGCATACATAATTATATTAAAGAAAAGTTAATAAAAACTTCTGTTCGTCAGCAGCCAGAGAAATTACACATTATAATATATTGAATAATGCTTTTAGCATAAAAAAACGGTGTTATAGTCAATAACAAGAAAACCAAATAAAAGTTCATTAACAGACAAAAGGTATGATATAGAATGGAGCATTAATGTAACAATAAAACCATATACTTTTGAAGGATTGGAGCTATTTAGATATCGCTGATAACTTTGTCACATAAAAGATAAAAGCGAAAATGCATGTAGCAAACCATAGACATATAGTACAAATAGACTGAATACTGCCATACATTCACGTTTCCGCAATGCGACAGAGAAAACTGACGAAAAGCAATATCTGTATCTTTTTCTAATGGGACGGGTTTATCGACCACGTGACCTTCTCATTGGTCATTTAGGTCACGCGTTCGATAAACCTGGCAAATTAGAAAGAGATGCAGGGACTGCTTTTCGCCAGTTTTCTCTGTCGCACTGGGGAAACGGACCTGTATTGCAACAGTCAGTCTATTTGTATTTTATGTATATGTAGCAAACTGATATCCTCATATCACTATTAAATCTACAAAAAGAAGAAACTGCAATATAAACAAAATTTGTTTAGTACGTGTCTATAAAAGAACTCTAAAAAAGAATTTGGAGATAGAAACGTCAACTACATGTGTAATATAAAAATCAAATTTATTCTTTTAACTTAAATGTTCACACCAAGTTTTAATGTATTTAAATATTCGGTAGCTCAAACTACTTGTATGCTATAATAGTATTCAGTAATCCATCTCAATATGTCTGACTTTATTTTTTTTTATTTTTTGGATAGAATGAAAGAAATATGCCACAATATTTATTATGTACTACATATGTTATTTAACGCTTCAATGTTCAAATAGGAGTTCGTTCTTAAAAATGTACAATATTATTTTTACAAGGTATTACGTATAAGATGTTATTTATGTTTTTACTTTATCTAGTTGGTCATAATAATCAATTAGTTCGCGGTTGTTTCGCACTCTATATTGATTTGTAATATTATCGATAACAGGTTTATATATTTCTCTAATAATTCTTCTTTCTGTGATGCTCAATCGGCTCTTATTTTGTTTTTTCGTCGTCCATGTTTCATGTGTTAATTCTCCCCGTATAATTAGCCCATTAACAGAGAGTCATTCCATCCAATAAGAGTGGAGGCTGCTCAGTCATCAAAGACAATCATTCCATCCAGTAAGGATGAAGACTGCTTTGTCATCAAAGACAGTCGTCCTATCCAGTAGGGGTGAAGGCTGCCTAGTCGTCGAAGAGACAAGTGCTATCTGCCAAACAAGAGAGTCGTGTCTTGGTTAAGGGGTAGCTGCCCTTTGCGCTATCGCCGATTCTTTTGTGGTTGCTGTATGTCAAGGGGTATGGTCAGCCTACATATCTGTTGCTAAAATTACTTCGCTGCTGTAACGAGTACCATTTACTGGTATATGAATTTTGTTCCGAATTTATCTTATGTGCTAAACTCTAATAAATCTTTTACCGCGAATTAAAAAACATGTTTTAACCTTTAGGTTTATCTAAATAAATAATTACTATATTGTATAATAGTTGTTTATTGTTTGTTTTACTATTTGTATCTCTATAGGTATAATTTAGAATATAATATTATTTGTCTTATATACAAAATCATACGATTTGCGTTACATTGATATTTATGTGGCAATTAGCTACAGAGTCATTAGTCTTTCCTGTCATATCATATTTTCCTTAATCAACAAACCATAATCAAGCGGTTTAGTTTGTGAAATACAATATTCCAATTCGTCTCATAATATTTAGTTTTTAAAACAGCTGTTACGCTAATAATTCGTTCACCTTTGTTAAAGCACTTTGGGTTATGACTACTTTTTCTTGGCTACGCAATTTTAGTTTTTAAATTACAGTATTTATTGATATGTTATTGATAGGGTATTCAAGTGTTGAGGAATAGTTTGGGATTGATATATGAGGTTGTGAAATATTAGGTATTGTTGATAACTGGGTAGTTGTTATATTTTTATCTGTGTATGTAGTTTGAGAACTTGGGAATAATGTTAAGGGTGATATTTGAGATGGAGTTAATATTAGTATGGTTAATTAAGTAGGTATAGTCGAGGATTGTAAGGAAAAGGACTTCGCTGAAGATGCTGATGTGATCAGGACGTCATGTGTGGAAGAGTATTAACTACTGTATTTATAGTAGTAGTTGGCACTGTTGTTGTAAAGTTCTGATTTGGATTTGTACAGAATGACCAATTTGCTACAAAATGGTCAGATTTTTTACAATAGTAACACATCTGTTTTCTAAAGATAAGAAAATACGATTAGATGTTTGATCGTGGTTTCTGACAATTGAGGGAAAAATTAATGTAGCTTTCAAAGTAAAGATAAATGTATGTCTTGGAAAGCTCAATATATATCTATATACTGGGTTTGTTGTACCTCTTCGTAAAAAATTAATTGGAGGTAATAAATTGAGGCCTAATTTTTTTAATTTATATTCTATGAAAGTGTGGTAAATACTAGGACAAACATTAGAGATCAGTAATCTTTCATTTGGTGTAATTAAGCGTCGAGCATAAATTATTTGATGATTGATAGTTATTCTTTCGTTGTCAGCCTTCATGCCAGTTTTTTCTAATTCTTCACTAGCTAGGTAAATACAAATACGGTGATTTGAAATTCGTGATGAAAAAATGTATTTATCTTGGTTCTATAATTTTTTACAGTGCAAGTAGATATTGGAATTTTGGAATTGAATTGATTAACGCTACAGAATATGAAGAAGTTTTATACGATGTCAATAACGTTTGGGGCCTCGACGCCACTGGACTATTAACATCAACCATTTTCGTTGTTTAATGACATCAGGTGATATAAATAATATGAACTTGTTTTGAAGTAAGTATCTAATTAGATTAAAATTCCTTACCGATTTTCTCCATTGTTATTCTTCATTGTTATTTACGGTATCACAACAATTTATTACACTTTTAATATTAACTGGATATAAATAAAAGCACAAAAACTAGGTGCGATTAGACTGGTAATTAAATAAATCTAGCTTCGACGAAGGTTCAAATCGTTGTCTCTTATTATTTTCTTTTCAAATATTCGGAGTTCTTCCTCACTTGCTTTAGTCATTTGCTATTACTCGTATGCATGTATTAAAATAGGTTTGAAATTAGTAGCAATATTATTTCTCCGAGAAAGTGAAGAATATCTATTTGCTATCCAGATTTAATCCATAGAATAAATATTGGAATGCTATAAAATAATGCTATTAGCACCAAAAAAATTTGCTGATAATCAGTAAAAAACTAAATAAATGTCCTTTAACATGCAAAAAAAGATGATATAGAGTAGAGCATAATGTTACAATAAACCCATATCATTTTAAAACATTGCAGTATTTAGTATATCGTAGATAACGTTCTCACATAAGAAATAAAATGAATATTTAGGTAGCTAACTGATGTATATATTATAACCCTTATAACACTTTTAAATCCAGAAGTCTAATAGGAATCTATAAAATCAGGATATATAAGAAGATAATTAAATCAGTGCTACTGTGTGGATATATGACGAGAACACTGTCAAAATAATGTAAGTAAAACTCAAGTAGTAATTAGATCAGGATTGCTAGAAATGTCATCAGAAGTATTTTCTAACCTATATAGGTCCGAGTACTAACAAATACCAAACGGAACTAATGCCAAGGTCAAACACATATACAAAGGTAGCAACGTCGTACAAGAAACTAAATCTCAACGCCAAAGTTGCGCTGGCTATATCCAAAGGCTCTCTAATAACTGCATTGTCAAGCTAAATTGGGAGGATCGAGAAAAAAAATGCCCTTAGGACGTCCACGAATGAAGGAGGGAAGTAACATATGGTCAGATTTAGGAATAATGAGACTACCTATATCTTATCAACACATCCCTGTTCAATCACATGCTATCCTACCTACAATCAACAACTTATTTGTTAGGGATTATCAAATCAATTACAAGTAATCAAATGAACTAGACTTAAAAAAGTTATCCCAGGAAAGGCACTTCAGAAATAGGGAAATAAATTTTTACAACGTCATTTACGTGGCTGAGTTTTCAATAGTAATGAGGAGACAAAAAGAAGAAAAGGTAATAGAACCTTGTTGCGTTCTGACTATATGATGACGATGACCTTTATATAACATATAGGGAGGAAGAGAGACGAATGTCTATGTTCAATCTAGAACTCGCTGGTTTTTCTCCATTTCGAATTGGGTTTGTATATGTATTACTATAGAAAATAAACGGAAGAGAACTATAATTATGAAATTTTATCTAAAATGTAAAATCAATAAACAAATTATATATATAAAAAGATTATATAAATCCCTAATATTCACACATTAAAATATGTCCGATAGAAGTATGTCTTCTAAAAATACAAAAAAGTAGTTATTCATAACTCAGGTGGCTTTACAAAAGGTAAACGAATGAGCATAAAAGCACCGCTGTTTTTAAAACTTAATATTATTAGACAAATTGTGGATATCCATTACCGCTTGTCTATAAAATGAATCAGAAAACTATGCTAAAATATGATACGGCAGGAAAAACGGCAATGTAAAGCAAATATGATGATTTTGTCACAGCATAAGAATATTGCCTCGTACTGTTATATAGCAATTTGTTGTCACAAGTTTATAGTTTTTCGAAAAATGAACTCAGATTTAAATTTTTAACGTCAAATAAAATATAAAAACCTATTTAACCTTATTCCCAGCATTATTTTTAAACACTGACATAACGTCACAAGAAAATAATTTTAAAAAATCATTGCGAAATTCAAAATTTATATTTATACCGGTATCTCAGAAAATAATAATATTTGTATAAAGTACAGTTATATTTTGAGATAAAATCTTCAATTCAGAGCAAAAAACTGAGCACACAAATATTTATTATTTTATGTACTATGTTGTAAAATAAATATACTCAAAACAAATAAATATTGTCTACCAAGTGCTCTACTCCAGTTTAATATCTTCTTCTTCTTCTTCCTTCTTTATAAATAGGCTTAATGCCTGTTTTACTTCGGTTTTGAGCCTCAATTGACGTTGTCTGACCATCTTTTCCTCGGTCGTCCCAATGGTCTCCTTTCATTTGGCGATTTGTCTCTTGCTATTCGTACTATTCTATTTTCTGTCATTCTTTCGAAGTGTTGATTCCATTCCGCTTTCTTCTTTTGGTCCACGCGTTTATTTCCTCTAAACCAGATCTCGCTCGTATTTCTTCACTTCTTAGTCTTTCTCTTAGAGTTTAGTTTGTTATTTTTCGTAAGACTTTCATTTCTGTTGTTTCTAGCAGTCTTTGTGTTTTCGCCGTATCTGCTCTTGTTTCCGCTATGTACGTCATTATCGGTCTTATTGTTAATTTTTATATCCTCAGTTTAATATCAGTTTAATATCAATGCATAAAATATTATAAAAATTTCGTCATAGTTGTAAATGTATATTAGATAAAACCAAATGTGGAGCATATAGTGAAATCTGAATATCTTAGAATAACTATAACGAACGAGAACATTATTGATAAGGAAAAGCCAGGCCCATCGCTAAGAAAGTGAGAAAGCAATTGGCAAAAGCAAAGGGTACTTTGTACTAAACTAGCCGTACTCTAAAGCATAAGCATGTCATTTTCTACTCTTTTAGTAAGTGATGGATCCGACCGTTACTTGATAAAACTTCATTTTATCTAACAATAAAAGATGTATGCGTTTACACGTTATAGTTTTTAACTGAATAAGTTAAGGAAGGGAGAATTGTTTGTCTCAAGTTGGCCATTCAGAATTATGTCTTTATTTTTTAATTTGCTAATTTCCATAGATTCTACTTTTCATAGAATCTAAAGGTAGCTTCAGGGCTTTATTATAAATATACTTTTTTAGGAATGAAAATACGTAAATAGAACCTGGAATATGCATGTAACGTAACCTTTGATCTCTGAGAAAAACCCAACTCCTGAACAATGGCGCCGATATATGTAGTTAAAATTTTGTACACCTATTTTAACCGTTTATTTCCTTATTATCCATATATGAGTTGTGACCGATATTACAAACTCATTTATTTTTCACAAAGAGACTCTACATATATTAACTACATTTATTACTATACAAATCTGATCGAAATATTATCTAAAAGTAACAGTATGTAAAATTAAAATTTTTAATGAAAAGTAAAAGATTAGCTATATTTTATAGGGTTTAAAGATCGGAAAAATCGGCCTTTTTAATGCCAACTATCCTAATTATGTCTATAAATATTAGAAAAGGGAATATCCAGAGATAAAGATAGGTACTTTACTTTACTTAACTTTATCAGACATATGCGGTTAACACAAATGTGACGTATTTCTAGTGCAGGAAACACATTGAGGGCCAAACATAGGCAAACAAGAAAAGAAAAACTTAAAATGAGAGGGGACAAAACCAGTCAGCTAAGGGAATCTTTCAACGGTGTTGAGCTTGGATCTGCTATCTACGTATATAATGAACAATTCTAAAATTTGGATCAAAAATACAACAATGGCTTGTATTGTCCGGGTATGCCTACACAACAGAAGATTTTTCGTATCATTCAATGGTAAAAATAACAGATGGAAAACGCAGAAGAACGGTCTCCTTTGGGGTGGCGTAATGTAGCGTAATGCCTACACTGTATAATATTTACACAAGCCATACCAGTAAATACTAGGACTTTTATTATTTAGACGATACATCTATATTGTTGCACAACCAAAAACTTTTGTTGCTGAAGTATAGAAAAATCTAAATCATACTTTAAACACAATAAAAATAGACTATGAATCAATTTTAAGCCAAACCTCAGAAAAAGTCAGATGTCCTGCTTTAATGTCCCTAACAGAGATGCTTTTAAAAATCTAAACATCCAATAATGTCATGAAATTTTTAAACTCTGGACTTGCTATAAATACCGTGAAGATAGTTTGTATCACACTTTGTCATTCATAGAACATTGTTTAAAACTAAAAGGCAAACTGAGGACCAGAAAAATAATCTCTGCAAACTTGTCAGCTAAAAATGAGAAGCATCCTTTCATCCTTAAAACGTAGACGCTTGCACTCTATGTTTCTGCTACCGAATATACCTTGCACGTATGGATGACACCAACACATATTTAACACGTAGATTTAGCTATAAATTAGACAGCCAAATTCAGCGAATATTAAGACACACACACACACACATCCATACATAAGCTCTACAATATCGTAGCTATCAATTCACCTAATATCCGAAGATAAGTAGCTAGACTGCTAGAGAATAAAAGATACAAAGTCTAGAATCGCAACATCCACTCAACGAATACCAGCTCAATTTATGACTAAAATCGAGAAAAAACTGACCAAAGATTATTGCAAATTTGACACTAACTCCACGTTTATTGATTACATATTACCCCTAAATAGGAGATAAAACATTTAGAAGTATGTAATATTGGTGAACTGGTACATTCTTCTTATATAAATTAAGCATTCTTCCCTCTTTTGTGCACTACTACCAATTTTTACATAAAAATATCTATTTTTGCACTTAAATATTTATTTTAAGATAACCTATCCAGAATTATATGTAGTACACAGATAAAACCAGAAATAAAATAATAAAGAAGCTGTATACAAGATATCGTAAAACAATGGATTAACTAAAAGTTCTTATTAATCGTATTCTTAAATAAAACGTATAAAGACATATTCATGTTAACAAAATACATTAGGAAATATTCGCATATGAAAAAACACGTCCAACTTGGTAATGAAATCCTTTTGTATTTATAAAGCTATTTTTAGAATAGCAGGTACCTACCAAAAACAGGTATTTGGTATTATACATATCTATTACATATTGTCAATATGATCGCCAACATTCATAACGGATAGGCATATCAAGAAGAAGAAGAAGATTACATATTGTAATGCGTATGAAAAGGAGTCCGTATGAACCGTTTAAAGTATATAAAATATATATATCAAGAACGCTGGCCTAAGTGCATAGTTGCCAAACTATCAGAGCTTACTTAAACCGATATACATATAGTTCCAATATACAGTGAAAAAGATCTGAACGACCCCTATGATATATACACGTGAACTAAGCGAAATACATTTATGATACAGGGGTACTTATGAGCTCCAAAATTTTTTTAAGAATTATGAAACTATACATCTTAACGAATCGACAGAGCCAATATTATGGAATGGACAAGTGAGCTCCGTATATCGGTGTCCACTTGACTACGGAGCTCACTTGAACCTGAATTTTAACATGGGCGGAGTTCACTTTATGCCGTAAATATATATATATATATATATATATATATATATATAGATATATATTGTTGTACTTTTGAATGTCCATTAGCAATAAAAACCGATATACAAATTTTATTACTTAAATAAAAATTAAAATTATTGATATTTCATAAAGACAGGGGCATATAAATTTTCAAACATCCTGTATAAGACAAAATATGTATTTTAAGTTGTTCGAAGAATTGTTCATTAGGCCTCAGAGACAAGACTTTCAAATATTATCGATAAGAAATTTAAATAAGTCGGTTATTGTGGAATGGATTTACCCGGAATAAGAGTGTATATAGACAGTGTTTAAACAATAGACCGGGATTTGCGGTGGTTTTTCTCACCGAAAGATTACATCGGTAAAAGTTTATTAACAAAAGACATTGAATTGAGAAACAGGTATCGTTTGTAGCTATTAGTAAGAAATATTTGTAAAGTAGATAGATTTAGTTAGAATAATTAAAGAATGTTGTTTTCTGGAATTACCCGAATGACGTTTTATAGAGAGAGTTGGTTGGTAACGATATACGTCACAGAGGTGGATGATTTTTATTGGTCAATTTTTGAATGCAAGGAGGTAGTGGTTTTGGCTATGAGATAGGAGAGAGGAAGATAGTTAGTCAGTTTTCGTCGCCCAAGAAGGAAGGAGCTTTGTGGTTTGTGTTTGTTTGAAGTCCCGAAGACGTAATTTACCGGGTGTGTTTATTTGCTGTGTAAAAGCTGATCAGTGTGAGGAACGGGGTACAGAGAGATAAAAAAACCAAAGGGTATAAGAATATTAATATCAGACGAAGCCGGAAACATTTGAAGTTATAAACAGGCGCGGAGATTGGCTCAAAAGGAGGCTGCATAGAATTACACGAGTTGTTGGGTTGCAGATACAAGGACAGATAGGAGAAAGGTGTACGTCATCTGGACCACAATAGGAGCAGAAGCAGGGAAAGGTTTTTTTTATGGCGTGGCCATAGAATTGCAACGGCAGAGAACGAAAGGTCAGTCAATTTTCATTAGAGCAGGAGTGTGGTTTTTCATTTATTAATTAAATAAATTGAATAAATAATAGAGACAGTTAATTTTGCGATCATTTAAAGAAAAAAATTATAAAGAGAGCTTAGTTATAACACATATTAAAAATCACTGTAAAATAACATTTGGGTCCATGATAGAAAACAACTTCTCATATATTTAAAGTATTATATTGCGACTATTACAGGATTGATTGTTATATAAAATTTCATTAAAATAAAGGACATCTCACATATAGTTCAGTTGAAATTCTGTGTATTTTGTTCAGGTCATATTACCTATCCCAATTAGGAAGCCAATTGGAAAATATTTTGAATCCACGATCAAAGGTAAATAGTACAAGTTAAATACCCTGAGATTGTAATTAATTAATGCTGATTTATTGTGATTAATTGGAGATTAGATCATTTAATAAATATAGACAAGATCTTTTCTAAATAAGCAATAGAATACAATTTAAATAGCATAACAATATATATATATATATATATATATATATATATATATATATATATATATATATATATATTATATTTTAGCCATTTTCAATATATATATATATATATATATATATATATATATATATATATATATATATATATATATATTATATATGTGTGTGTGTGTGTGTGTGTAGCGAAATACTTTAAACGCTGTTTAGAATATTTCGCTACTCTACACAAAGCAATTCTCATGGGCGACCTGAACTGTAGAAATACCCAATTCGGAGATCATTCTAACAATCCGGAAGATATCCATCTAACGGATTTACTTCTGGACCTTTCTATCATAAAAATCTCCAATTTAGAATACATATTTATCAACGCAAATGGGGCATCAATCCCGGATCACATCTTGTTACTGGTAGCATGATGCACAGGTGACTCAATAACGTCCGATCATCTTCCAATCCTAATTAATACAGATATAATGTCGCCAAAAATTCCAATCCCCACACGACAAATAAGAAATTACCGTAACGCAAACTGGCCTCTCTTCAAATCATACATCTCAAACAATCTCCCAGAGTTTAGCGAACTTGATGCAAATGAAAGTATCGACCTGAGTGCACTTATAATTAAAAGTCCCATCACTGAGGCTTTCTTGATGGAAACAGAGGTTTTTCTTTTCTGAGAAAAATACGATTTCTACGTCTTTTCAAGATCAACAGAATCCCCATTATCAACGACCTCTAAACTAGATTACAGGGATGGCGGTAAATTTTGGAACAAACTCAGTCATAACCAAACAAAAATAAAAATATCTCATCTGTTGATCCACACCCAAATAGTCAGCTATCCTAGATCTAGAAGCCGAAGCATTCAAAAATTCGCTTTATAACAATTTACAGACCCCATACAACCCAAACTTTGATCACTATTTTAAGCTTATTACTAAATTTATAGTAAGAACTACTCTCACACACCACAATCCAGATTATGATCCGATCATGATACCCCTCACTGATAGGGAAACGAAAAGTTATTTCCAAATGGGCAAAAATAACTCCCCTGGACCTGACAATATCAGCAGATGATGTCAGAAATAACTTCCTGAGAATATCGCCCCTTTTCTACAAAAATTAACAAGAATGTTACCCGTGCGGACGTAGTTCTTGTGGATGGAGATTATATAATAGGAGCAATGTCTATAACAAACATTTTACATGAGCATGTGATATCTCTTGCACCATTCATAGGACATAATTTTAGTTTTATGGACAATAAAGCATGTCGGCACAGCCCGTATGAATTTTTCAGCTTTCATCTCCGACCTCAATCTAAGCGAGCATCTACGGGACACACTGGGAGAGGGAAGACGAAGTTCGGCTACCCCGCCCAAACAACTTGTCTGAGCTTAGTGCGGAGCTTAAGACAATGTGGGAGAAATTCAACTAACCTTATATTTACATTTTAATATCCACAGTGCTCAGACATATAAAGGCTGTTATAAGAGCTCAAGGAGAAAATACTAGGTATTCATAACAAATGACAGTAGCATTATTTTATTTTTTATCGACAAAGCTACTTTTCACTTTTTCAATTTTCGAGAAAGGCCGTATGTCTTTATATATAAATAACTTTTTTTAATTAATAAAAATAAATAAATAAACACAAATTGTGCTTCTTATCTACATTTAATATTTCTCCTTAAATCTATGCCCAATATATAAGTAGAGAGTCTATACCATTCCTGGTGCAAAATGTAGTGGGAAAAACCGATTCCAATCAAGGTCGGTCAAGGTCAAGCCAAGGTCACGCAAAGGTTGCGGTCACGCAAAGGTTGAGGTCACGCAAAGGTCAAGGTCACGCAAAGGTCAAGTTAAAGGTCATGTCAAGGTCATGTTAAGGTCAAGTACAAGGTAACGCAAAATTAAGTTCAAGGTCACGTGAATGACATTAAAGGTCATGTCATGATCTAGTTCCAAGTCACGGTCAATGTTAGGATAGGTTATTAGTATAATAAAAACTCTTAATAAAAAATAATACCTTCTTAATTATTTATTACACCATTATACATGTTTTTTAAATTTTCAAGCGCAGACTTACACAAATGACAACTGGGTTGCGCCGGTGCTGTACCTTCACGCTCTGTTCTCCACTTGGGACGATTAAAATGTACAAAACATGGTAGACGAGTCTGAACTGCAAAATCTTGAACTGCTTTTGTAGATAATTTATACCAAGATCGAAGTAATTCCACCGGTTCCACACATTTTCTAAAGTATGGTAGGGTGAAGTTTTTTAATTCTGCTTCAGTAAACTTATACAAAGGTTTTCATGGATGTTGAACCATCAATTTAGCTCTGTGACAACACTCCATTGCTATTAAACTGTTAATGTTCTTAGAAATCAAATGTACTTACTTTTTATTTATGTAAATCAAGGTCACCTCTACGTAGCATCTAAGGCATGCGCAGTGTTTAAAATGTAAACTACATAAATTGAGGATTGTAAAAGTGATCTTTAGTAACATTTAGTTTGTCGTAATATAAGGTAAAAAGTAAATAATTTTTATTAATTTAGTAAAATTTTGCTCGCCGTTAGATCAGAAAGGTAATAAGAATGTTTTAATTAATATTGTTGCTAACATTATTAATTTTAGAATTTAGTCATGCATGCGTGTTTAGATGGTACAAAAACTCTCAACGTAGCTTAAGCTGTCCGAAATTTGCAATGGGTTTTTAATGAAAAGGCATACGATTTTGAATACGAAGCCGAACGAGCTACCATAAGAATAAGAAGATATTTTTTCCCATATTTCCAAATTTCGCTGTTTGTTCCATTACCAAATTATGCCTTTGTTGTTCAGCAAGTTTTTCGCGGTCAGCTTTGGCATCATTAACCGCCTTGGCAATTCCAGCTGCACCTCCCCCAACAGCTCCTAACGAGCAATGGTAACAACAAAGGTAAAAAACCACCTTTCTTGGGAGCTCAAATAATGCGTTTCTTTTTTTTTTTTTTTCAACGCACCTCCTTTTTTTGGTTTTTTTAGAAAATCCCATACCCAATTTACGTTTACCTTTCATTGCTGTCGTTACAAACCAAGCTGCAATCTTTTCAACTAGCTTAGCGTCTTTTGATTTTACCCGTTCCCACGCTTTATTTTCCAAGATTTTATCTGCTTCGTGTCTTTAACTTAAATTTTTATGTTGTGTGTTTATACGCAATGTCGTGTATTTTACACGCAGCGTCTAATACATTAATTCCTTCGTCCCCTCTCTCTAATCTTTGCTGCAAGTGAGTTCCAGGACCACAAAATGTTATCCAGGTATATGTGCTTCGAATGGAAGTTTCTTAATGAGACTATTGACTAATCCTTTTCCTAGTCGACGTGTTTATATATATATATATATATATATATATATATATATATATATATATATATATATATAATATATATATATATATATATATATTTATATATATATATTTATATATATATATATATATATATATATATATATATATATATATATATATATATATAAATTATGATTTTTGAGGATGCAGTCAGTTTATTTGGCCCACAAGACTAAGAAAACTCTTTGACTTACTGTCAAGCTTTCGAATTTTATTTAATTCTTTTTCAAGACATCTATAAAAAGAAATATAAATTTAGCAGTTTTACAAGCTTCCATTCTAGAGAGGCAGAAACATGAACAGAAACGGTTATTTTTAGAAATGACACATATACAAAAAAATAAAAAATGTGTAAATAGAAGATCAGATATTGACAAATTAAGTAACATTTATTGTTACATATTAACATATCAACAAATACCGTCAAGATCTCATTTTCTATTGACATCCTAACATTAAAAATTCATATGTGCTTAAGCCAAACTGCTGACTGGATTAATTTATATTTTTTATAGACAATTAAATAAATTATAATAAAAACTATTGTTACTGGTTTTGCTTTCCACATAAAGTAACTGTATTTTCATTCATATATGTCCATTAATCAAACCATAACAATGACATATATAGTGACAATGTAGTTATTTTTAATAATAAAATTTTTTTTTAATATATTTATAATGGTTTGTTTTGTAAAGTATAATAATAGTAACAACTGTAATCTCACGACTAGTAAGTAAGACAATTAACAATTTTAACTAGTTAATTTATATTTCTTTTTATAGATATCTTGAAAAAGAATTAAATAAAATTCGAAAGCTTGACAGTAAGTCAAAGAGTTTTCTTAGTCTTGTGGGCCAAATAACCTGACTGCATCCTCAAAAATCATAATTTATATTTAAATCAACAGTCAAGAATACCACCATCTTATATATATATATATATATATATATATATATATATATATATATATATATATATATATATATATATATTACATATTAATTAATAATATTACAACCTATTTATACTATCAGTTATCACTTGAATGTTATGAAGATCATTAAACAAAAGAATCGTTTACCTATTGAAAATCATGATAATAACGATGAAAACGGGAAAACATGGTTGTTTGTTTTAAGGGGATTCTAAAAGAGGTCTTATTGTTGGGGCTAGTGGTTCAGGAAAAACCAATGCTATGTTATCTTTAATTGATCATCCTAATGGTTTAAGATTTGAAAATATCTATGTGTATTCTAAAAGTTTACATCAACCAAAATTTGCATATTTGCGAACTTTAATTAGTCCAATTAAAGAAATAGGTAATCAGGATTATGGTAATGTAGATGGCATTATTACTCCGGAAGATATAAAAAATATTTCTGTTATCATTTTTGATGATGTAGGTTCATGCAATCAAAAAATTATTCAAAGTTACTACTGCTTTGGAAGTCATAGATCGACAGATGCTTTTTATTTATGTCAAACATATTCAGCAATACCTAAACAACTCATTAGAGATAATGCATTTTTTTTAATAATTTTTAAACAAGATATGACAAATTTAAAACATATATATGATGATCATGTGAAAATTGATATGTCCTTTCAAGATTTTAAAAATGTATGTTCTCACTGTTGGAAAGATAAATTTGGTTTTCTAACCATTGGCAAAGATTGTCAATTATCATCTGGTCGATATAGAAAAGGCTTTGATGCGTATATTAGTATATAAGCTTTATAATTTACTTATATTTCCTCAGTTATAATGGATCCTCAACTTGCTAAACAACTAATTAAAAGTAGACAAGCTTTAAAGCAAAAATATAAACGTTTAAAAAGTGGTATGACTAGTTCACAAATACAGTTGAAAAAAAACTATACACCCATCACTAAACCGATTAAAGAATTGCTTACCGCATTCGAATCAATATGTTAATTGGAGCATTAGGAGTGGATGAAGCAATAGGGTTAACTCTAGACTCGAGGTCACCCTCCAAAGTAAGTATCCTAACCGAGAAAGACCTTTTAAAGGAGTGTTGATCCTCATGAATGCAACTTAGCAAGTGGACACGACCAGAAATGTGTGCTAAGCAAGAAGTTAGTCGTCCATATTGACTGTCATGCACAGTTCCTCTAAACTCGCCTATTTTCTAAGCTAAGTCATCGAGAGTCAGGAATATTCCTTGCTGTTGTTCTTCAAAAGAAATCGATCCAGCAGAAATTTGAGTAAAACTCCTATTGCCGTCCTCCTGTTTCAAGGCTCTACGCAAGACCTTGCGCTTTGCATCAACATTAGGTAAATCATCAATATTGATACCCCTAATTGTGAGTTCATAATCCAACTCACTAACCAATAAATTTTCTACTTTAAATGTAGACATAATGAAAATATTTAAAAAAAAAATAAACCTCCACAACACACCACAAGACCACAGTATTTACCAATTAAGTCGAATTATAGTAATGTAAATATGTATTAATATGAAAAAACAATATTAATCCAATATAACGAATATTAAAATAATCAAAATATTACGTTTAAAAAATATACTCAAATATTGTTTAAATAAGTTCAAACCTTAAATATTAAAATATACTAAAATTTATCAAATTGATTGTCTTGTAGCCTGCCGGTCCAGCCCCACGTTGGGCGCCAATTGTTACCTAATAAACAAGGGAAAGCTAGGGAAAAGATAATTGCTGCTAATAAAAATGGAGAGAGCTAATTGTTGCAAATAAAAAAAAGGGAAAAGCCTGAAATGGTGAAGTCAATATTAGAAATTATGTAAGATGTATGGTTAAATAGAATTTAAAATTAATTAATAATGATTTAAATAAAAAGGTTAAATAACCAGGAATGTAACCAATATAAAGAAAATATAAAATTTACTGGAAGCACTACAATAGAATAGGCTTGGCTCAAGCGAATGAGAGTTCTCAGAGAGGAGGTTGGCACGTTTGCTTGCCTGTAGTAACTTAAGGTTAGATCAGATCAATCCTAAGATGATCTTGGGATCGGCGCCAGGGTGAATTTAAAATTTTACTCCAATTTGGGATATATGTAGTTAACTACTAACTGAAAATAAAAGATGATAGGAAACAAATAAAAATCTGAAATGCTTTATACACTATATATTATAATCCTACTGTGATATCCCAACCCTATACTTATATACACTAACTAATTATTAAAATATATCCCCAAAATATATCTTTACAAGAAAACAGTTACTAAAAATATGACCCAAAAAAATATATACCTACAAAAGTTTGATCTAACAGTTCTCTAACAATAAGGAAAAAGGTATGTTAATAATATTTAAATAACTCACATGGTAAATGGTAATTAAAATACTTATAAAATAATTAAATCCTTATACAATTACAACTCTGAGACTAGTCAGTTAAGATACTTGAACAATACATACATCAATTATTCGATCTGTGAAAATACATACAAATTAATGACCATCCAATTGGATATTATATCCTGACAACTTATTAAGTGTTATGTAAAACATTACTAAATAAATAAATTTAAGTAAATAGAGAATAGAATTAAGCAAGTAAAGGATTCAACATAAAAATTGAGGGTACTAACCAGATATTGTGCACAACGCTATTCTTAAACCCACTTAGGCTGAAGGCCTAAGTATCCAAGATATAAATATATATTATTATAAAGAAAAAATTGAAATTTAAATTATTAAGTTTTAACAAAAAAATAAATGTCCTTAATATCCCCTTTGATGGAAAGGGAGTTCCCTAATCCACTGTCCTGGTAGTGGATGGCTGTAGGATGGATCAGCCTATGTGATTAATAAAGCCTCTAAGGACTAGTAGACCGTAGACCAACCAGAAAATGAAACCAAAAAAAATTCTTCCCCAAAAAAAGGGTATATTTCTTCCCAAATCCCCAATATAATTTCCTCCAAATTAAAGTATCTTATATATATATATATATATATATATATATACATTAAATGGCCAACTATATGGCCTAGGAGACAAATTCGTTAAACTTCCCGTGCTCGAATTGGTATCACTAAAGTGTTATGATTATTTCGGCCTATCCCAGCCATCGTCAGACACTTGGGCTGATACAAATTCAAACTCGGAAAGTAAAACGAATGTCTCCCAAATCTTTACTACCGTGTAGTTAGCTTATAAAGGCGCCCTCTACTTTGAAGGCCGTGAACGAAACGATATGAATAATCGTTTTCTGTATCCTTTATACTATGCGAAATGTGTAAAGAATTAAATCTTTTAGCGAAAGCCGCTATCGCTTTATGTATTAAATGGCCAACTATATGGCCTAGGAGACAAATTCGTTAAACTTCCCGTGCTCGAATTGGTATCACTAAAGTGTTATGATCATTTCGGCCTATCCCAGCCATCGTCAGACACTTGGGCTGATACAAATTCAAACTCGGAAAGTAAAACGAATGTCTCCCAAATCTTTACTACCGTGTAGTTAGCTTATAAAGGCGCCCTCTACTTTGAAGGCCGTGAACGAAACGATATGAATAATCGTTTTCTGTATCCTTTATGCTATGCGAAATGTGTAAAGAATTAAATCTTTTAGCGAAAGCCGCTATCGCCTTATGTATTAAATGAAATGATCATAACCCTTTAGTGATACCAATTCGAGCACGGGAAGTTTAACGAATTTGTCTCCTAGGCCATATAGTTGGCCATTTAATACATAAAGCGATAGCGGCTTTCGCTAAAAGATTTAATTCTTTATATATATATATATATATATATATATATATATATTATATATATATATATATATATATATATATATATATAGATTTTTATATATAGATATTTATATATATATATATACATATATATATATATATATATATATATATATATATATATATATATATATATATGAAATAACGAGAAGTCGAGAGACCTCTCTGATAGCAAATTAGGTGAACCGCAAATTCAAAGCCTCTTGCTAGAGGCTTTCAACGACGCTAGAAGTACATTTTTACTTCGACATGCATCTACGATTCACCTTTGAAAATTACCATCTTTTTTCACTCTTTACGTAGAGAAAGACGTTTAAATGAAAGTAAAAGATTCCATTTCATTTCGATAGGAACTCCACCATAGCCCGACACGTGTTTCGGGTTATTCAACCCATCGTCAGGAGCTCTTGTGGAAGTTCAACCGAAATGAAATGCAGTCTAGTGTTTGGCCATTATAAATAAAATAATAGCCAGGGTAGGCTATTAAGAGTGAAAAAAAGATGGTAATTTTCAAAGGTGAATCGTAGATGCATGTCAAAGTAAAAATGTACTTCTAGCGTCGTTGAAAGCCTCTAGCAAGAGGCTTTGAATTTGCGGTTCACCTAATTTGCTATCAGAGAGGTCTCTCGACTTCTCGTTATTTCATATAGATGTCGCTGCTAGCGTACCCTGGCTATTATTTTCTTTATAATGGCCAAATACTAGACTGCATTTCATTTCGGTTGAACTTCCACAAGAGCTCCTGACGATGGGTTGAATAACCCGAAACACGTGTCGGGCTATGGTGGAGTTCCTATCGAAATGAAATGCAATCTTTTACTTTCATATATATATATATATATATATATATATATATATATATATATATATATATATTTATTTATATATATATATATATATATATATATATATATATATATATATATATATATATATTAATATATTATATATATAAATTATACCACATTATTTTTAATAATCCAAGACTATTGTTTCAATCCAAGCCATTTTACAAGAATCTTATTTCCTTTTTGTTTCACCACTTTTTCAATTAAATATACATCTGGATATTTAACTTTTTGTAATTCTTCTCGATAGAATGATCCTTGAATTTCTTCATGTTGCTCATCTTCTAAAACGTATGTTACAGGATGAGTTAAATTAATTTTAACAATTTTAAAAATTTCAGTAGTCCAATTAGGTGTATAGCCTTTGTTGAATGCATGACGGACCTTGCTTATACGCACATAATCTCCCTTCTGAAATTTTGGTCTCCTAGAATCTACAACTTTTATATGATTAAATGCAGTAATATATTTTGCATTGTAATCGTTTACTTTAGTCAAATGAACTAGAAAGTCAAATGAACTAGAAGCTAGAAAGTTTACCTTAGAAAGTCAAATGAATCACAAATATAAAAAGCCGACTTTAATTGTGGTAAAGGCGTTGACACAATATCATTTGATGAGCAGGTAGGTGACAATGTAAGATAATGTTGATTAAACTTGTTTAAAGGCATATATTTTTTAAATAATGTTAACAGTTACTTGACGTAACCTGTTTATATACTAAAGCAGGAGGAATATGTACTATATATGTAGAAAAACTCAGATTCACGTTAGTTGCTCAATATGTACACAGAAACGATTTCTATAACAGACATAGATAGTGGTGTTAAGAGTTTAATTCAGACGTTTCTTAATCTTAAATGGGATGCTCAACATAAACTAGTATATGGAAGAGGATATCATTTTGATGACAACTATTGTATTCATCACTCAGCGAAATATAAAAAAGGGTATGAGATTTGCGATTTGTTTTTAAAAAGGCAAATTTGTCTAGATGGGTTTGTATCCTTGTTAAGAAAAGTGGAACTGGATACTTATTTAAATCGCCTAAAAGATTATCTTCCGTCTGTGCTATATGAAACTGATGTTAATAATGCTGATTAAGAATCATCAAAGTAATTGTATTACTACTATACTTCATACTTCATTTTAAGCGGTTCTGGAAAACATTTAACATTTTTTACTTTTCCAGTTACTGACATAGTATATAGAAGTGTAACGATACGCTCGTTACCTGCCGTAGCTACTAATTTGCGCCGCAAACTAGGCAACCAATAACACCATTTATATATCAATTTAAAATAAAATCGATTCCCATTGTCATTTGAAACCCAACCTTTTTGAATTCTGGTCATTTTAGAACAGAACTTCCTGGACACAGGTAGAAAAGTTGCGATAGGCAGAGCTTGAAAGGAAGAAGAATCCATTTTAAGTTATTTTATTAGTTTTGGGAAAGGGGAAAAGTTTATTTTTGGTTATTGTTTTAAAAGGAATTTCGTTTATGTGTATTTTAAGAAGTTACCACCTTGTTTTATAAAAAATAAAACTTCCAATAAGTTCTGCAAATATCTTTCATTTAAATTTGCCAGTTTCAATCATCTAATTCATCTCAACTATTAGAAATACCCCACAATCATTCTTATTTTTTATATACACATTATAATATTCCAGTATAGTACCTAACATTTAATGTTTGAGCCAAGGTCACCTAATGGCAAATATACCTTAGTTTTTTGTTACTAAAACAAATACTATTGTAAGTACAAGAACCTAAAATAAAAAAGGCTTTCTGTTCTCTTGTAGCTTGCCGGCCCAACCTCAGGGATTTGGAATTTAAGTTTTATTATTGGGGAAGAAGATACTTTGATTTGGAGGAAATTATATTGGGGATTTGGGAAGAAATATACCTTTTTTTGGGAAGAATTTTTTTGGTTTCATTTTATGGTTGGTCTACGGTCTACTAGTCCTTAGAGGCTTTATTAAGCACATAGGCTGATCCATCCTACAGCCATCCACTACCAGGACAGTGGATTAGGGAACTCCCTTTCTATCAAAGGGGTTATTAAGGACATTTATTTTTTTGTTAAAATTTAATAATTTGAATTTCAATTTTTTCTTAATAATAATATATATTTATATCTTGGATACTTAGGCCTTCAGCCTGAGTGGTTTTACGAATAGCGTTGTGCACAATATCTGGTTAGTACCCTCAATTTTTATGTTGAATCCTTTTACTTGCTTAATTCTATTCTCTATTTACTTTAAATTTATTTATTTAGTAATATTTTACATAACACTTAATAAGTTGTCAGGATATAATATCCAATTAGATGGTCATTTGTATGTATTTTCACAGATCGAATAATTGATGTATGTATTGTTCAAGTATCTTAACTGACTAGTCTCAGAGTTTTTTTAACCTGCCCTTTGTAATTGTATAAGGATTTAATTATTTTATAAGTATTTCAATTACCATTTACCATGTGAGATATTTAAACATTATTAACATACCTTTTTCCTCATTGTTAGAGGACTGTTAGATCAAACTTTTGTAGGTATATATTTTTTTGGGTCATATTTTTAGTAACTGTTTTCTTGTAAAGATATATTTTGGGGATATATTTTAATAATTAGTTAGTGTATATAAGTATAGGGTTGGGATATCACAGTAGGATTATAATATATAGTATATAAAGCATTTCAGATTTTTATTTGTTTCCTATAATCTTTTATTTTCAGTTAGTATATAACTACATATATCCCAAATTGGAGTAAAATTTTAAATTCACCCTGGCGCCCATCCCAAGATCATCTTAGTATTGATCTGATCTAACCTTAAGTTACTACAGGCAAGCAAACGTGCCAACCTCCTCTCTGAGAACTCTCATTCGCTTGAGCCAAGCCTATTCTATTGTAGTGCTTCCAGTATATTTTATATTTTCTTTATATTGGTTACATTCCTGGTTATTTAACCTTTTTATTTAAATCATTATTAATTAATTTTAAATTCTATTTAACCATACATCTTACATAATTTCTAATATTGACTTCACCATTTCAGGCTTTTCCCTTTTTTTCATTTGCAACAATTAGCTCTCTCCATTTTTATTAGCAACAATTAGTTTTTCCCTAGCTTTCCCTTGTTTATTAGGTAACAATTGGTGCCCAACGTGGGGCTGGACCGGCAGGCTACAAGACAGTCAATTTAATAAATTTTAGTATATTTTAATAATTGTGGTCTGAACTTATTTAAACAATATTTGAGTATATTTTTTAAAGGTAATATTTTGATATATTTGTATTATTTTGATTATTTTAATATTCGTTATATTGGATTAATATTAAAAATTCCACGAGGAAGCTAAGTTCCTGTAGCTGGCTGTATACCATATATCACAAAAAAATTTTTTTGTTGAGTTGAGTTGAGTTGTTATCAACAGGTCCTCGTAGACACTTCGTCTCAGGACTATTTTACTCATGTAGAGTCATACGCCGCCATGTTACCTATCCAACGGTAACTTAACCATCACAAATTAGAAATACTAATAATGTAAAACAAATTCAAATTTATAACATTTAAAGGGTTTTTACCCATATATTTTGGTGGCTACTAGCATGTACAACCGTTTGCACTGACGATGGATTGTTTAATCCGAAAACGTTTTGCAATGTGTTTGTGATAGCCCGTTTGAGGCATTTTTATATACCTTTTATAAAGGATTAATATTGTTTTTTCATATTAATACATATTTACATTACTATAATTCGACTTAATTGGTAAATACTGTGCTTTTGTGGTGTGTTGTGGAGGTTCATTTTTTGTTGAAATATTTTCATTATGTCTACATTTAAAGTAGAACATTTATTGGTTAGTGAGTTGGAATATGAACTCACAATTAGGGGTATCAATATTAATGATTTACCTAATGTTGATGCAAAGCGCAAGGTCTTGCGTAGAGCCTTGAAACAGGAGGACGGCAATAGGAGTTTTACTCAAATTTCTGCTGGATCGATTTCTTTTGAAGAACAACAGCAAAGAATATCCCTGACTCTCGATGACTTAGCTTAGAAAATAGGCGAGTTTAGAGGAACTGTGCATGACAGTCAATATGGACGACTAACTTCTCGCTTAGCACACATTTCTGGTCGTGTGTACTTGCTAAGTTGCATTCATGAGGATCAACACTCCTTTAAAAGGTCTGTCTCGGTTAGGATACTTACTTTGGAGGGTGACCTCGACTCTAGAGTTAACCCTATTGCTTCATCCACTCCTAATGCTCCAATTAACATAGTCCCTAGTTTTTCCTATTCCAAACCAGTTCAAGTGCATAAATGGGGTATTACATTTTCCGGTCAAACTCAACATTTCATTTTTAGAGCGTGTCGAATGCCTCAGGATATCTAGAGGTGTTTCAGAGGATGATCTTTTCGCTGCTTCAGCTCAACTATTCACAGATTCTGCGTTTACGTGGTTCATGAATAATAGGGGTCGTTTGTCTTGTTGGTCTGATTTGGTGCAGAAGTTGAAGTCTGATTTTCTCCCCTATTCGTTCTAGGATGATCTACTGGATGAGATCAAATCCCGTAAACAGAAACCTGGTGAATCAGTTACTATGATTTTCTTTATTAGTTAGGAAATATAACGATAATCGTCCATATCACCAAATTGAGATTCTAGGACAATTTTGTTTGGCATTATTGGAAAGTGGCTCTAATATTTCATTATTAGGTTCCCATTCATTGGAATTGTTAGATAAAGCTAACATTAGCATTTCACCTATTTCCTTCCTGCAAGTTTCCACTGCAGATGGAACAATACAATCTATAGTAGGTAAATTTGAACCTGAAATTTTAGTGGCTAATATCAGAAGAAACATTACGTTTTATATAATACCTTCTGTACAAAATTCCATAATTGTTGGCATGGATTTTCTAAATATATTTAATAGTACTTTAGATTGTTCAGACTTTTCATTGTGTATTTCTCCACTGAATTTATCCACTCTTACTGTCGTTCATGATTTCTCTACTTTATCAGTTTCAGAACAGAAACAATTAGAGGTCATTATGTCCAAATTTTCTTCGATCTCTTCGAAAGACAAATTAGGCCGTACCTCTCTAATCTCGCACACTATTGAGGTAAATACGTCTACTCCATTTAGACAATATCAATATCCTATACCTCAAGCGTGGCAAGCAGACTTGGTAAAAGAGATTGATTCAATGCTTTCTTTAAATGTTATAGAACCATCGACTTTTTCCTATTGTAGTCCACTTTGGTTAACTAAAACGAATTTATAAGAAAAGTAATTTACTTAAGTAAAGAAAGTAAAGAAAGATAAGTAAAGAAAGTAATTTACTTTTAGATAGACGTAACGGTGTTATATTAAATTTTTTCCAATTAGTTACAAGCCATAAACATTTATTGAAATATTATTTCATTTTTCAAAAACTGCTATTTTATTAAATTTAATTGGAATTTCAACCCCTTCCTAATTTAAAACTTGACTATAATGTGGATACGAAGTAATCCGATTGACGCATTGATTTGCTGGATGTAATGCATTTACTATGCTCCAGTAAAAACAAGCTTTATCAAAATTTCTAACGTTTACACAAGCTTTTTTCTTAATAATTTGTTGAGGTAATTGAATATAACTTGAACCATTTCCAATTTTATACCTATTAATGTTAACCTCTAAAGAAATTACTTTACTTAATGCCCAACTTGAATTACGTTCTTGAAATTCTGATAATTTGTTTAAAATAAAATCAACCATATGTTCATAAAACCATTTATTTAAATCAGTAGATTTATCAATAAGATACAGAAAATGGAACAAAACCTCCAAAGCAACGATCTAAGGGAGGCATATAAATATCTTCGACAACTAAGAGAAGGATACAAACCCCGAACAAGTCTGTGCAGAAACCAAACAGATAAGATAATTAGTGAACCATCGCAAATAAAATCAGTTTGGAAAAGCCATTTCCAAGCTCTGCTAGGAGCACAAGGAAGCTCAAGATCTTCGGATTTGCGGCACATCGAGGAAGGAGACGAAGAAATAAGCAGCCCGACTCTTAAAGAAGTCAAACAAGCAATACAGGCGCAAAGAAACAACAAAGCGCCGGGATTTGACGATGTCCCTTCCGAACTGTATAAATTAGGTGGCGAACATCTAACAACGCAGGTGCACGCGCTCATATCTAAGGTATGGAGGGAAGAAAAAAATTCCTAGCGATTGGAAAAATGGGATTATCTGCCCAATCTACAAAAAAGGGGACAAACTTAAATGCGAAAATTACCGCGGCATAACCCTCCTATGTTTGGCCTACAAAATTTTTACATCCATCCTGAATAGGCGACTTCAACCATTATGTGAAAATATTATCGGCGAATACCAGACCGGTTTTCGACAAGGCAGGTCGACAATAGATCCGCTTTTTACAGTAAAGCAAATCCTTAATAAAGCTTGGGAACACGATATTGATTTTCACAATATATTTGTCGACTTCAAACAGGCTTATGACTCCATAAATAGAAGCCGGTTATATAACATCATGAAAAGCTTCAATATTCCCTCGAAATATATCCGACTAGTAAAAGCAACGATGGACTTCACAATAGCAACTGTACGCATACAGTACGAATTAACTGACAGCTTCGAAATAGTTCAAGGGCTGAAACAAGGTGATGGACTAGCTCCAACACTGTTCAATCTGGCCCTTGAATATGTCATCAGAAAGCTGAATGTCGGAAGAGCCAATCTCCTAACAAACAAATCTGTCCAGCTCGCCGCATATGCGGATGACATTAACCTCATGCCCCGCAGAGTGGATGATGCAGCAGAAACATATTCGCAGCTGAAAAAAACGGCCAAGGAGATTGGACTTGAAATAAATACACAGAAGACAAAAATACTAACACAGACGCGGACAAAGCGAACAAGAAATCAAATCAAAGTAGAGGATGACATTGAAACAGTGAAGAGTTTTACTTATCTGGGAGTCGAAATGAATACGGAGGGAACAGAAGAGGCCGAAATTCAGAAGAGAATAATGAAGGGAAATAAAGCCTATTTTTCCCTGATTAACATATTCCGCTCCAAGACGGTACATCGAAAATCGAAACTTAAGGTCTATAAAACTATCATTAGACCGATAGTATGCTATGGATGCGAGACATGGGTTTTGACAGAAAGCACTAAACGAAGATTAGAGGTTTTCGAGAGAAAAATCCTAAGGAAGATCTTTGGACCCATCACTCAAAATGGGATGTGGAGATCTAGATATAACCATGAACTCTACCAACTGTTCAAAGAAGCACCTATTGCAGAGTTCGCTAGAGTACAAAGGCTTCGATGGGCTGGTCATGTGGTACGGATGGATGCCGACAGATTGCCGAGAAAGGCCTTGGATGGTAAAATGCAGGGCAGAAGACCAAAGGGAAGACCACGTAATAGATGGGAGAACAAAGTCACAGCAGATGCGCACAACTTATTGAACGTCAGGTCTTGGAGACGAGTGGCGCGGGATCGCCTTTGTTGGAGGCAGAAGTTACAGGAGGCCAAGGCTCAATTTGGGCTGTAGCGCCATTGGAAGAAGAAGAAGAAGAAGAAGATTTATCAAAGGTTGCATATGGTGTGTGAAAATATTTAAAATCTATCGTTTCTTCATCATCTATTGTTTTTTTTTATAAACTTGCCACAAAAGGTAGTGTTAACCTTAATCATGTTAAAATGTTAAATCTACATAAAATTAACCAAATTTTAGTTTTAAATAAAGACATAGCATCATTTAAAAACTGTAAAATATCTTTATGTTTTAAATTCACTATTACACCACTTTGGACACTCCCATGATAAACTGTGGCTAAATCTTCCCATTTAATTGTAGAATTATTTTCTTTTAATTCTTTAAGCTGATTTTAAACAACTGTTAAATGACTTAATTTTGTTTGTCACATTCGGATATTTCCACATTTCAAAAAAGCCGGAGACAGAATTCTGTCTCCGGCTTCTATATAAAATGTAGCTTCTCCAATTTTTAAATTTTAAAGTGTTTGTTTGTCTTTGTTTAGTGTATTTGTTATGTCCCAATTTACATTTATGACATTCTGTTACTGCTGGATAGGCCACAACTGACGAAATGCCCCTGAGGATGATCTTGTGATCGAAAGTACTTGGGCAAGATTTGATTAACTACTGTGTTCGATATTTGCCTTGTGTACCATCAAAGTTCAAAATTTTTTGTTTTTAATGCTTTAAAACATAAACTAATTGCAATATCAACATGTTTAAGCCATGATTCAATTTCCTCAACAGTAAAATCATAATTTTTTTCATAAAACTTTTTAACTAGTTTGTTTACATCATTAGCAAGCCTTTCTGACATTTTAAACAAATACTCACCTTAAGGTTTTATAAATTTAAATAAAGCTGCCGGATTTCCTTTGCCTGTGTCCTTTTCTCCAATGAATACTAGTGAATACCTTCCATTTCCAATTCCAAAATATGGCTTTTAAGCACTTCGGTAGAACTAGGTGGTAAAAACACAACCTTATCATCCAGTTCCAAAACAACAGAATCTCCGAATTTCGATGCAGTCACCTTAGCTTCAGAAATTTTATATGGAACATTTATCTGAAGGTTCTTTAACTTTATAATTGGTTTTCGTTGACCTTCTAAAAGAAGAAACTCATTTAGTGCTTCTAAATCCATTTTTCTGAAAACTTATTACAAATTACTCAACTATTAATACTTAAAACATTTAACTTACCGTTAAATAACACACCAAGTTAATTTTAAATAATAACACTGACTAAAAAACTTAATGTAACGATAGACTATCAGTGAAGACTTTCAACTTACTCTGAAACGCTGTTTTGCTTCAGCCTTTTATCTCAATTCCAACAACTTGTCAAGGATATCAAGTGTTGACCTTGATATTAACTTCGACCTCGACCTTGACTTTAACCTTGAATTTGACCCTTGCGCGACCTTGAAATTCACATAGACTTTTACCTTGGCCTCTATCCCGACATCGACCTTAACCTAGACCTTGACTTTGGACTTGACCTTGACTTTGACCTTGACATTTACCTTGAACTTGACATTGACTTTTAGCTTGACCTTGACATTGACATTGGCCTTGGATTTGACCTTGACCTTGACCTTGACATTTACCTCGACATTGACCTTGATAATGTCTTTGGCCTTGACCCCGACATCGACCTTGGCCTTGGCCTTAACATTGAGCTTGACTCCGACTTTGACCTTGACCTCGACTTTGATATTAAATGACCTTGAATGACTTTGACCTTAATGTCTTTGACCTTGAACAAACTGCTCGACTTTCAAGTAAAAGTCATTTAACATTTATACTGAAAGTCATATGGGAAGAATGGATTATACTAGCAAACCTCTGTGAAAAAATTAAACGAAGCAGAAGAAGAACTAAAGTGACTAATATCATCGAAATGACAGTCAGACTAAAATGTATAGGGCATATAGCTAGAATGGAAATTGAATAAAGACAAAAGAAGCGTCGGTCAACTATATACAAGATTAACTACTAACAACTGTATAAGAGCGATGAAGAATACATGGGTTTGGAATCATGAGGAGGTCTATGTTCAGCAGTGGACTTTTTGGGTCCGAATATGAACCCTCTGATCTATTTGTAATTGATATAATTTATCTCATGTTTAATTAATTATTTTGATCACCCTATATTGGTCAAAATAATAATTCGAAACAAGAGATAAAATAGATTAGAACAAACAAGATCCATAGTGTAAAGAGCAATGAAGAATAGACGGGTTTATAAACACGAGGAGGTCTATGTTCAGCAGTGGACTTTTAAGGTTGGATCATAAACCCTCTTATTTATTTATTACTGGTATAAATCTCAGGTCGATGCAGCTTGAATAAAGCTAGTAACTTGGGAAAACCAGAGGTAATTATAGGCGGTTGAAGCGTAGCACTGACCCTGTTATCTTCCTTGTATACCGTAGACCCTAGATATAGCAAAAAACTACGCTGTTATAACCCCAATGCCGCGTTAGCAACATAAAACGGGAGACTATTATTTTTATAAATTTTCTTATTTTTTGAATTACCTACTTGAATCTCCCTATATTTGTTAAAATTCATGCATACTTGATCGCGTTTGGATTACTCCACTTTGAGAAAAGAATTTTTGCCTGAGAGAATGCATTCTCTCCGGCATTTTTCAAAGGATATATTTACGGCTCGTGTTCACGGATAAAAACAAAGGAATGACTATAAACGTATATAAGTATAATAATTGCATATATATGCATGTATCGGCAATTACGGAAAATTTCTACTTTTTAATGACTTTCATAATATTCTTAAATTATAGCAAAATCACGTTTGGACGTCGTCTTCAGTTTACAGAAGGCTTGCTTGGTTGGGAGTAATTTGTAAAGTTTATTATGTTCTGACGTCAGAGGTCTTTGTTTCACGATAATAATTGTGAATGCGTCTTTATGGCATGCTAAGGTAGGTAGGGTAATTGGGATACATTTCAGATGCATTTTTAAAACTAGTTTGTGTATATAAAAGGCTTGCTTGGTTGGGAATAATTTGTAAAGTTTATTATTTTCTGACGTCAGAGGTCTTTGTTTCGCGATAATTGTGAATGCGTCTTTACGGCATGTTAAGGTAGGTTGGGTAATTGGGATTCATTTCAAATGCATTATTAAAACTAGTTTGTGTATATAAAAGCCGAAATGTTCCCTTACATTATCAGTTTGTGAATACAGTAAACAAGATGCCTAAGAATATCAAAATTATTTCAAATACTCAAATTAAAAAGCCCAAAATAGAGAAAACAGTGTCGGAATTGAAAAAGCTTTTGACGAAGCCGCCGAAAACTCATGTTAGTATTCATTATTATTTGTAAATTGTGTACGATTTATTGTTATTTTCTAATTTTTTGTATTATTATTGCATTTGTATGTTTCTGGATTTTTGTATATGTTGGATTTTTCTATTGAGATTACGTTTGGATATTTATACCACTACTTGTGACTCAATCTTATATAAAACATAATAAATTATATATGTCACAAGAAAACAGTGTCGCCTATTGTAGTATTTTTGATTTTATTTTACTGTATTATTTTCCTTTGTTTTGTAGTATTTTATTTCTTTGTTTTCCATTTTATTTAACCCTATTTAGAAGCTTCTTTAACTCTCTCTAGGAGCTTTTACATTCTTTCTTATTTTTAAATAAATTATTCTAATGTACTTTTTGTTTTAGATTGATTTGACTAACATTGATTCGCAAGATTTTCTAAAGGAATTCTTGAGGCTCTTTGAGGGCTCTGCGTTGGGACCGTCCTCTTGCTCAGAATCATCAACTTCCTCGAGACCATCAGCTTCGTTGTATTCGACAACTGTCACCATGGAGCATTTGGAAGAATACAATAGGCAGATGACTGAAAGGTACAATCAGTCGTATAATAACCAACAATCCTGGTCGTTATGATACAACAAGATATGTGCCGTAGCGGAAGAGACAAAACAGATTGGGGCAAGAGAAAAACCATTAGTTGAGGAACATAAGCAGCTTACAAAACAAAAAGAAAATTTAAATTGTCAATTTGATTCTTATCAAACAGATATGCTGACAATTTATAATTGTAAATAAATACATTTTTATGTTTTATCTTTCTTTTTAATAATTTGACACTAATAACTATACAAATAGGTTTCAATAATTAAAATAATATTGATTGAAGTAATCTGTTGCGATAATTAGATTACAATGATGTAAAGAAACAACTATTTATTTGCTTATCAGTAGCGGTTCTATCTGCCGTTATAATCATAATATTTAAAAATATAATTTGTATATTCTCAGATTATACAAAGTAAAATAAAATTTTCTTCTTCTTCTTTGCGTGTAATATCAGAATTATCCAACGTTGGCGATCACCATTGCGAAGGCTTCTCGATCTTTTGCAATTTGGAATAATTGTCCTGCATTTGGTATCTGAGTCAATTCACGAATGTTTTTTAACCAAGAAACTTGTTTTCTTCCTACTCTTCTACGGCCCTCTATTTTACCTTTTAGGGTCAGTTGTAATATTTTATATCGACTTCCTCTTACTATATCTCCCAGATAGGACATTTTTCAATGTTTTTTCAGTCTTTAGCAGTTCTCTATCTTTGTTGACGCTCCTTGGTACTTCTTCATTAGTTTTCCTTGCTGTCCAAAGTATCTTCAGCATTCGTTTATGAACCCACATTTCCAATGCTTTAATTTTATTTATGGTCGATACTTTTAGCGTCCACACTTCTGCATTATACAAAAGTAGGGACCAAACATAGCACTTAACCATTCTTTTTTTTATTCTACATTTTATTTATTCTTCTATTTTATTTCTATGTCTGGATCTAGTTGGTCCATTATCACAGTTCTCAAATATGTCATTTTGTGAACTTTCTCAACTTCTGGGATCTGGGTCAAGACTAAACCCTAAAAATTAAGTTTAATTTGACTTTATTTTAATGGCCATTTCCTCTCCTACCTCGTGAATACGATTAAGCAGAATTCCTTCAATATTATCTAATAGAATTACTGTATAGTGTGTATATCTAATCACATTAAGTAGTTCCTTATTTGATATTTATTCCATATGGTTGTTTTTCAAGTGTCTTTTTAAATAACTGGTTCAAGTAAACATTGAATAATGTTGGCAATAAAATGCAGAATAGAATTGTGACCAAACCAAATTATCTTATAATAAACTTAAAAAGTTTACTGTAATTGCAATTTTGTAAAAAAAAGTCTTTCGAGATAAAACAGATATAATTTGCCGCAGCGGCGTTACTAAAATTTGTAGTTATATTTACGTTATTTAAAAAATTTAGAAGGAACTATATTAAAAAATGATTGAGGTATAATTTATCAAATTATACAAGGTTAAGCAGGATCTTCAGAAATCAGTATACCTGGTACTAAATTAACTCGTTCAGTGACTACTATGACAGTGTGGTTATAAAGGTTTCATCAAGGACGATGACAATACACAAATGTCGTTTGTCGTACTGCGATACTAAATGAATCATTAAGTACGTGATAACAGACAAGTGATATTTGTTTAAGATGGATACCGAACGTAACTTTGAGGTTAGCTTGAACTCAACCTTCGGGTGACTTAATTGTGACGTTTAAGTGACCTTATCGTAACCTTCTCGTAACTTTCTCATGATATTAAACTTGTACGACTTTGACTGACATTAGTCTTACTACATCTCTAAAGTATCTTTAAGTTTACCTTAATTAACCTTCAGGTGACTTTATCCTGACGTTCAAGTAAATTGTGACTTTTAGGTAACTTTTAAATGATCCTGAACTTATCCAACCTTGATTGGAATCAGTCTTACCACTTTTGATCCTATTTTGCACAACAGGCAACCTTTCTGTTGTGTTAAACTTGTCCGACCTTGAACTTTGCGTGACCTTGACATTCACATGACCTTCGCGTGACTTGAACTTTGCATGCCTTTGACTTCATCTTGACTGACCTTGACTGGAACCGGTTTCCCCCACCACATATTGCACCAGGAATGGTATAGGCTCTCTACTTATATAAGTGGAACCTTCAAAAATGCGTCTTCTCCTCTATAAAATAGTTGGATCGAATTTTTTATAAAGAAGAAGACGCAGTTTTGAACATATATATATATATATATATATATATATATATATATTTAATATATATATATAAATATATATATATATATATATATATAACTGCTTGATATATATATATATATAACTGTTTTGGATGGGTTGGAGTCAATAAAAGGGCTATTTGGTAACTATTTTTTACTCGAGCTTTCAATTTGAATATCAAGGTTTATATAACAAAAAATTAAGTTAATTAATGCAATACTAGTATATTGTAGCTAATAAAAAAGTCATTGGCAAAACTCGCAACTCAGTAGAAAAGAAAATAGATGGAGTATGCAAAAATGTGATCTTGATTAACTACGTTATGAACGTCCGTGAAGACGTACGATAATCGAGGTACGTAGAGATCCTTTCCTAAGTTAATTTGCTCCTTTTCTAACTTGGCCGCACCGTACTAATGACGACCAAATACTCACAAATATGTATTTACGTAGTGTTAGAAAGACATAGTCAAAGCGACAAAAACAAAAATTACAACAGTGATGACAAGCTCTTGAGGAAAAAGGTTTAAAACTTAGTAGGACAAAAACATAGTATTTTGAATGATCATTTAAAGATGAAGTTACTTAAAATTAGAAGATGTTTTTGTATGGTGAAGTGATTAAGAAAAGTAATAATGTTAAATACCTAGGATCAGTATTAAGGTTAAGGTGAAAATAGATAGAGATGCACACAGTTGAATTATTTTTAGATGGATGAAGTGGAAGAAAGCGAGTGGTGTGTTATGTGACAGAAAAATTCTATAAAACATTCATACGATCAGCCACTATGCGAGAAATTAAATGTTGTGTAGTTAAAAAGAAAGAGGAACGACGAATGTATGTGGCGGAAATTAAAATGCTTATATATGGATGAGTGGAGTGACAAAAAAAAAGAAAAATTAAGAATGAGATATATTAGGGAAAGGCAGATGTCGAGACGTTAATCACCCAATACGAAGAATTACTGATTTGTGGGTTCCTCAAAGAAGTAGAAGATGAAAGGGGAATGCTTGGGCACTGCTAGACGGTAAAGGGATAAACCAAACATATATTGATAAAAAATTTATTTTTAAGGTTTTAAAAATACATAAAAATAAATACATACCATCGTCGGTCAACTTTTTAATCTCATTTTGAAGAATATTCTTAATTTCGTCTCTAGTTAAACTACTATCCTCGTTTGGAGTGGACCAAATTTCTTCGAAAATCTACAAAAAATAATTTTTAAAAAACTTGTTTTTAATTTTGACTTTTGTATTTACCGTGACGTTATTTTTTTCCAAATAGGTCAATTTATTATCTTGATCAGTCACAGCATCGGTACAGTTATTTATTGAATGTTTATTATCACCAACATTTTCCGAATGTGAAGTTTTAACAAGTATATCATTTTCATATATGCAGATGTCTTCAACAGCGTCTTGAAAATTGTCTTCGTCATCTAAATTTAAATTTGAATTTTCTGATAGTTGGTTTTTGAATTCTGTATTTTCATCGCATGTTTTTATAGAAAAGTTTACTGAATCGTCGATTTCGTTAAATTTATTTATTTCTGCTACGTTATTAATAATTTTAAATTCAGTTTTTTCACTTTGAATGACTTTTTTTATTAAAATTGGATCGTCTTCAGGTACGACATATTCTAAAGTTGCATTGAGGTTTCCTTCAATTTGCTTGTCCCTTTTAATAGATCCCGTTTCATTGGGGTTATTTAATGTTTTGTCAACTTCTTTATAGGTATAATCATCATTCCTCTCAAAACTTTTGTTTTTATTTGATATATTACCTTCGTTTAATATTAAATTACTGTTTAATTTGTTAGTATCGTTCTTATTATTTAAATAAAGATCTTTCTCGAATAAATTTGTTTCGTTGCCTTCCACTAAATTATAAGGGCTTTTGCAATCTAAGTGTACTAATGATTCTTTTCTTTCGTAAAACATCTCAAGACGGTTATCTTTTTCAAAATCGCTTTCTTCGGTGTCAGTATCATCTGAATCACTTGCTTTCTCCCTAATTTCCTGCAGTAACAATGAACCTGGTTTAATATTCAGACCAATATTTTTCTTAGATGAAACAAGTTCTTTGGTAACATTTTCATGTGGAAAATCTTCAACTGTATTATTTTCAGTTACAATTTTATTAGGATCCATTCTGCTTTCTAAGAATTCTTCAAATGTCATCGACAGACTGGTACTTTGAGATCGTTTTACCGCTTCTATTGCTGCTTCTTTAGCTCTAAGTCTAGTAGCTGCAATTGTGTCTTTGATTTCAGTTGCATCTATCTTATCAAATACTTTTTCGAAATCAATTTCAGTTTTATTTTTTAATGTATTATCTATGTTCTTGGTAATATCAGAGACTTTTGTAACCTCATGAAAATTGGCTTGATAATTCACGTTCTGATCGGCTTCAATATTGTTAGTCGTTGCATTTATACAAAGTTTGTTACAATAAGATTTATTTAAATTATTTTCCTGTATATCAGTATTTTTGTTCATTATTAGGTCACCTGTTATCTCATTTTCTTTCTCATATTTATTTGAATCACCTGTAACTGTTTCAGATTCAAATTGTATAGTGTTAGCTTTACTGGTGCAGGGTAACTGATCATCCCCTATAATTTCTTCAATCATAAATCTGCTCTTGTATGCTGAAAATATAATTATTATTTATATAGCTAAATATAATATAATACAGTGGTGAGTGCCATATCACCCGGCTTTTTAACGTAAGAGATAGAAAACACAGTTACCTTGTGAAATAAAAGGATATGAAACTCGTAGAGGTGGGAAATAATCGATAGAAACCTATAATTTACATTACATTACATTACGACTATCGATAGTCTCACACCTTTTGACGTTACCTTCGATCTAAATCACCTCGGTCATAATTATTATGTTTGACAGTTTGACGTCGTATGTGTGACGTATTTCCATTTTTTAATTTAGATAAAGTAAAAACTGATTGACCACAATAAAGCAAAAATGTAAATAAAATAATTTAATTAATAGTGATTACTTATTCTAAAGTTTTAAATTATTAACCAAGAATAATTTCTACTATGATTTGAGGAGTTTTATATACTCTTGTCACAGAATAATTAGCAATCCTTCGTGGATTAGTGGTAAGAATTCGTCTCTGCGACGCAGATGATTAGAGTTCAAAATCTACATGAGGTTTTCTTTTTTCTTTTTTTAATAATTTGAAATTATGCAGAGATCGTTTTGCTTTGAATCACTAAACATTTATGTCAGTCGTTACTAGTATTTGAAGTGTTTAAAGTTAAACATAAATATCTTATTGAAAAAATAGCGTCGTCGTATTTTCGAAACTAATGTAAAATTCTTCAAAATTAAAAGAATGTTTAAATAAGTAAAAATTTTACAAAAATAAAAAAATATTGTAAATAAACGTATCTACAATATGTTCAAATAAACCTTCATTAGCAGCAGAATAATAACCCAAACTGTCACTAAAGAATTATAAAAGTCTGATAGATCAGGGCTCAAGGCACGATGTACTCATGCAGGCGGTTAGGGTTCAAATCCTACACAAAGTTTTTACTTTTTTAAAAATTTGAAATTATGCAGATATTATATCGTTTTGCTTTAAATCATAAAACATTTATTTCAGTCTTTATTAGAAGTGTTTATAGTAAAACATGAAAATCTTATTGAAAAAACAATGTACTTTCGAAAATAAAGTAAAAATTCTTCAAACATAAAAGAACGTTCTAAATAAACGTACTTACAAAAAATATTTAAATAAGCAGAAATTCTATAAAAACATTCTAAATAAACGTATTTTATTCTAATGAAATGTATTTACAAAAAATGTTCAAATAAGCCTCAATTAGCAGCAGAACAATAACCCAATCTATTATAAAAGTTTCGTCTAACATTAGTTAATGTTTCTGGACTAATACCTCTCATTGAATCAAAGATCTTTTCTCTTAATTCTTGGAGAGAATTAGGCCTATCGTCTTCAATTCCATATAGTTTGGACTTGATATATCCCCACATAAAAAAATCACAAGGTGCAAGATCAGGTGATTTAGCAGGCCAAAAAATATCTCCGTGTCCACTAATTAATCGATTAGGAAAAGTCGCACTGAGATATTCACTGACGATGCGAGAATTATGTGCAGGACAACCATCGTGTTGAAACCATATGGAATCGAAAGGAATTGGTAAATTACGAAGGGTTGGGACAATTTGATTTTGCAGAAGTTCCAAGTATTTCCGCCCAGTCAACATACCGTCTATAAAAAGTTGACCAATGTCATGATTCCCTATTATGCCTCCCCAAACATTTACTTTTTGAGGACGCTGGGTACGAGCAACATAAATCTGACGAGGATTTCCTCGGGACCAATACCGAGCATTCATTGAATTGTGACGGCCATGCAATGAAAACGTACATTCATCGGTGAACAAGACGTTCTCTAAAAAATGTTCATCTTGATGTGACATTTCCATTGCAGTTTGACAAAATTCTCAACGTCTATATTGATCCCCAGGGAATTGTTCGTTGGATTTATGAAGTTTATAGGGTCGGTATCCATGTCTTTTCAAAATTTTACCAACTCTAAATCTTAAAATTCCATATTGTTCTCCGAGACGAGATGTTGATTGGATAGGATTTTGCTCAATACTTGCACAAATCAAAGTGTCTCTTAGTTCCAAATCTGGATTTACCTCCCTTCGCATACGAACTCCTCTTGGAGCGAACACGGATCCATAAGTAAAAAAATTACGTATAATAGATTGAATTGTTGATCGTGATGGAGCCGGCCTATTTGAAAACATATTTACAAATTGTTGTCTAATCATGTTGTCTGAGAATCCATTCACATGCCAGACAACAATTTGCACTTTTTCCTCGACCGTTAAAACCATTTTCACGAATTGTTTTTTCAATAAAAAATTTCTGTTTACCGTGCAAAAACACTTCTCGATATGTTATTATTTGATGGCTTAAAGGCTTCGCTTCGCGCGCATCCATTCCAATGTTGTCAATTGTTTTGAAAATCATTATCTGTACAGAGGAATTGATATTAACATTGAGAATTTAGTGATGGATTTGATATAAACAGTCTTCAACGGATTATTTTGCATTCACAACTGAAGACTGTATGAATTGAATTTGAATCATTTTGTATTTGCGTTTTATAACATTGGAATAAAAATAAATTGTAAATAATGAGTTTTTCGTAAATTTGTTACCTAATATGTATCATATTTTCTATTATTTTTTTATTGATAAAACAAAAATTTTATCCTTGGTGTGGAATTGAACCCCAATTTTCTCGTCAATAGACAACGTCCCTAACCGCTACACCAATTTCACATACATTAAATGTTTTCAGACAAAACATACCTACCTTTATTTTAGTCAAATATTTCAGTTGAGTTATTTTTACTATTAAATAAATTTAAAGATTTATAATTTAAAATCGCTACTAATGAATGTTTTTTACTATAATATATCTTAATTTATTCAAGTATTTATTCTAACATCAGAAATTATTAAAATAAAATATTTTTGAGAGTATCCGTATAATTATGACTGAAGTCAAATAGCTACGTCTAACGTCTAAAGGTGTGAGACTGTCGATGGTGGTAATGCAATGTAATGTAAATTATAGGTTTCTATCGATTATTTCCCACCTCTACGAGTTTTATCTCTTTTTATTTCACAAGGTAACTGTGTTTTCTATCTCTTACGTTAAAAAGCTGGATGGTAAAGCACTCATCACTGTATAATCTTTCATACAAAAAAAATAGGAAAAAGTACTAAATTTTTAATATGAGGTACTTTAAAACTAAATTAAAATAAAAAACCGAAACGTTATAAAATAAAGCTATTATTTTTAATGAACAAATACATAGCATAGTATATAAAGAACCCCACTAAGAACTAAAATATAGAGCAAAAAAAAAAGAAAACCTAAAAGACGAAAGATAAAAAGTAAGCGGAACAGACCAGAGAAGAAAAGGAATCACCAACGATTTTTAAAGTTAAATATGTAGTTAAAAAAAACTAGCCACAAACAAGTCACAGGAATAGATAGTTTTGCAGCTGAACTATATAAAGAAGGTGGACACAAATGAAATGTGGACGCAGAAATTCCTCTCCAGTGATTGGAATATTGGAGTACTTTGCACCATACACAAAAAGGACGTATCTTTGAATGCTTTAACCATAGAGAAATTACGATTCTAAATGCAGTGTATAACAAATCCTTCCCTAAGAGTATAATATGCAACTATATGGCACCTTATTCAGAAAAAATAATAACAGAAAACCAAGCTGGTTTAAGTGGAGGTAAATCGACAATTCGTTGCACAAATTAACAATGCATTCCACTCAGGGCTGCATAAATTGCAACACAGAAACATTTTTGAAAAAACACTGTAATATGGTATAGATATTCATCACATATTTATGGACTATGTGATGTGTTAGATGTGGAAAGGTTCATGGTTATAGCAACATGATTGGTATCTGAAGAGACGGACCAGGTAACTTTACTGGCTAGATTAGCTGTACAGAGAGAAATGTCCATCATAGATTTCTGAGTACCAAATTTGGGAAGATATGTGGGTTCCCCATTATTCAAAATAATAAGATCTAGGTCGCCGACACTGCTGACGATTTGATGACCTACAGCATCATTGTGCAGTGAGCCCCATAATGAGTTATAAGTATTCATATCCCCTCCAATTATACAAGGTGATGTAACTTGAGAGAAGATATTTTTCCATTCATCTTTAGAAGTACGAACTTTAGGTGGCCTATACACAGACAAGAAACTTAACTTTAAATTGTTAAATTTAACGGAGATGCCACAAACTAAAATTTTTAGTAATATTTACTTGACAGAATGGGATAGAAGTTTTAATCAGAATTGCTACATCGACATACTCATCGTATCTATCCTGGCGAATTATATTATAACCTTTAAATGTAAAATTTTGATTTAATTTGAACCATGTTTCACTTAACAATGCTATATCAATGTTTTCAGCTGTTAAAAAATGAACTAAACTATTTTTATTGGATGCAACGGATCTTCCGTTCTATTGTAAAATTCTCTGAGTTGTTTGTCCTTGGAAAACCTTATTTACTGAAGATGTCCCCCAACATCTGATTCTGACGAATAAGTAAAAAGTGGTAAAATAAAATAAATAAAAACATTCATATTGGTTTTTTTAATAGTGCGTTTTGACCTTGGATTAATGTTTAAATAAGAAATACTGCCAGAAAAAAATTCCATTTGAATTACATAATTTAGATAAATAATTTTCATTTTGATATGTGCTAAGAATTTTATTTCAATGTTTTAGTACCCTACAATACTGAAACTATTTTCTGATTTATGCTCTTATTACCTACAGATTTTAAATCCTCAAGTGCGTGAATATTTTTTAAAAAGTTAAAGACACACTCCGTCACTGCCTGCGCAATATCTTTATTATCACCTTCTGTAGGTTGAAAGGTAGATTTCATTGGATATTGGGGAAGAGGATGTGATGGTCCAAAACGGAAGTTAAACATGTGGGAGAAGTATGAGGGAGAATGAGGGAGAAGTAGTGACTTTACGTTTTTCGTTGTTATGGGTTAGTGCCATAGGTCTGCTACTATCCGAACGTTGAGAATTTGTAGGTTGTGGCTGCTGGAAACATATACGCAATAATTATTTAACGAGTACGTATCTGGATTTATTGAGTCAAATAGATTTGGTTCGTTCTCTTTAGCACCTATTGTTCCCAATTCCATGACGGCAGCAGTACTTTCCATATTGGAAAAACTATCACTTTCACAAAAAACTTCACTTTCACAGAAACCTCCACTTTCACCATCTGGCGTCTTATTTTTTACGCTCCCCATTGGGAAGCGAGGTTTTTAAAATCTAATTTATTTAAATAGTTTTGATAAAAATCCACAAGGAATCTACGTTCGTGTAACTGGCTGTATACCATATATTAAAAAATTTATTAAAAATCCTTTGTAAATAGTCATTTATTTATATATTATTATTATATTAATATAAAACTTTTACAAAGGATTTTTAATAAATTATTTAATAAAAAAAAAGTTTTGATATAGTTAGTAACACTAATAACTACCAAATCGATAAGCCGGTTATTGTTGTTTGACTTCTCTCTTTGAAGGTTCAAACGAAACTTAAAATGATGGTTAATGAATATAAAAATTTTGGTTACTTTGTTTTGTAATCTTTATCAGAAAGACCTAAACTATTTTCTGACAATTAAAATCTAGATTTTAGAAAAAATGTTAAATCCATTTGCAGATATTTGTGTAGATAGAGATTTCTTCTCATAGCTTTTTAGAGAGGTAAACTAACCTCGGAAAATATCGTGTTTCTCTTCAGAAACTTTAGCACCTTGGATAATTTTCATAAATAACGGTAACATTTCTTTAATTATGTTAAAGATTTTTCATACTGCAAATATCCATAATACAACCGCTGACAAATCTACGCCTTTGTGGTTTTTTTTAATTATTTTCATAGTTTTCGAAAAAAAAGCATAATAATTTTCCATATTCTTTTTTTTATTTTTCAGTGTACCTAGATCCAGCGGTTAGCAATAAGAGGTAGATGGAGGTAGAAAAAAGAGGAAAAAAAAGTTTTTGACCTTGGTGTTTTATTTTTTTTTTTTTGTCGGCAGTTTTTAGTTAAGATGTCATATTTTTTTGTCGTCACCTAATTTATTGTCCATTCTATTTGAAATTTATGATTACTATTTCAGGATGAACACCATTAGAGGTTAGAAAACTTGGGTAGGTTCTTGGAATCTTGCTAGTCTTTCAGGTAATTAGAGTTGGTAGATTAGCGCTTAAATGTAGAAGAGTACAAATTGCTTGAATTCAAGAAACTAGGTGGAAAGGACAAAGGGCGAAAGAACTAGGTGGAAGATACAAATTGTGGTATGTAGGGAAAAGAAACACAATACTAGGAATGGAGTTGTTTAATTGCTGATAGTGAAATGAAAGATAACGTATTAGAAGTTGTAAGAACGAGCGATAGAATATTATCAGTGAAATTTGTAATTGATAAAGAAGTATTGAATGTAGTGAAGTGTGTGTTTTTAACTTATTTTGAACTTTTTGAAGCAACAAATTCATTCAAGCTTTTCAGTGGTAACCAAACAATCGGAAAAATGGCATTTTTACACTAAAATGTTAATAATTAAAAAATTCGCCGAAATCTCTGCAGAAAACATATTATAGGTTTTCTTTATATAGGCCTGTAACTTAAAAAATGTCATATATCTGGATTTGTTACAGTCCCGAAAAGGGTCTTTTTTGCTTTTTTTCCCTAAAATTTAAACCATTTACATAGTCATCATTTGATAGGCAGGTATCGAATTTCGGAAACACTTTGAGCTTTTGCTAGAACTTCGTCGAATATTTTTGAATGAGTTTGCAGTCCGGTTTTTTGGTCATTAATAATTTAATCAGTAAATAGATGTTAAGTAATTATACAAGCGTATAAAAGTTGTAACTAATAATGTATATTAAACGAACTGTGCATTTTATATTGTTAAATTGTTTTTTGTAAAAAGTGTTTAAACAATGATGGTATCGTAGCCATTGTGAGTAAAAGCATTAAGTTCACCATGTCGAGTGACTTAAGGAAGTATGCCACTATGGTTAATAACAAGTATGTATACAATTACAGTGTGTTTTAATATTAAAAAAAAAGTATTAAACACTTTACATACTTACTTTTTGTACTAAAATCAAATATTCGCTCTCTATATTCTTCATACTCTCTTGGATTTTCTACTTGTTTATCCTTCATAAACTCATCACTATCAGAAGATGATACAGTAGGCTCATTGTCGTTAGATGCACCATAATTATAAGAAGGGCCATCATCTTGATCATTTTCATCGGAAGATTCAGCTTGGTTGATTTGCTTAAGAATAACGTATCGTATAATCATAATATAAAAAAATCTAAAGTAAATAAACCGTTTTGAAACTGTTTAAAATATGAACTACTGATGTTATTTGGGTTTATACAATTAATTTAAGTAAAAACATATATATGTATTTAGGTATATGAAATGACATTCAGTTGGTAATGTGATATACAAATCAAACCCATGACATTATGTACATACAACCTTTTAGCTTAATAAGATTCTTAATAGGTATATAATTTATTTTACTAAAAACTTATTAAAGAGGTTTCATTTTAAATACAGAATAATTAATCAAATCAAAATACATATTTAAAAAAGATTTACCGGTATTATACATAAACTTAGAAAAATGTTTGATACTCAAAAACTAAAGACATTGGATTGTGGGATACAGAGGGCAATTAATATGGTAGGCATAAAAAAGAATTTGGAAGATCCTACAAAACAGAAAAAAATATACACAAAAATAACAAACTTGAAAATAACAAAATAACAAATAACAAAATATATGTGAACGGAGCTGTAAAAAAAACTCACTACTCAGTTCTTCAGTAAAACTTACTGTTTAAAAGAAATATAACATTAATTGATATCAGATAAATGACGAGTTACCTTAAACTTACCTATGCACCTAATCTGGGACTAAAATGCCACAATAAGTTCACAAAAATTTAACATTATTTATCTTAGTTTTTAACTTATTACCAAGATTAACAAATAGAATTAATAAAAAATGTATATATCATCTTCATCAGATCGGCATTCACCAGAGGTACCCGTCGTTCGATTATAACAACCGACTTTTTGTAAAGAAAATTAGAAAATTAAGCTGACTTTACTAAGTATTGAGGAATTTACTCAATATATTCAATGTTCAAATATATATATATATATATATATATATATATATATATATATATATATATATATATATATATATATATATATATATATGTATATATATATACATATATACATATATATATATATATATATATATATATATATATATATATATATATATATATATACTTTTAACGGTTAATATGGGCTCCGTACTAAAACGGTATTATACTAACTCCAGGAGAATATACGCCGTGTATATTATTATCTGAGTAGCGCTTTATGTAGACTCCGACCAATACGTCGGATCAAGTGGACTCCGTAATAGGATCAAACATTTTTGGGATCCGTATATAACTTTTCCCGTACACTTCTTAACTCCTACGATGTTGCCAATAATTGTATTAGTAGTAGATTTTTAAATTTTATAGGTGGTACATTGTGGAACCTATTAATATGAACATCGAGTAGCGTAATCGTCTAACAGTTTAAGAAACTCTTCTGTAAGATCTTTATAATTTTTCAAATACTGCAGTTTATGGCGTGTAATATTTATTTCATGAAGTAGTTAAAATTAGACTATAATAATTTATAAATTAATCTTTAATATTATAATTTTTTGCTGTCTAATTTCAATATGTTGATTTTTAATTAACAAAATATTTGATGCATTAAAGTCGCGTAGCTATTTTCACCAAACATTCAATTTTAAAGCTATTAGTATAAAAGTCTAAAAAAAGTATAAAAATCCAAGGAATTTAATATGGATACACACGTCAGTGTGCTTTTCTCAAGTCTCAAGTTTCTCGAATCCATCAATCATTCATTGTATTTCTTATACTTTCATTTTAATCCTCTCCAATCAAGATTTTAAAGCAGGTTTGCTCCATTAGTCCATTTTTATTACTTTTTGTCACTATTTCTCCTTTTTCATTATCATCATCATTACGTGGCGCTACAACACTGGGTGAGTCTTCGCTAACTACAAATTTTCTCCAAGTTGATTGATTTTCCACGAATCTGTAATCAAATGAAATGTTAATATTTTGAGATATAATTGGATGTTTTCTCTCCATTGCTTACTGAGACGCCTAAGCGGCATTCTTTCTTCTGTGCTAACTTCCTTCCATACCAGTTTTACAAGTTTGATATATTGGCGTCTATGCATGTGTCCGATCTACCTTAAGCGATTTATTTTTCTGAACAATATCGTTATAAAAGCTTGCTTTATTCAGTATGGGTTCTTATTCTATACGGATTTGTAGCGATATGATAATGAGGTTAAAACATTTTTCTAATTATTTTTATTTCAAATATTCGTACTTCTTTCTTATTTTTTTTAGTCAATGTCAATGATTCGCATCCATGTATTAAAATAGGTCTAAAATTTGAATTATGCTAAAAGTATTTAGTTATTGACATTATTATTAACAGTGATTATTTATCTAAGATATTTAAAGTGTTCCATATTTTTGAAATTGTAGTTGTTAACTTTATTATTTTATCTAGATTTATTAAATTGGTCTTTTCTGTTGATTCGCTTGTATTTGGTTTTCATTTCGTTGATTTTTCGTGCTCTCTTTACTTTATTGAATATGTTTGCGGACGGGAGAGTTTCTTATGAGATCTATGTCATTCGTATATGCTAGGAGTGCTTTGTACCTTGGGTCTTTAATGAATTACATCTTAAATAGGCGATATTTCCATTTTAGTAGGCTGTTCATTAATTTTTTGACTATTTGAATCGACAATCTGTATTTTATTCGACTGTTATATCACAGAGTTTCTTGGCGCATATTTTCATTCTTGGTTTTTTGTTTCCCGTATCATTATAAAGTTCAAGCAACAATTCCTTTATGCAATACCTTGGTATGATATTTCTGCTCCCCAATACCAAGTAGCAGTCCCGAAAACATTAAAACTGCTACACTCATGTTTCCTATTATCCAAAAATTAGCCAGTCCAGGTCTATACTGCCCTCATAAGTGAATAGAATATGTACGGAGGTTTTTGACAATTTAATAGGATTTTGTATGTTAGAATATTATTTCTCCGAGAAAGTAAAGAATATTTATTTGCTATCCGAATATAATCCATAAATTAAATATTAGAATGCTATAAAATAATGCTACTAGCAGCAAAAACGGTATAATAATCACTAATGAGAAAATCAAATAAATGTTTTTTAACATACAAAAGAAAGGATGTAGAGTAACGTAACAATAAAGCTATATAATTTTGAAAGATTGCAGCGTTTTAGATATCGTAGATAACGTTGTCACATAAGAAATAAAAGGGAAAATTCAGGTAGCTAACTGATGTATATAGAACCCTTATAACACTTTTAAATCCAGAAGCCTAATATAAATCTCTAAAATCAGGATATATAAAACAGTGAACCAGTGCTAATGTGTGGATATGTAACGAGAACGTATTAATTAGATCAGGATTGCTAGAAAAGCCATCAGAGGTATTTCCCGACTTACAAAGGTCCGAGTACTAACCAATACCGAACGAAACTAATGTCAAGGTCAAACACATATATAAAGATAGCAACGAGGTACAAGAACCTAAATCTCAACTCCAAAGTTGCGCTGGCTTTATCCAAAGGCTCTCTCATTAACTGCATTCCCAAGTTAAATTGGTAGGATGCCCCGAGAGAAAAATGCCCTTAGGATGTCCACGGATGAAGGGCGCAGATTTAGGAATAATGAGACTACTTACCGACTCATCATATTTATCAACACCTGCTATCCTACCTACAATCAATACATATCTGTTGAGGACTATCAAATCAATTACATGTAATCAAACGAACTAGGCTTAAAAAAAGTATCCTAGGAAAGGCACTTCGGCAATATTGACATATATTTTTAAAACGCCATTTATGTGGCTAAGTTTGCAATAGGAATGAGAAGACAAAAAGGAAGAAATGGTAATAAGATATTGTTGCGTTCCGACTATACGATGACGATGATCTCTATATAACATATAGGAAGAAATGGAGAATAATGTCTATGTTCAATTTAGAAATCGTTGGTTTTCTCCCTTTCGAATTGGGTATGTATATGTATTACCATAGAAAAAATAAAAAAAACTATAATTATGAAACTCTATCTAAAATAGTAAAATCGATCAACAAAAAGATTATATAAATCCCTAATATTTAAACAGACTGCTTTACAAAAGGTGAACGAATAAGCATAAATAAATTGTCAACAAAATAAATCAAAAGAATATGACACAGTATATTGCTTAAAAAGAATTCTTATGTGACTATGCTAAAATATGATACGATCGGAAAAACGGCAATGACTTTTACAGCTGATTGCCACATAAATATTAATGTAACGCAAATATGATGATATTGCCTCGTACTGTTATATAGCAATTTGTTGTCACATTGCTGAAAGTTACTTGATGGAAATTCATTGTATCTAACAATAAAACAAGTATGCGTTTACACGTTATAGATTCTAACTGAATAAGTTGAGGAAGGGAAAACTGTTTATCCCAAGTTGGTATTCAGAATTATGTCTGTATTTTGTAATTTGCCAATTTCCATAGGTTTAAATTTTCATGGATATCACTGGACTCGAGAGCAGTGTATGATTCCTTAGTTATGTTTTTAAAGGATAGTCAAATAAACATCTAAATAATTATGCATTAGTTAATAACGTAACCTTTGTTTCTAACCCAATTGTCAAATTCCTTTCTTACCGTGGCCTAGTGTTGTACGTCTTTTTAAAAAATGCCTTGATGGGCCCCTAGGCGAGAAGAGAGTGACCCTGTTTACCTGTCTTTGTTTTGTATATTTATTAATATAAACTCAAACAACTATTTGTACCATGTTGAGTCTGGCTGAATGACTAAAAGTCTATGCCAAAAAAATTTCATAGAATCTAAAGACAGCTTAAGGCCTTTATTATAAATATACTTTTTAGTAATGAAAATAAGTAAATAGAACCTAGAATATCCATGTAAAAGAATGTAATCTTTGATCTCTGAAATAAACTCATCTCCTGAATAATGTCGCCGATATATATGTAGTAAAATTTTGTACACCTATTTTAACCTGTTTGTTTCCTTATTATCCATAAATGAGTTGTGACCGATGTTACAAACTCATTTACTTTTTACAAAGAGTCTATATATTAGCTACAGTCATGGACGTATAATACGTCCATGGCTACAGTTATAACTATACAAATCTGACTCGAAATATCGTCTAAAAGTAACAGTATGTAAAATTTAGATTTTTAGTCAAAAGTAAATACTTTGTCATTTTTTATGGAGTTCAACGTAGAAGCCTTCACGAAAATTTAAGTACTAATAAGACCACCGCAATCGGGCGTACCTTGGGTATAGAATAATTAATTAACTGGTTAATTCTTCAATCACTCGTCCAATATGAGTTTTGTCAAATAGGTCCTTTTTAGGACCAACTATTCTATAGAGATAAAGTAAACTATATCTAGAGATAAAGACAATTCATAAGCCTGATGAAAGGTGTAATAAATAAAGCAAATACTATATTAAGTAATTATATAAGCAAAAAGTATATTAACTTTACATTAACATGAATAATATGATTGTCACTTAACTGGGTATTATACATACGCTCTACTTTACTTAAGCTTATCAGACATAAACCCTTAACACAAATGTGACGTATTTCTAGTGCAGTAAGCACATAGAGGGCTAAACCTAAGGTATTTGGTATAAAACTGATCGCAGAAGATTACATAATAAGTGCCGGCAAAGAAGCAAAGAAAAACTTAAAATGAGAGAGGACTCAAACTAGTCACTGCGGGAACCATTTAACTGTGTTGAGCTTGGATCCACTATCCACGTATAAAATAAACAATATTACGGCTCCCGATTGAGGATCTGAGCACAAAACTAATTATAAAATTTTGACCAAAAATACTACAATGGCTAATATCTAAAGTCTGTAGACAAGCAAAGCAAAGACAAAGTTATCACTATGCTTTAACCTGGCAAAAACTCCAACGACCACAAAAGCTATCGGCCAATATATCTATTTATTTTGTCAGCTATACAAAATAAATCTGCACATGATCCTTAATATAAACCGATAATAGAAGAAGAACTCTAATTAAAAGACAAAAGTGGCTATATATGACAGGGAAGATCGTGTACATCACAAATACTAAATCTTGCCCAACACAGCAAAGACGGGTATGAAAAATATCAGGTATGAGGAGTCGTATTTGTCAATCTCAATGCCGCTTACGACACCTTAAATTAGAGGGCATTTTTTCAAAATCTATGTGATATCCCCTTAGGTAATAAACTCACTTGTATTATCCGTGTATGCCTACACAACATAAGATTTTTCGTATCACTCAACGGTAAGAATAGCAGATGGAGATCGTAGAAGAACGGTCTTCTTTGGGTACCGTAATCGCACCTACGCTGTATAACATTTACACAACCCATACCGGTAAATAGTAGGACTTTTATTATGTAGACGATACATCTATTGTTGCATAACCAAAAACTGTTGTTGCTAAAGTAGAGAAAAATCTAAATAATACCTTAAACAAAATAAAAATAGAATCTGAATCAATTTTAAGCCACACCCCGGAAAAAGTTAGGTATGCTCCTTCAATGTTCCTAACAAAGACGCTTTCACAAATCTGAACATATACCTGAACCAATAGTGTCAAGAAATCCTTAAACTCTGCACTTGCTATAAATACCTTGAAGATAGTTTCTATCACACTTTATTATTCACAGAACTTTGTTTAAAACTAAATGAAAACCTAATACTACTATAAGAATGAAATGAGATCCAAAAAAATAATATTCTCCGCAAACTTGTTAGCTAAAAATAGGGAGCACATTCTTCCACCCTTAAAACGTAGACTTGAACTCTATGCTTCTGCCGAATATACCTTGCTAGTATGGGTGACATCAACACATACTTATTACGTAGATTTAGCTATAAATTAGTCAGTCAAATTCAGAGTACCTATATTAAGACTCACATCCATACATAAGCTCTACAATATCGTAGCTATCAATCCACCTAATATCCGAAGATAAGTAGCTAGAGAACGAAAGAAACAAAGTCTAGATTCGTAACATCAACTCCACGCATACCAGCCCATTTTATGACTAGAATCGAAGAAAAAACTGGCCAGATCAACACATCTGCAGGATATACAAAAAAAAGTAAGCTGCTCCTCGACATCTGAACCCTCGAAAGAAACTTCCTGATGGCAGTTATTAAGACTCACATCCATACATAAGCTCTACAATATCGTAGCTATCAATTCATCTAATATCCGAAGATAAGTAGCTAGAGAACGAAAGGAACAAAGTCTAGATTCGTAACATCAACTCCACGCATACCAGCCCATTTTATGACTAGAATCGAAGAAAAAACTGGCCAGATCAACACATCTGCAGGATATACAAAAAAAAGTAAGCTGCTCCTCGACATCTGAATCCTCGAAAGAAACTTCCTGATGGTAGTTATCTTCCTTAAATCTGCCAGGAGGACTCCGGTTAACCTATGTGAATGTGGGGTGGTACAAGATTCATCACACTTTCTTAGTTGACTTTATCATCCAAATCGGTCTTTTCTGAAGGAAAAGGTTAATTTATTTGAACTAAACATGTAACGTACAGTCAGTAAGCTATTACTTATAAAGTAAAGATCATTGCAAATTTGACACTACCTCCACTTATATTGATTACATATTACCCCTAAATACTAGATAAAATATTCAGAAATATGTAATGATCGTGAGGTGATATAATTCTTGTTAGATAAATTAAGCATTCTTCCCTTTTTAGTGCACTACTACCCATTTTTACACAAAAATATCTATTTTAGCACTATATTTCGAGATAACCGTCTATCCAGAATTATATGTAATACACAGATACAACTAGAAATAAAATAATAAAAAAGCTGTATACAAGATATCATAAAACAAGAGATGAAATAAAAGAAGTTTTTATTAAGAGGGTTCTTAAATAAAACGTATAAAAACATACTCACGTTAACAAAATACATTAGGAAATTTCCGCATATGAAACAAAATCCAATTTGGTAATGAAATCCTTTTGTATCTATAAAGCTATTTTTAGAGAAGCACGTACCTACCAAAAACAGGTAGTTATTAGTATAACATTTTATACATATCTGTTACATACTGTAATGCGTATGAATGATAACAAAAATAAGAAGTCATTATAAACATACTTTATTGAAAGAGGTAAAAGTACACTGCTAAGAAAGTACATTGTATTTCTTCTACTTTCATTTTAATCCTCTCCAATCAAGATTTTAAAGCAGCTTCACTCCATTAGTTCATGTTTGTTGCTTTTTGTCACTGTTTCTGCTTTGTCTTTATCATTATCATAACGTAGCGCTACAACACTGGGTGGGTCTTCGCTAACTACAAATTTTCTCCAAGTTGATCGATTTTCCACGAATCTGTAATCAACTGAAATTATATTTTTTTTAGATATGGCATTTTCTGTGCTAACTTCCTTCCATACCAGTTTTATAAGTTTGACATCTTGGCGTCTATGCATGTGTCCGATCTACCTTAAGGGATTTATTTTCCGGAACAATATCGTTATAAGAGCTTTCTTTATTTAGTATGTGTTCTTATTCTATGCAGATTTGTAGCGATATGATAATGAGGTTAAAAAATGTTTATTATTTTTCTTTCAAATATTCGTAATTCTTCCTTACTTGTTTTACTCATTGTCCATGATTCGCATTCATGTATTAAAATAGGTCTAAAGTTTCAATTATTCTCTGTATTTTTTAGTGGCATTATTATTAACCGTGATAATTTATCTTATAAGATATTTAAAGTATTCCATATTTTGGAAATTGTGATTGTTAACTTTAATATTTTATCTAGATTTATTGAATTGGTCTCTTTTGTTGATTCGCTTGTATCTGGTTTTTATTTCGTTGATTTTAAGTGAAAAATTTTTCGTGCTCTCTTCACTTTATTGAAGATGTTTGCGGACGAGAGAGTTTCTTATGAGATCTATATCATTAGCATAGGCTAGGAGTGCTTTGTACCTTGGGCCGGTAATGGATTACGTCTTAAATAGGCGATATTTCTATTTTAGTAGGCTGTTTATTAATTTTTTGACTATTTGAAACGGTCCTGCAAGTGACAACAGTAGGTTCATTTAATTTCGCTTCGTAATAAACTTAAAATTATTCGGGAATTACAAGTTAGAAAATTCAACCGAGTTCAAAAATAAGTATCAAAAGTTAAGTGCATACAGGTGATAGTAGTTAATAAAGGAAATACCATCAGAAAAGTAAGATAGAACTATTTTAATAATTTTAACAAGTCTTAAGTAAATGAATAATTGAGTGAAAGATTAAAAAAGTAGTTTTGGCGAATGTTCGAAATGTCGACCTGCTTAGGCATTCCTACGCGTTTTTTGTTTTTGTTTTTTTTGGCAGATAAGAAAGTAATTAGTGCTGACAAGAAATTAATGATCAAAATAAAAGCCACATAATTTTATTACAAAAATCCAGATCTGGCCTTAAAATAGATTTGATTAAAGTTGGGATTAGAATTAAATTAAATTAAAATAATAAATTAGAAGTAAATGTAATACAATAACTAAATCGAATAAACAGCAAAAAAATAAGCCAGAACACGATAACTCATTCGACGAGGAGGAAGCCTTCAAAAGAAGCAAAGCCACGTTAAGAACATCTCCAAAGGATAACATAAAAAATCGCGAAATGGAAGAACTAAAGAAACTACTAGAAGAAATAAATAAGGAGATTAAAACGGTAATAAAAGAGCTGAAAACAGAAATGAAGGAAGAAAATAAGGAGATGAGAAGATATATAAATGAAGTTAAAGAAGAGATAAAACAAAATAACGAAGAAATAAAAAGCATTAAACTAGAAATAGAAAGGGCGAAGGAAGAATGGACAAAAGAGAAAGAAGAACTGAAAAGAGAAAACGAACTAACCAAAACCGATAACAAAAAGATAACGGAAGAATTAAATGATCTAAAACGCTCATTGGAAAGGTTAGACAAAGAAAAAAGAATATAATCATCAGTGGATCAAAAATAGACTCTGAAGACCCAAAAACATTGAAAAAGGGAATGACTACTATATTAGAAAATCATCTTGGAGTTAAAACCAATATTAAAAGAGCACAAAAAATAGGAACAAAAACATGCTTAATTGAACTTGAAAGCGAAGAAGAAAAAACAACAATCTTAAGAAACAAATACAAACTTAAGAATGTGAAGATCGAAAAAATATGGATTACAGAGGATCTCACAAAAAGAGAGAGAGAGAAAATGGAAGCTTTAAGAGATAAAGCAAGAGAAATGAGGGAAAATGGAAAAATGGTCAAAATAGGATACAATAAAATCACAGTGGACGGCAAGGAATGGAGATGGTGCTATAAAGAAGAAAAGGTGTTGGAAATAGCGTGTTCAAAAAGCTACCAGAGCAACATAAAAAGAATCAAGGAGAGGCCAAGCAACGAGTAGAGAAAGAAGAATTACTAAATAAACCGGACAATGATGACAAATGTTTAGTTTTAAGTAGTAATAGGAATGGGATTAGAAATAATAAAAATAGATTATAAATCAATTTTAAGCTTAACCCCGGAAATGTCCCTAATAGAGACGCTTTCACAAATCTGAAGATATACCTGAACCAATAGTGTCATCAAATCCTTAAACTCTGGACTTGGTATAAATACCTTGAAGATAGTTTTTATCACAGAACTTTGTTTAAAAGCAAATGGTAACCTAGAACCAGAAAAATAATATTCTCCGCAAACTTGTCAGCTTAAAATAGGAAGCACATTCTTCCACCCTTAAAACGTAGACTTAAACTCTATGCCTATGCTGCCGAATATACCTTGCTAGTATGGGTGACAAAAACACATACTTAACACGTAAGTATATTTAGCTATAAATTAGTCAGTCATCAGATCATCACATCTGCAAGATATACAAAAAAAAATATAAGCTGCTCCTCGCCATCTGAACCCTCGAAAGGAACTTCCTTATGGTTGTTATCTTCCTTAAATTTGCCTGGAGGACTCTTGGCTGCAAACACTGGTTAACCTGTGTGAATGTGGGGTGGTATAAGATTCATCACACTTTCTTAGTTGACTTTTCCATTCAAATCGCTCTTTTCTGAAGGGATAAGGTTTATTTATTTGAACTAAACATGTTAAGTATAGCCAGTAAGCTTTTACTTATAAAGATCATTGCAAATTTGAAACTAACTCCACTTATATTGATAACATATTACCCCTAAATAGAAAATAAAACATTCAGAAGTATGTAATATTGGAAAAGTGGTATAATGCTTGTTAGATAAATTCTTTCTTTTTTTGTGCACTACTACCCATTTTTACACAAAAATATCTATTTTAGCACTTAAATATTTATTTTGAGATAACCTTTTATCCAAACTTATATGTAGTACATAGATAAAACCAGAAATAAAATAATAAAAAAGCTGTAGGTATACAAGATATCATAAAACAATGTATGAAATAAAAGCAGTTCTTATTAATCGGATTCTTAAATAAAACTTATGAAGACATATTCACGTTAACAAAATACATTAGGAAATTTCCGCATATGAAACAAAATCCAATTTGGTAATGAAATCCTTTTGTATCTATAAAGCTATTTTTAGAGAACTCGTACCTACCAAAAAACAAGTAGTTAATAGTATACATATCTGTTACACACTGTAATGCGTATGAATGATAACAAAACTAAGGAGTCCATATAAACCGTCCAGACTCTACGCGAGAATTATACATCTTATAGCAGAGTTGCCAAACTATCAGAGCTTACTTAAACCGATATACTTATGGTTCCAATATACAGTGAAAAAGATCTGAACGACCCCTATAATATATACACGTGAACTAAGCGATATACATTTATGATACAGGGATAATTATGGGCTCCAAAATTTTTTTAAAAATTATGAAACTATACATGTTGACGAATCGACAGAGCCAATATTATGGAATGGTCAAGTGAGCTCCGTATATCGGTGTCCACTTGACCACGGAGCTCACCTGAACCTGAATTTTAACATAGGCGGAGTCCACTTTATGCCGTAAAATATATATATATATATATATATATATATATATATATATATATATATATATATACATATACATATATATATATATATATATATATATATATACATATATTAATATATATATATATATATACATATATATATATATATATATTAATATATGTATATATATATATATATATATATATATATGTATATATATATATATATATATATATACATATACATATATATATATATATATATATATATATATACATATATTAATATATATATATATATATATATATACATATATATATATACATATATATATATATATACATATATATATATATATATATATATATATATATATATATATATATATATATATATATATATATATATATATATATATATATATATATCGGAAAAAGGAGTACGACCGTCAATCCAATATATATAGAAGGATCACTCAGACGAGTGGTGGGTTCTTATATCGGTCTCTAGGTGGAGAAATAAAAGACAAAGTTGATAGGCTACTTTATCTATTTTGAAGACGTTTCGCTTTCGAGTTTTGAAAGCATCATCAGTTCATCTAAAAAATTTTACAATATGAGAACCACACAATCATGGAAACGATGTTAATTGTTACCTTAAAAAGATATGTAGCAGTCAATGTTATTAACAAACATGTGAATGAAACTAAGTAAATGGACATAATACGCTGATCTTGTATAAACAGTTAAGCAACTAACAACATATATGAACTTGTAAAAAATTAGCACAGCAAATGACCATGTGGTCTAAAATAAATTCAATGTTATTTAATGTTAATAAGTGAGTAAGAACCAAGAATGAATGAATGAATGAAACAAAAATCTAAAATAAAAGTGCATGACGTAAGAGTATTTCGAGGAGCCGAATGTGGAAGTGACCACCATCTAGTAAAAGCTAAAATGATACTACCGCTAAGCGGAAACGGTAAACACCAACAAAACAAAAATCTAAATGAAAATCACTCAGCAGAAGGTGAACAACTACAGTATAATCTAACAAGTTTAGACAACGATAGTACTAGAGAATTGTATAAAAAAAGATTGGAGCAACAACTACCACAGGAATTTAAACATAAAACAACAGAAGAGTTACATAGCATAATAAGAAAAGGAATACATCAAGCGGCCAAAGAAGCATTAGGAATAAGAGTAAACAAACTCAGAAAGACAAATAATTGGTGGAATGATGAACTACAGGAAATGAAAGATCAAAAGCAAAAATTATATCACAGATGGTTGGGAACAAAGGATCAAGAACACAAAAGAGAATATAGAGAAATGGTAAATAAATTTAAATCCACGATAATAGAGTCAAAAAATCAAAGCTGGGAGAGAAAATGTCAGGAATTAGATACGTATATTGGCGGCCGCAAATCAAGAGAATCCTGGAGATTTATAAAAAACATCAGATCCAACAGAACAGAACAAATAGCCATACACTCCATAGAGCCCGAAAAATGGGAACAACACTATAAAACACTGTTAGTAGAAGAAAGACCGGAATTCAAAAACATAGAACAACATGAAATCCTGATTCAAGGAGAGCCTCCAACAATTAACATCGAAGAAACTAAAAAAGCTATATCATTGTTGAAAAATGGACGTGCTCCGGGCCCAGAGGGGATATATGCAGAGTTAATAAAAAATGGAACCAACAAACTATTCGAGATACTAACAGAAGTTTTCAATAGGCACTTGCACGGAGAACCAGTGCCACAAAGTTGGAAAGAAGGATGGATTACATCTATCCATAAAAAAGGAAATAAGGAAGATTGCAATAACTATCGGGGTATAACTGTTACGAGTACGCTTAGCAGATTATATGGGAGAATTATAAAAGAACGCATATGCGAAGAATACCGTCCTTTTGAATCAGAAGAACAAAACGGATTCAGAGCGGGACGATCCACAATAGATAGTATTTTTTGCTTATCCCAAATACTCGAGAAAAGAACACTGAGATCTCGAGAAGTGCATTTACTTTTAGTCGATTTAACAAAAGCATATGACACCGTGCCTGTTGCGAAATTGTGGGAAGTATTGGAGAAAACCAGTATCAGCGTTTCACTAATCGACGCTATTAAAGATCTATATAACAACACAATATCAAAAGTTAAAATAGGAAATAAGGTTACTAATGGTTTTCAGGTAACAAAAGGACTGAAGCAAGGTTGTTGTTTATCTCCCATACTATTTAATATATATATCGACGAAGCACTCAGGCAATGGAAAAAGAAGTGTAAAGGGATGGGGCTGTCTATTGGGGATGAAACGTTATACACGCTGCATTATGCAGATGACCAGGTAGTTATTGCCCAAGACAAGGAAGACCTAGAGTATATGGCTAGAAAACTAATGGAAGAGTACAAAAAATGGGGCCTCGAAGTAAATTTACAAAAAACGCAATATCTTTGCATAGGAGGAGAAAATACTGCAGATGACCTCGACTTAGAAGACGGGAAAATTAAGAAATGCGATCAATGTATATATTTGGGGGTAAAACTAACAAAGACAGGAAGAACTGATGAAGCCATAAAAGACAGAATAACCAAAGGGAAACGAGTTATAGGTGCATTGAATTCAGTACTATGGCAGAAAAATATAAGACCGGAAACGAAAAAAAGAATATATAACACAATATTGAAACCAGTAATCGTGTATGGCTCAGAAGTATGGCAGTTATCACAAAAACTTAAAGGTAACCTCTTGGCAGTTGAAATGGATTTTTGGAGGAGAGCAGCGGGAAAGTCTCGATTAGAACATGTGAGAAATGAGGACATAAGAAATCAAATGAATGTACAAAGATCAATTATAGAAGACATCGAAAAACAACAACTGACATGGTACGGACATGTTAGACGTATGGGGGAAGAAAGACTACCAAAAAAAATATTAGAATGGGTACCACCAGAGAAAAGAAAACGAGGACGACCACCAACAACATGGATGCAAGGAATTTCAAAAGCCATGTCAGCAAGAAATCTATTTGAAGAAGACTGGCAGAATAGACAGGCTTGGCGAACGGGAACCCAAAGGCGGATTACGCTATAAACGGGATATATATATATATATATATATAGAACCAAGAAAATCATAAATAACTTCCAACTATTTAATGGATATTAAGCTTTGATTTTAACTTTAGGTAGCATTATAAGTGATATTAATAAAATTTTAAAAAGTAGTAAAAATGAAGTTACCGATCAAAGCCCTATGAATGTCGCCGAGAAAATGGCGTTTAATGAAACAGGAACGAACTAAACCCCAAAAAGACAGCCAACCTTGAGGTCAAAAATACTTTTGACAGATCAACAAGGTGTAGATACCAACCCAAATTTTGGGCGGTTAATTTAAGTTTAAATGAGTTTGGATGACTACCCGTTGCAAAGGACAACACAGTGAAAAAAGTTGGTAGTGTAAAAACAACTCCCCTCACTAATCAGCCCAAATTTACAAACAGGAGATTTTCATTCAACCTCATAAGTATGTAATGACGTTAATCATTATGGCTAGTTAAACAGCCACAGGTGGTTAACGATTTGATAATTTCCAAACAGCCCAAGGTTCAATATACTTGGAGCTGTGATTTGCAAAAGATTCTATGAATCAATTACAATATTTGTATTATTTAAGTATAAAATTGGTAACACTAATTAAAGTAATTAGTGTATTGAAATGCAATGTAGGTTGCATATGTAATAGTAAAATAAAGTAAAGACTATTAAGTTATTTTATTGATATATTTATTTATTTTATTTTATTTCTATTTATGTATATAAATTATTTTATGAAAAATGGAAAAAGGTTCAACTAGTACACCTAATATGACAGTAATGTAGTGAAAAGATCAAGTAGCCTAATTCTGCAAAATTAAAGCATGATATATTTGGCTCAAGTTACTTATGTCAGTTCTCTTATTCAACGCATTAGGGTGTTTTAATATTGAACACATTTCCAAAAACTGTCTTTTAGCTAGATTGCGTTCAGTGGCAAGGATCTTAACTTCATTGAAATCCACTTCATGTTTTGTATTTATCGCATGTTGTGCTAGGGCACAAGTGTGTTTCGATAAATTAATGTCGCTACGATGTAAAGTGAGACGACCTTTTAATGATCTACCAGATTGACCAATGTAACATAAATCGCAATTAGCGCATGGAATTTTATAAATTGTGTTCACTTGTTCCAAAGTGGACAAGGGTGTTTTAGTTTTAGAGAACAAATTTTGTAACAGTTTTGGCATTCTTAACAGCAATTTTAACAGGTATATTATTTTGTTTATACAATTTAATAAGCTTCTCAGTAACTTGAGGGCAATAAGGTAAGGAAGAATAATGTGTGATAGTATTCTCAAGAACGGTATTATGCAGAACAGTGCTATTTATAGAATTATTAGAGATGTTTCTATAAGCTGATGGTGACCAACTTAGAAACGACTTGACGACTTTTCTCGTGGAATAAGCTGGAACTGCTGTTATTTCTTGATTTTTGACGCTTGTATTTTGGCTTTAGTTGTTTTCTCCAGATATGTTGTTGGGTCTGTTGCGATTTTTTGATATGCACTATCGTTTAGTATGTTCTGTATTTTTGTGTCGTAGTCTTCAATATTCATTATGGCAGTAGCGTTGCCCTTGTCAGCTGGAAGTACGATGATGTCTTTGTTTTGTTGTATATTCTTCAAGGCTTTCTTTTCTTCGTAAGTTAAATTATTTTTCAGAGGCTTGGCTCTTCTTAATATTTGTGCAACAACTTGTCGAATAATTTCGGCTGTTTCTGATGGTAACCTAGTGATAGTTGTTTCCACTTCGCTAATGATGTTTTCGACGGGAATCCGTGTCGGTGCAATAGCAAAATTGAACCCTTTGGAAAGAACACTATTTGTAGCTTCACCCAAAGTAATATTTGAGAAATTGTAGACTAGGTCACTGGATTCTGTTGTTGGTAGTTCCTTATCCTTTCTCACACAGGATCAATCACAAAAAGCGCTTCAAGGTATTTAAACTTAGCGAGCAGCGGCCAAGAAATCAGTTCTCCTGAAACATCAAGACGAAGCAGAACTAATCTGACTTGACAATGGCAAGTGTGACCTTGCCAAAACGTAGGCAAAACAATGGTTTTTCTAAAAACCAAAATTACTTAACGCGGAGTCAAACCCGGAAAACAACTGAAATCACATATAGCTCCCGCGGAAATTTCAAATCCAATATATATTATATATATATATATATATATATATATATATATATATATATATATATATATATATATATATATATATATATATATATATATATATTAAGGATCACTTGAAGAGTGGTGGGTTTTTTGGTCAAAAGGTGGTTAAAAAAAAGAAGGTGGCTACTTCATCTATTTATTGAAGACGTTTCGCTTTCTAATTAGAAAGCATCATCAGTTTATCTAAAAAGAACAATATGAAAAACCAAACATCCATAAAAAAGTCAATATAAGTGTGTTACCTCAAAAAGACATGTAGCAGTCTATGATAATAAATACGAAAAGAAGCTTAAGACGTTGGACATTAAATAGTTATGTTGTATAAACAATTAATTAAAACTAAATACAGTTTACAAATTCACTCAAACTTAGAACAGCAAAAGACTTCAAACAGTATATTATTAGTTAAATTTAATTTTTACTTTAGGTAACATTATTAAAGTGATTAAAATTTTATTATAGTTATATTGAAAAGTGTAATGAATTTACCATTATTGGCTTCCAAAACTTGTGAGATGCTACCGGCAAATGAAAGCAACAATTTACAAACACAAGCCATCACGTGAAAAGACAGTATCTTTGAAGTCAGAATATGACAGACAATAAGGGCGAGTTGCCAACCGCTAGTGCAATAGAGCGGTAAGATTAAAAAATATGATATATTAGGTGACAACCTTGTCAGTACGAACCAAAAAATTGAGAACACCATACCCCCCCCCCCCCAAGGATTGGGCCGGAGAATAATGAACAAACAAGTGAGGTCGATCAAAAATATCACTTATTAGAAGAGTCTAAGTTGTAGCTGGTTAGCCAGTCACAGGTGAAGAATTAATTTAACTTCCCTCCTATCACGCTATTGCATGGACACATACGACGACATGGATACCATAAGAATGCTGAATGTTGCTTAAAATGTCAGCGTTGGTGTCACGAAGAGTGTACATTAGTATATAAAGTTAGTTTCATTTGTGAACTGTGTTTAGAGAGATAATAGGGTTTTTATGTTTTACTATTAAGTATTTGGTAAAAGGTCAATGTTTAAACAATAAAAATCCTATCTGCTATCCTATACTACCTGAATATTAGGCAACTGTTTTAAATTTAGGATTGGTGCACTTTTTATTATTTTCCTAAATAACAGGAAAGTATGTTATGTAAACCTAATTTTTTTTGTTTAACATTAGGTGAAAATTCTCTCTACAAATAATAAAGAATGGTTATCTTAATTAAACGACTTTTGTAACCAAACCATAAACCTTTGAGAAAGCGTTAAAAAATTACCCGATATTAGGGGACTTTACTCATTTTTTGCATTTGCAACATTTTTGTTACGTATTAACGAGACTAGCCTAACTTGTACACCCTGCGGCCAAAAACCAAAAAAACAAATTGACTACAATTTATAAATCGTAGAAATATTACTTCCGATTTTATTACATTTTAGGCTCTTTTATTTTATCTAAAACAATACCTAACCTCTCAACAACATAGAGCAACTTCAAAAACTCGTATTTTCGTTTCCAGTCGCCATATTTCTACCGCAAGGCCAGTCATTGACAGTCCAAAATAAAGAAACGATCATTTAATTAACATTTTAGAAACAGTACACGGTCTTGAACGCTTAGTTTTGGTAGTTGTTACATAGAAAAAACACATAAATTGATCCCTTTTATATCTATCTACCATAGATTATGAACTAAGAGTTTGTATTCGTATTTGTTTATTGTATTTGTTTAAAAACATTGTGAAAACTATATTTAGCAATATCTAAACAGGGTTCTGAAGCTTGAAGTCAGTATAAAATATGCACTACAAATACAAAACATTAAGAAAACCAAGTGCATGGATATCTCTAACAGCAACATACATTAGGAAGGCTAGATATCGAGAAAAAACAGGTAGAAATGGTTAATAACAACAAATATCTGGGAATCTGGGTAAATGAAAACAATGACCAAGATAGAGAAATAAGGACACGCATTGAAATTGCAAGACAAGCATTTATAAAAATGAAAACAATGTTGGTTAACCGAGATCTTCCTCTGGAGCTGAAGACAAGAGCAACTAAGCAACAAATTAACAAAACCAAGTTTATCAACTTTTATTTTAAAAGATTTTCTCTGCTTTTTTTCAGCAAAATTATGTCACTTTTCCATATAATTTGTCGGTCTTTATCAGTAGTATTTAAAATAAAAAAATAGAGATCTTACATTGTTTATATAGTTTATAAGTAAAAAATTCCGTTTACTCTTTTACATATCTTGTTTATTACGTACTATTTTCACCAAATTTATCAAAAGCAGTTGTTACATACCTGTATCAATAGTGTCACAAAAAAGGCTTTTTATTTGCCAATTTCTTTGTCTGAGTTTATATATAGCAGGTCTGCAGAATAGTTAATAAAATATTTTAATAAAAGTTACGGTTTTTAGGAAAGCATAGAAAAAATAGGGTCTAAAATAGACTAATAAATAAAAACAATTAATAATAAAAAACCTACATAGTGCAAGTGTCACCCTGAAGAAGTTCAAGTATAAGGGGTAAGATACAGTCGACCAGATGGGTTGGTACGACTGGAAAACAAGGATCGAGCTATAGAAAACACGTTCGGATACTAGGAAAATTATTATTTTTACTAAGACACGGGTTGCGATATATGATGTAGAAGTTATTCCGATTATTGCCTGCTATATTCATAAAAGCAATAAATATTTTATAATAGTTATCAAATAATGGAAAAAGTTCAGATGGTACAAAATTTCATATGCCTTACATTTTTTTTTTAATATGTTGAGTTTTTCTCAGATATTCTCAGAGATATATTCTCAGATATATCTCCCAGATATATCTCTGAATTCTGACATCGCCTGAGGGTCAACAGAAACTCATAGTTTAAGTCTTACGTTGCCATGTAGGTTATCTGAGAAATACTCAAACATCACAACATATTTTTAAATAAAATGTAAGATGTATTAAATTTTATAACATCTAAAGGGCTCAGATGGAAGAATACTGTAGATGAGGATGGTAGAAAGATAGGCGCAGCAATCTGGCAACGGTTGGCAATGGATAGGACTGCCTGGCATAATAGCATAGGGCTGTAGCACCATTGATGATGATGAACATCTAAAGGGTTTTTACCCAGGTATTTAATGGCTTAACTCATGTGTATCAAGTGACAAAACACTGATGATCGGCTTTGTATTCCGAAAACGTTTTGTGATATAACTCGAAAGGGATTTTAAATTATATATCTTTTACAAAGGATTTTAAATAAACTTTTATAATTAAAAAAGTTTGTATAATATCAACTAATTTTAAATCCAATTAAGATATTTGGCATTATTTCTTTCTCAGTTTGTCTCCTTTCACCACATAGCTATTTAAATTCTCAAAAACAATAAAACGGCACAATGGAAAATTGTTTAAGGTTAACCGAATAAACTTAAGGACAAATGATGCGTGATGCAGAATTTGGAACATATTATAAAGACAAAATACAAAAATATATATACCTGTATGTTTACCATTACTAACAGTACAAGGTTCATAATGATTTGGAACTGTAAATTAATAAAGATTCTATGAATCAATTTAAATTTTAACCACTCTAAGAATCACTCTTCGAGTAATCCTTAATTTATATTGGATTAACAGCCGTACACCTTTTCTCGATATATATATATATATATATATATATATATATATATATATATATATATATATATATATATATATATATATATATATATATATATATATATATATATATATATATATATATATATATATATATATATATATATATATATATATATGTGTGTGTGTGTGTGTGTGTGTGATCACTCAGACGAGTGGTGGGTTCTTATATCGGTCTCAAGGTGGAGAAATCAAAGACAAATTTGATAGGCTACTGTATCTATTTTCCAGACGTTTCGCTTTCGTATATTTTTGACGATGATGCTGAAAGCATCATCAGTTCATCTAAAAAGTACAATATGAGAACCACACAATCATGGAGTTGATGTTATAAGTGTTACCTTAAAAAGAGATGTAGCAGTCAATGATATTTACAGATTTGTGAGTAAAACTCAAGTAAATGGACATTATACGGTAATATTGTATAAACAATCAATTAACTAACAACATTTAGCAACTTATTAAAAAATTAGCACAGCAACAGAACGTGTGGTCTAAGTATATGTAATATTTTATTTTATATTAAGCAGTGAAAAAGAACTAAGAATATCATAGATTCACTTCAAACTATTTGATAATTATTTAAGCTTTGATTTTGACTTTAGGTAGCATTATTAAAGTGATTTGAATAAAAATTTTTATTAAAATAGTGTAAATGAAGTTACCGCTCAAAGCGGCTTTTAAATACACCACCCCAAATAATTGGGCGGTGTATTTAAAAGTTCAGATGAAGTTTAGAATTCTTTTTATTAAGAGGTATGTGGATGATTTATTATTATCCTTACCACCTGACAAGGTTCAGGGTACCTTATCCTTTTTTAATGAGTTTGATCCTTATTTACAGTTCACTGTTGAACTTGAGGACACTGTCACAATAGTATTCCCTTTTTAGACATGCGTGTCATCAGAATGGGAGATAATACCCTAACCACAAGTTGTTATAGAAAACCGATGGCCTCTAATAGGTTCCTTAACTACCATTCCTGTCATCCTATGAAATACAAATTAAACCTTATTAAAGCTTTAAGCTGCCGATTAAATAAATTGACACATCCAATTAATCGAAGGGAATCCCTTAAGTTATTAAGAAATATTCTAATAGAGAATTCATATCCTTCGTCTATCATAAATAAATACCTTTACTTACAAAGCTATGGATCCTCATTTGATGACATACCCAATGGTGGACAACTTAGAACTATATCAAATAATTCAATTAATAGCATTGTTCTGCCTGATACTGATCTTGAGAATCCTACCACCCATTACTCATCTTTACCTTATTTACCTCAAGTTACTGAGAAGCTTATTAAACTGTATAAACAGAATAACATACCTGTCAAAATTGCGGTCAAGAATGCTAAAATTGTTAGAAATTTGTTTTCAAAAACAAAAACACCCTTGTCCACTTTGGAACAAGTCAACACGATTTAGAGTCCGACAAACTTAAGTTTGGGAATGTGACGTAGTGGTTCGCGCAGAAGGGCGGACCGTTTCTACCAGTGGCGGACGGAAACTGACAGCTTTAAAATAAATTTTTATAAGTATATTCAATTAAAGTGAGAATGAATTTGTTATTTTTATTTTTATAATTTTTAATATTTATGAAGTTTATAGTCAGGCATTCGATAAAATAATTAGTAAACTATTAGGAGTACTTTAATAAATAACAATTTCCTCAATACATACAATTTATTAAGAAATGAAGGGTTTCAACAACACAAAACAATAAGTAATTTATTTTAACTAATTGAGAACAATTCATTTGTTAAAAACAAAAATTATGTAAAATCGTCTCGTATTTTTTGTTTACGGTTTTTCGGAAACCGGAATCGAAATAAAATAATCAAATATTTAGTACTTTTGAAAAGACACTATTCATATTCATCATAAGTTTAACTAAAACGATGTTAATAAAATATTGTTACGAACGCGGCTCGCCTAACGGTCGCATCTCGAAGCACCCAGAAGTTTCCGCGATATATCAAAGCGCTGTAAAATTGAACCCGTCGAATAACGAATTAGAGGTGGGACTAGTCCCGAATATTCTCGAACATAATACTTTGGTATATATATGTAACGGAATTAGGAGTTAAGTTTAGTTGATAAGAGAATTCCGAACTGTAAAGTTATAAATAAATATATTTATATAAATTCGAACCGCTCGTTTTATTTAAAAACGTTACAATTGGTGTCACAGTGTGAGGACAATAATTGAATTATTAAAAAAATAAATTCAGCTGTAACTTTGAAAAAGAAAAGACTTTTTGAACTTTTGAAAAGTAGTGTTCGTCGGGAACATCCGCGTTGTTCGGTAGTGATCGTTGTACGAAAGAACATTTTAAAAAGTACGTGTGTGCCTGACTAAAGATGCTGCTAGTAGAACTTTTAGTGAAACAGTTGCGTGAGCAACTAGAAGAACGCGATGAAGACTGCAGCGGGTCCAAGAAGATACTCCAAGAACGACTGAAGACTGTTCTCAACAAGAATGGAGACGACCCAGAGATATTTCAGTTCCAGTCAGCAGAGGAAGCAGTTTTAACAAAAATAAAAAATGTGTCACAAATGATTGAAGAATCTTCGAGAAAAAATGATGAAAGATTCAATGAAACGTCTCAAATTATTAAAGAAGTAGCTAGACAAAACGACCAGAAACTCGAAAATGTGTCAAAAAGATTCGACGAGAAATTTGAAAATGTTTCTCAAATGATGGACGAAACTTCTAAAAAGAATAATGAGAAATTTGAAGAAGTCTCAAGAACATTCGATAAGATACAGAAAAATGTAAACCACAAGATAGAAGACGTAGAAGAGAAGATCAAACAATTAGAGATAATGATAACTAACACAAAAGTGCTACCACCAGTTAATAAAGTAGCCCTAGATCCGGTAGTAAAAGAAGAATCACCGAGAGACGAAACGACACATCATATGAGATTCAAATTGCCACCATTTGATGGAAAGTCCTCTTGGTCTATATACCTTAGACAATTTGAAGCTATTGCGACAGCCAATCATTGGACAGAACAAGAAAAAGCTGTTTCCTTGACTGCTGCTTTACGAGGTGATGCTGCAGATATCCTAAGATCCATTCCTAAGGGTCAAGAAAAATGTTACCAGACCTTGTTTACTCGACTAGACAAACGTTACGGAGATGCCCATCTACAACAAGTCTACAAGGCGCAACTAAGAAGTAGAGTTCAACGAGCAAGTGAAAATTTGCAAGAGTTTGAAGCAGATGTTGCTCGTATAGTACGGTTGGCTTATCCTGAGGTACCAGACAACATTTTGGAAGAAATTGCTGTAGATACCTTCGTCAATGGGTTAAAAGAAAGTGAATTGCAGAAAGCTTTACGACTAGCAAGACCGAAAGTTCTAGATGAAGCGATCGCTATTGCTTTAGAACATGAAACAGCTAGTCAAACTTCACGGAGCCATCGAGTAAGAACCATTGAAGAAGGCGACGAACCAAACGATGAACGTCTGGAAGAGATGGTACGAAAAGTAGTTCGTAACACGATGCCGAAGAGACGCGAGCCCAGATGTTGGAATTGTGGTGACGTAGGTCACATTCGTCGTAATTGCAAGAAAATTATACAACAGTCGGAAAACTAGAACGGGTCGACACTAAGGGGCAACTGCCGACCTCGAGAAACACAGCCCCATAGTAACTGTGAATATTACGTCCTCCGGTGGAATTCATAGCTTGTACATCGAGGGTCGTATTAATAATAAATGTAGATCGTTTTTGGTAGATACAGGTGCAACAAGAACTATTGCACGGCCAGAAGTAGTACGAGACCATCTTAAATTATCGCCTGCAACAGTAAAGCTTAGAACAGCAACTGGTGAGATAATTAATATATATGGCGAGGCTAATATGTCAGTATCCATTGGCCAGACCACAGTGAAACATAGAGTATTAATTGCAGAGATATCCGATGAGTTCATATTGAGTATGGATTTACTAAGGAAAGTTGAGGCTGTACTGAATGTCAAAGATGGAGTTCTCCAGATCAGTGGTGAAGAGTTGCCGTTTCATGAAGAGAAAGAAGATGTTATCAGCTTAATAACTACTTGCGACGTAACAATACCTGGTAATATTGAGAAAATTTTGATGACCAGACCTGATGGTTACTGAAGAGAGGGAAGTTTAAGGATGGTCGAAGATGTGAACAATGCCGAGTTCATAACGGCAAAAGCTTTGGTGAGAATTCGAGATGTCATTCCTGTAAGAGTTATGAATTTAAAGGGAACTGATATTAAGCTAAGTAAAAGAACTTTGATCGGACAGTGTGTTCCCGTGGCTTCGATTTGTTCCATGAATACTAATGAGAAACTGTCGAAATCTAAGTATCCAAAGGAGCTTGTTGAGACGATGATTAAAACGTGCCAAGATCTTGATGATGAACGAACTAAAAAAGTGAAGTCTATGCTGATAGAATTTCAAGATGTTTTCGCCATTGATAAGAAGGATAATGGTAAAACAAGCATAGTAAAGCATAAAATTAATACCGGAGACGCTCAGCCAATCAGACAACGACCTAGACGACTTCCATTTGCGAAAAGAGATGAAGCCGAAGACATCATCAAAGATATGAACAAACAAGGGGTAATTGAACCATCGAACAGTCCATGGACATCACCAGTAGTGCTAGTAAAGAAGAAAGATGGTTCAACACGTTTTTGTATTGACTACCGACAGCTCAATGCGGTAACTAAAAAAGATAGTTATCCTTTGCCGAGAACAGACGATACTTTGGATACACTTTCTGGTTCTCGTTGGTTTTCCACACTCGATCTGAAAAGTGGATATTGGCAAGTAGACATGGAGCCAGCTGATCGTGAGAAAACCGCATTCTCGATAGGATCAGGGCTTTGGCAGTTCACAGTTATGCCCTTTGGTTTATGTAATGCTCCGGCCACATTTGAAAGATTAATGGAGGCAGTTTTAAGAGGTCTAACATGGAAAACATGCCTAGTTTATTTGGATGATGTAATTGTAGTTGGAAGATCCTTCGATGAACATGCCAATAATCTGACCGAAGTCTTTCAACGATTGCGGGCAGCAAATTTGAAGTTGAGTCCGAAGAAATGTCACTTGTTTCGACGAGAAGTGAAGTACTTGGGACATATTGTAGCAAGTAATGGAGTAACAGCTGATCCTGAAAAACTTGCAGCAATTAAGGATTGGCCAGTACCAAGAGATAAACACGAAATTAGAAGTTTTCTTGGCCTTTGTACATATTACCGACGTTTTGTCAAAGGATTTGCCAACATCTCCAAGCCATTAACAAAGTTGACAGAAGAAGGCAAAGAATATACATGGAGCGAAGAGTGCCAGAGAGCTTTCAAACACTTACAAATGGCTCTGATCAGCGCACCGATTTTAAGCTACCCTAGACAGGCAGGAAAATTTGTGTTGAACACCGATGCCAGCAACAGTGCAATAGGAGCTGTTCTCTCCCAAATCCAAGATGGACAGGAGAAAGTCATCGCATACTTTAGCAAAGTCTTGTCGAAACCAGAAAGAAACTATTGCGTTACCAGGAGAGAATTGCTAGGTGTAGTAAAGGTTTGCGAGCATTTCCATAAATACTTGTATGGCAGAAAGTTTCTTCTTCGCACGGATCACGCTGCTCTAAAATGGCTCCTACAATTCCGTAATCCAGAGGGCCAGATGGCAAGATGGTTAGAACGATTACAAGAATATGATTACGAGATCGAACACAGGGCTGGAAGAGTTCATTTAAATGCTGATGCGCTTTCGAGAAGGCCGTGCAGTGAACATTGTAATCACTGTCTTAAAGTAGAAGAAAGACTTTGCCCCGTGAGACGAACTACCGTCATTAATGACCAATGGCAGCCACAACAGCTACAAGATGCTCAAGCAGATGATCCATGTATAAAAAGAGTATTGGATTGGATGCGTCGAAGTGAAAGGCCTTCTTGGCAAGACATTAGTGCATGTAGTCCTGAAGTCAAGTGTTACTGGGGCCAATGGAATTGCCTAGTGCTAAAAGATGATCTTCTTTATAGAACCTTTGAGAACGATGATGGTACAGAATCTAAGCTTCAGTTGATTGTACCTAAAAGTAAAGTGTCAGAAGTATTGCGTCAGTTACATGACGGTGCATCAGGTGGACACTTTGGTATTACGAAAACTCTGCAAAAGGTTCGAGAACGGTTCTATTGGGTAAAATGTAAAGATGATGTACGAAGATGGTGCCGGAAATGTGAACTGTGTGCAACCAGTAATGGTCCAGTTGGTAAAAAGAGGGCACCCATGAAACAGTACAATGTTGGTAGTCCTATGGAAAGAGTAGCAATCGACATTGCAGGTCCACTTCCAGAGACAAATGATGGAAATAAATATATCCTGGTAGCCATGGATTATTTTACGAAATGGACTGAAGCCTATGCGCTACCAAATCAAGAAGCTGCTACCGTTGCAGAGGTATTGGTTAAAGAATTCTTTAGCCGATTTGGTGTTCCCTTGGAGATCCACTCCGACCAAGGGCGAAACTTCGAGTCAAACCTTTTCCAAAACGTTTGTAAATTGATTGGTGTCAATAAGACCAGAACGACACCACTGCATCCTCAATCAGATGGAATGGTCGAGAGAATGAACCGAACGATGGGTAAACACCTGTCCAAAGTTGTATCAGAACATCAAAGAGATTGGGACCAGCACATTCATTTATTCCTAATGGCCTACCGCTCGGCCGTGAATGAAACTATCGGCCAGACTCCAACCTGCCTGATGTTAGGTCGTGAAGTTCGTTTGCCCTGCGACCTAGAGTTTGGCTGCAGACCTTCCGAAGAACATGTTGCAAGCGAAGATTATGTCGACTGCCTAAAGTTAAGAATGAACAACATTCATGAACTTGCCCGACAACACATCCAGTTAGCCAGTGACAGAATGAAAGATCAATACGATTCTCGATGCAAGAATGAAAGCTATGAAGTAGGTGATCTTGTTTGGCTTTATAATCCCCAACGTCGTCGTGGCTTGTCTCCTAAACTTCAAAGACAATGGGAGGGTCCATATGAAATTAAAAAGAGAATAAATGACGTAATATACCGAATTAAGAAGTTGCCGAAAGGTAAACCAAAAGTAGTTCACATAAATCGTCTTGCACCTTATGCTGGCTCAAATGAAACCGAAGAAGTCCGAACCCTTCAACATGAGGTCAAAGATGATCGGCGACCAAGCTTTAATGAGTTTATGTCAAATTACGCAGAGAGAAAGAGTGCTAGATTCGGCGTGACGACAGAAGTTCAGCAGGATCTTTTTAGTGTTCCGCATAACGTCTCTCTAGCCCACTGTGTTGCCCAAGATCTTGAGATGACTAAAGGAATTTCATCCGTATTTTATAAGAAATTTGGTCGCTTGGACGAGTTAAAAAACCAGCAGCCTAAAGTTGGAAGAGTGTTGAGATTAGAAGATAGTTCTCGATCTTTGCTGTATATGGTGACCAGGAAGTCGTATACAGACAGGGCAACCTACGAGGATATATGGTGTGCTCTAACTAATTTGAAGAAAATCGTCTGCTATTACGACATTAAGAACTTGGCTTTACCCAAGATAGGCCATGCACTAGATAATCTGGATTGGAAGATTGTCAGAAGCATGCTTGAAGTGATCTTCCGAGAAACCGGTGTAAGAATTACTGTGTGTTGCATTAATCCGAAGAGATCGTGTCCTTCAAAGACAGTAGACTGTTATTTCTTTCTGAGGGGTTCATGCGGAGCTGGAGAGTCCTGTAGATTCCGCCATCCTGGGCCTATAGATAGAGTTCCTGATCGGGACGCTCAGATCTAAGAGGGGAGCAGTGTTACGAACGCGGCTCGCCTAACGGTCGCATCTCGAAGCACCCAGAAGTTTCCGCGATATATCAAAGCGCTGTAAAATTCCACCCGTCGAATAACGAATTAGAGGTGGGACTAGTCCCGAATATTCTCGAACATAATACTTTGGTATATATATGTAACGGAATTAGGAGTTAAGTTTAGTTGATAAGAGAATTCCGAACTGTAAAGTTATAAATAAATATATTTATATAAATTCGAACCGCTCGTTTTATTTAAAAACGGTACAATATCAATTTAAAATACATGATCCATTATACAGTTTTATTTGTTTAGCTAAATAATTATTTTACTATGTTACCTAAAGCCTAATGCAATTATGGTTTTCCTTAATGATTCCTTTAATTCTGGAAATCCCATTTCTTTGTTCTTTAGTTAGTTTTTAGGTAGTTTTTGATAAATACCTTAACTAGGTAAATAGAAATAGTTAAAATATTTGGAAAGTAAATCTTGTTTACTAAGCAAGTAAAATTGTAAAGGAATTGTATCTACCGTTTTTGTTAAAAATGTATCTATATGAGTGTTTTTACTAGAAAACTTTCATTTCGTTCTAAATGGGTACAAACGAACAATTGTTTTATAATTTTACTGATTCTATTTTATTTACGATAACAAAATTTTTGTAGGTGATCTTTTTGTAACAAAATTAATTGTAGATGATCTTTTCTCGATGGTGTAAAAGTCATACCAATATAACATTTTTGATGATTACCTCTTCTCCTTGGTCCAATTTAATTTTTTTAGCACGAGAACGTTTTCTTTTTGGACTTGTAAAAGATGAACTAGTCGCTCCATTTTTATTGACATCTCTACCTTCTTTTCTTATTTTGGATAAGGTGTTTTTACTTATACATGTAGCTGCTAAAATCGTATCCCTATAATTTATCCCTATATAAATGATAAATGTTACTAGATGAAAATATTGAGAAACAAAATGCACTTAATCATATTTACTAACACAATCCATATTGAGATCGGTGATTTTCTGATTCAAGCAAATAGTATAAAGTATCTGATGAAACATCGTTAATTGGTAATAACAAGGTGTTAGTTTTAGTGTATTCATACAAAATACAAACCAGTCATTGAAATATAAATTACCACCTGCTTGTAGCATTTATACTGCCTAACTTTTTGCAATTATAAAAGGTGTTACCTTTTATAATTGCAAAAAATTGTTATTGGATGTTATTGCTTAACATCCAATAACATACTCGAAGGAGTAGTAATAAAAATACAAAATTTAAAGGAATGAAGTGTCCTATGTTATATTGTTTAATTAACATGATTGTAAATTTAAATATAACATTTATTTGGGTTAGAGGCCTTGTAGGTATACCAGGGAATGAAAAAGGTGATACTCTAGGTAAGGAAGCAGTGCAGTCTTTTGCAATATTTATACACTAAGGGATATATTTAACTCAATAAAAAATAAAATTAGACTAAAATGAAAACAGCAATGGAAGAATATTGTTAAAAACTCGCAAAATACATATTTCCAGATACACACCACTTTACATTAAAAATGTGAAAGTAGAAATATAAATTAGTATAACTTCAGTGATTTATACATATACCTAAAAAAAGTATCAAACAAGAACAAAAAAAATCTTTAAATATAAATAAAACATTATGTGGCTGATGTACTTGTTTCCGTGTCATATCTTTCACATACACACATACACACATAAGAAAATAAAATATCATTGACAATACTTACGTCAATTTCCTTAAAGGTATTAACAGGTTTTCGGGAGCTTCGAAATATATTCCATAAATGTAGTAACATTATAAATTATTGACTTTGCTTGACTATTTAATCCCAGCCCTTTTGTTCCTATCTTTTTAGAAGTCATATTGTTAAATAAATATTATTAATAACCAAACTTAACACACTATAAATACACTAAATGACTTAATAATTCACTAATTACTACTACCAATATGATACTAAGCACTATTCTAAAATAAAATAGTAAAATATCCAACACGATCAAATCAACAAGTCAAACACCCCCTCCGATACATAACTACGACACTGGCAAACAGCAAACTGGCCGTTTCTATGGTAACACTAGTAAATAAGAACCACCGCGCATCGTCGATTTATGAGTCATATTCCCAAACTTAACTTTGTCGGAGTCTATCACATTCCTTGTGCTGAATGCGATTTATGTTATGTTATATTGGTCAGACTGGGAGATCATTAATAGGTCGTCTCACTACACATCGTAGTGACATTAATTTATCAAAACACACTTGTGCTCTGGCGCAACACGCGATCAATACCAACCATAAAGTGGATTTTAATGAAGTTAAGATTCTTGGCTCTGAACGCAATCACGTTAAAAGACCGTTTTTGGAAATGTGTTCAATTCTTAAACACCCGAATGCTCTAAATAAGAGAACTGACATAAGTAACTTAAGCCAAATATATCATGCGGTAATTTTGCAGAATTAGGCTTTATGATATATTCACTATATAAGTGTCATTTAAGGTGTAAAATTTAACACATTTGTTTATTAAATAATTAAAATATATACAGTGTAGGAAAAAGTTTATGGTCGGTATGGACCTTACGTGAGATGGAGTAAGAAACAGGTGTTTAGAAAGAGAGAGGTATATTAGGTCCGCCCTTTATATCGCCGAACATGCAAGCGTGGAAATAATAAAAAAAGGGGAAGTTCAACGTTGCCAAGCTTATTGGTTTTATTTGACGTGTTGTCTTTTTTGCATTTGAACAATGTTCTAAGATAATCAAATTTTGGCGAAATTGATTTAAATGGCAGCTTACTGTTTTTTTATTGGGAATATGCCACAAGTTTACTTTACAATAAGTGTAATATAACATTTTGATTTCCACGGTGATCGTTTTATATAAATAAAATTTATTAATGTTTCGTATTTTAAGTACGATTTCCGAATTAAAAATCTAAACATCAAAATAAGCTTATTTTAAAGTCACATTGTGCCTTATTCTCAATATGAAATAATAAACTGCATAAAATAACACCACATTAAAAAATATTCATACACAATAATTATTTGGCAACGTGTCTACTCAAAACAACGAGTAACGAGGGTCGTGGTAGTTTTATCGTTAAGCACGTAGGCACAAAATTTCCCGGTCAATGTCAATGACATGTTTTAAATGCATTCATTTTTTTCGAATCCTGAGAAAACTAATAAATATTTTTGAAAAATTTAAACGCAGAATGAAACAATACATTATTACCGAGGGCCGAAAGTACCTGAAAACTTCTATAATGTTTATTTTAATAAGTTATAGGGGTGAAAAAAAATTAGTGTGATTTTTAATTTCAAATATCTCATTCAAAAAACTTTTTGTTTATTCTAAGGGACTTTCGGCCCTCGGTAATAATGTAATCTTTCTTTTTGCATTTAAATTTTTCAAAAATATTTGTTAGTTTTCTCAGGATTTCAAAAAAAATGAATGCATTTAAAAATTTAAATTTTCGTAAACAAGTAACTATGATTGTTTAAAAGTAGTGTTAAGTAAGAGAGTACCTACATAAACAAACATAATGGCTATTATCGTTTATGTGTATATTTATTATTATACAGATTTAGCCATACGGCTCACACTCCCTCTAAGGGGAAAATTCACTCACCCCAGATACCTACGATATCAAAAGGATTGAGCTCTGGTGGGAGTCTTTCCATGTTATCGAGTCCTAGGTGACTTGGTACGTCGGTGTATTTCCTAAAAATTTTCGCACGCATCTGGACGTCGAAAGTAGCACAGCTTTCTGCATGACCTTATATAGATGTTCATTTAGACCCAGGTTTTTTATGTTTTCTAGGAGGTTCTTCGGAATGACTCCAGTGGTAGAAAGAATAATAGGTATCGTCTGGATACTTTCCATTCTCCATTGTCTTCTTATTTGTATTTCCAGATCTCTGTACTTGGCGATCTTTTCGTTGTACTTAAAACGCAGATTATTGTTGTTAGGTATCGCCACATCGATTAGAGTTGTTTGTCTTGTTAGTTTATTAACTAGCACGAGATATGGTCTATTATGTGCTACAGTTTGGTCTGTGAGCACAGTGCGATCTCAGTATAGCTTGTAGTTGTCATCCTCAAGCATACTCTCAGGAACGTATTGATAATATGGGAGATGGTTTGTTTGTAGAAGTCCCAGTTTAAAAGCTATCTCTTGATGGAGGATCTTCCCTACTGAGTCATGCCGTTCCTTATATTTAGTTGAAGCAAATGCCTGGCAGCCCCCGGTGAGATGTTGGATAGTTTCTTGGGCTTGACATCCATATCGGCATTTGTCGTTTTGGACCTGAGGGTCTTTGACGATATAATTCAGGTAATTTTTGGTTGGTATAACCTGATCCTGAATGGCGAGTAATGAACCTTCTGTTTCAGGGAACATCTTTCCTGATGTCAGCCAATAGCTCGACGCTATATTGTCGACATAGTCTTGACTGACTTCATTTGGATGTCGCCCGTGCAGAGGTTTACCCATCCAGGTGCGCATTTTTTCGTTCTTAGTAAGATGATTTATGCGATGATTTATTATTATTAGTATTATATTATTATTAAGTGAAAGAACCTAATGATATATTTATTATAACTTGAAAAATAAAATAAACAATACAAATAGTAAATTGTACTTACATTTACATTACACGTTATTATTAAATCGCGAATAGTCTAAATTGACATTAAAAAACATAAGTTTTTCTACTTTACTTCTTATTAACCGTGTTCTTTTTTTATTTCAAAATAAATTAGGATAGGATATCTAAGTTAGGATATACAGTGGGTGATGAAATTATTATGATCACTTCAAAATACTTTGTATTTTGCTGTTTAATAAAGAATAAAACTAGCGTCTAATGATGTGAACATCATAGCGTCTTATAATGTGAATATAATATAAAAATAGATCATAAACACGTTCTTTTACAAAATTATAAAATATTTTTTTCTTTGACCTTAAATAACAATTTTTTTAAATATTTTGTGTGACCTCCTTTAGCTTCGATGACAGCTTTGATCCTCTTTGGCATGTTTTGAATATTTCTCAGGCAATCTTCTTTTATTTTATCGTTTCTGTGCCAGGTGGCAATGATTATCTCAATTAACTGCTGCTTTTTGTGACAGTTTCCTGGGCAATCCCCCTCTTCATAGGCTCCCATAGATTTTCGATCGGATTAAAGTCTGGGGAATTACCTGGCCACTTCAGTACTTTAATTTTTTTTCCAGGTACTATGTTACTGTTTTTGCCTTATGGCAAAGTGCTGAATCGTGCATAAAGCTAAAATCCTCCGATTCGCCAAACCATTCTTTGATTGGTGGCATGAGCTTTCTTTTCAGAACTTCAATATACTGATGACTCATCATTCCATTCACAATGTACAGCCCCCCTGTGCCCTTACTGCTTATCACAGATCGTACCATGATCTTGAGAGAATGCTTTACTCGCTCCACTATGCAATCCTTGTGATGTTTTTTACCCACTCGCCTTCGGACGAAAGTTGACTTATCCGTAAGTATCTCCACTGTAAACTCATCGGAGAAACAAACCTGTGAATAAAAAAAACCTATAAGATATTTTTTTTGGATAAAAACAGTGGTTATAGGGATTTAAACTTTAGTAGTGACATAATTGACCTTATTCCAATTCTCAATTGTCCAATTTTGGTGTTCTTTGGCCCATTCCAGTCTCTTTTTCATCATTGCGATGGTCAACTTTGGTTTTTTGGCAGGGCGACATGATTTGAAACCTTGCTCAGCAAGCTTTCCTCAGACTATCATGTCAGAAAGTGGCATCCGAGCTTCACGAATAAGTCCCGTGAGGATTCTTCTTGGCTTCTTTCTATTGTTTACGAAGATATCCCTAATTTTTTTTTTTTTCGTCTCTGGGTGTAGTGACATACTTTCGACCACATTTTTGGGCACGCTAGTGAGTCAGGGGTTTGTTGGTATCAATTATTTTCTTGATATTGCTCACTGTTACTTGCGCTACTTGGCATTGTTGAGCTATCTGACGTTGGAAAAGCTTTGTATTCAATAAAAGTGTCTTTATCTCCACCATTTTAGACACAGGGACGTCTTTAGCCTTACCCATTATGATTTTCTTCTCAAAAATTGAAATGTTTTGAAAATGTCGTTAAAATTAAAACTGATAGTTTTTTACTCACAATTATTACTAATACATTATTAACACATACTACAAAGATAAAACGATACTAATATTTCAAAAACAATACAAAAACATACAAATTTAGTTGTAAACTCCATGCGCAAATTCACCACAATGTGTATGTTGAGACATCATTTGAGACAAATGACAGTTCTAGAGCTGTAAAGGTAAAAAAAGTAAGGTTATTAGTGACAAAATATATTGGCATACCTTAATCGGATAGCAGCATAAATATGACTTTATTATAAAATTTTTGAACAAATTTGAAAAACTTAAACTTTTGTGACTGATTATAATAATTTGATCACACACTGTACATGGCGATGGTGTAGATGAGTTATCTCCAATTAATTGATCAAAAATACACCATGGACTTAAGTCATCTTTATTGGTTTCTTTTTCCTGTACTGGTTGATTTTCAATAGTACAATCTTCTTGTTCGTTAATTATAGAAGTAACCAGCTTCTTAACTTTTTCTTTTATTTTTTTAGCCTCATTTTTATCAAAAAAAAGCTGCACTTTAAATGGTGAATCCATAAATGTACATCATGACAATGTGCCACTCAGTTCTATCCCTTTAAATCTTTTTGCTAAACCCGATATTAGTAATTGTACTACGTCGGATACTATGGATATAAGGTTACCGTTTGCTAAAATTTTATTGCAAGATTCTTGCAGGCAGCGTACCATAACAATCACTGAACCTTCAAGTATTTTTGGTCACTCATTCTACTTGTTATTTCTTTAAACGGCCGTAAAATTTGGGAAAGTTGAGAATAAATAATCCAATGTTCTTTATTTAGATTTGGTCTAAGTCTAAGTCTGTATTATTTAATACCGATGTAGAACGGATTGCCTCTTCTAACTCGGTCATTCTTTTTAACATGTAATAGGCGAAGTTCTACCTAGTTTCCACGTCTTGGATTGGCCGTTTAGGAACTTTGTTATATTGTAGTTAATATTTTAAAAGCCTTTCTGAAGATAAGGTACTTTTTTTAAATGTGTTTTTTGCAGAATTGTCAAAAAAAAGGACTTTTTATTTTATCTATTTGTACACGACAGCATTTAAGATCGTCCTTCACCAATAAATTTAACGTATGAGCAAAACAACTTAAATGTTTTGATTCTAAAACATCTTTAATAGCTTTGAACATATTTGAGGCATTATCAGTTACTGTAAAATTTACTTTTCGTTTTAGACCCCACTGAATAATAATTTCACTAATCGCTGTTTTCTGAATTATGGTTTTCAGAAAAATGGCAGCAACCTAATAAAACCATTTTAAATACTAAATTTTCGGTTAAATATTGTCCTGTTAATGGGAAGTAACTCTCAGTTACTCCAGATGTCCAGAGGTCAGTAGTAATACAGATATTTTCTACTTCTTTAACAACCTGTGATCTAATAATTTGCACAGTTTTGACATAACCTTCCTGAAGTAATGAACCTGACAGTTTTTCTTGTTCTTCTTTTTCTTTTTCTTGTTCTAGGTTTTTAAGCCAAGAGTTGCGTCTTCTTCCTGGTCCTCTTTTGCTATTGACTTTGCCTTCGATTATAAGTTGGAGCAGTTCATACTTTTGATTTCTTATGATGTGACCAAAATATTGTGTTTTCCGTTCTTTTATTATAAGCATAAGCTCTCTTTCCTTATTTATCCTCCGCAAGTCTTCCGCATTTGTCGTATGGCTCATGTAGGATATTCTGAGCATTTTACGGTAACACCAGAGTTCGAATGCTTGGATTCTTTTTTGTGTTGCTTCTGTCATTGTCCAGGCTTCAACACCATAGAGCAAGGTGGAGAAAACATAGCACTTAAGTATTCTAGTTCTTAATGAGATGTCCAGCTGGCGGTTGCATAGAACTTTTTGCATTTTGTAAAACATTGTACGTGCCTTTTCCAGGTGTATTCTTATCTCTAGTGAGTGGTCCCAAATTTCATCACGATTACTTCCAAGGTACGTTGTTCTTGTTACTCTTTCCAGATCTGTTCCGTCGACATTGACCTTCACCCTTCTGTTTTGGTGCTTGTTGATGACCATCGTTTTTGTCTTTTTCTTGTTGGCGGTTTATATCCAGGAATCCACCCTGCAAACTTTTTAAAAGCTGGTTCTTCAACGATGGAAAACGGATGAAACGAGTCTTTGCATAAGTTTTGTAAATCTTTAAAATCAACCAGTACAAGAAAAATAAACTGATAAAGATAACTTAAGTCCATGGTGTATTTTTGATGAATTAATTGGACATGACTCATCTAAACATACACCTGTATCGAGAAATATACAAGAAGTCGACATGTGTTTGTCTGATGATATATTACCCACAAAAAAATTTGAACGGAAATTGGAACTGTCCATTATCGTGCTGGAAAAACCATCGCCATGTATAACCTAACTTAATCACTATATTCATAAAATATTGTATTATTGTAACTAAATCTTTTCTTTGTGAACACATGTTTAAAATCTGGTTCAATTTTAAATAGAAGAACACGATTAACAAGAAAAGTGGAAAAACTTATGTTTTTAAATGTTAATTTAGACGATTCGCGATTTAATAATGTGTAATGTAAATGTAAGTACTATTTGTATTGTTTAATTTATTTTTCAAGTTATAATAATTATATCCTTTGTTAGGTTCTTTCACTTCAATACTTAACATAAACGATAATAGCCAATATAATTGTGTACTCGCTAATTTGAATACTGGTAAACAATCAACTAGTTACAGTTTACGAAAAACGGTTCCGATAAAAATTTAAAAAACGGGAGGACCCACCTCTAGTTTTTAGGTATATTAGGATCGGAACCAGAGAATATGTAAAATATATCTGATCGGAACTATTCGTCTCACTAATGGCCAATGGGTGTTAAAAATATTTGTGGAGGGGAGACCAAGGGGAAATATGACTGTTATCTTTGTCTATTCGCTGAAAATATTATTTTATATCTGCGTTAGATATCCTGTTAAATTTTACCATACCGACCATAAACTTTTACCTACACTGTATGAAATAAAAATAAATGAATAATTAAATAAAATAATTCAATATTTTCACTTAACTCATTTAAACATATTATGCAACTTACATTGCATGTACTTACACTAATTCTCATACTTAGATTAGTGTGAACTGTCTATTGCTTAAATACTATAATACAAATTTTGTAATTGATTCATAGAATCCTTTACAAATTACAGTTTCCAAGTGTATGAACATTGGACTGTGGAAATTATTTTTTCGTTGATCACCTGTGGCGGTTTATCCAGCCATAATGTTTGACGTTTATTAATTATTAATGAGGTTGAATGAATTTCGCCTGTTTGTTCGTTCTAGACTGGTTAATGCGAGGAATTGCTGTTATAATACCAATTTCTTTCATTGGTTTGTCTCTTACAAGCGGGTTGTCATCCAAACTCATCTGAACTTTTAACTACACCGCCCAATTATTTGGTGTGGTACTTCTACCTTGTTGTTCTGTCAAATTTTTGACCTCAAGGCTGGCTGTCTTTTCACGGTTTAGTTCGGTCTGTTTCAATTAACGCCATTTTCCCGGCGGCAGCTGTGAGGCTTTGAGCGGTAACTTCATTTACACTACTTTTTTAATAAAATTTTTTATTCAAATCACTTTATTATGCTACCTAAAGTCAAAATCAAAGCTTAAATAATTATCAAATAGTTGGAAGTAAATCTATGATATTCTTAGTTCTTTTTCACTGCTTAATATAAAATAAAATATTACATATTATACTTAGACCACATATGTTCTGTTGCTGTGCTAATTTTTTAATAAGTTGCTAAATGTTGTTAGTTAATTGATTGTTTATACAATATTACCGTATAATGTCCATTTACTTGAGTTTTACTCACAAATCTGTTAATATCATTGACTGCTACATCTCTTTTTAAGGTAACACTTATAACATCTTCTCCATGATTGTGTGGTTCTCATATTGTACTTTTTAGATGAACTGATGATGCTTTCAGCATCATCGTCAAAAATCTACGAAAGCGAAACGTCTTCAAAATAGATAAAGTAAAAAAAATTACCTGTAACTGGCGTTATGAACAACGGTCTACTCCGTAAAACATAACAATATATATATATATATATATATATATATATATATATATATATATATATATATATATATATATATATATATATATATATATATATATATATATATATGTAAAAAATAAAAAATATCAATATATGAGCTTCGCTGTAAAAAAGACAACTATTGGTCACCACGAAAAAATCTATACTATGAAACTGGCAATTGACAACAACAATAGGTACATCAAGGATCACAATATATTTAAGTTATTTTATTTATCCGTATCAGAGCCATCACGCATTTTAAAGTTAACATAATATACAGTATTATATAAATTAACCGAAATACCACAACAATGAAAAGAATGATGAAAACGAACGAATACGAAAATATTAAAAACTATCAAGAGAGTAACTCTAGTTTGTCTTGAGAGGTTTGGTAAGATGGGTTAGAGAACTTAAGTAATTTTAGAAAGATTATGTTGATAATATGTTAAGTAATGGAAAGGAGAAACTAAGAATCTGAAACCAAACACACCAAGAGCAACAGTCAAATCACCCAAGTTAGTACGAGAGTTTGAGTCAGCCTCACAGCAAAAGCTAAATTTTTTTTTAATACAAATAAAAATTATTGAATTCAACTATGTTTAACATATCTTACCATATCTTCACCATTTGGAATAATTATCTCGTTGAAACTATCTGCGTCACTCTCCGAATCTCCCACAGATGTTCCATGCCCACTATCACAATGCTGTTGCTGACGTCTCTCCTCCAAATGCCTGTCCCTTATCCTTATAAGAGCTATAAAAATTAAATATTATCTTTTTATATCAAACTGAATAAAATACACAGAGTTGGAACTTTATAGCGTGGTATAATTTAATACGTGGTAATTATGCTGTTAAAATGTAGCTTATATGACACGTTCGTAGATTTACCATAGCAGCGCCATCTATTGATTACTTACTCAACCCAGTCGAAAGGTATCGACATCTGTTAGAATCATTTGGAGTTAACAGATAATTGTGACTGTCAAATAATAACAGACAAATAATTAGCAATAAATTAAAATTGCGACTATAATTTGAGATTTAAACTATCCTATCTCTCAAGTTGGATCGAACTGCACATGGTGTGCGAATTTTATTATAATCGGTTAATTGGTTTAGGAGTCCATTGAGGACAAACATTGTGACACGAGATTTATATATATTAAGATATATATATATATATATATATATATATATATATATAGTGATCTACATTTTCAAGACTGACGTTGTCAATAACAATATTAGTTTGTAAATTACTCATTATTTTTGTTTTCTGAAGGTTCATTTTAAGACCTATTTTATTTGACTGCTGATTTAATTTCTTGAGCATTTGCTCTAGTTTCTTGATATCTGTACTAAATAATACTATATCGTCCGCAAACCTTAAATGGCTCAAACGTACACCATCAATGTTTAGACCTTTTTGCTCCCAGTTGAGCTGCTTGAATACATTTTCCAATGCTAAGATAAAAAGCTTTGGTGAAATTGTATCACCTTGTCTAATACCTTTACCAAGGTTTATTCATAATGTGGCACACTACACTTATTAAAAACATTTATGAACAGGCCACATTTTTTTAATGCACTCACTGGATATTATAATAACTAAATATTATTAAAATCCCTTCCAAATTTCAGAGGGGGAAATAATCTTATTCTGCAGTACATTTTAGTATCCCGCTACTATCAAACTTGTTCAATAAAATATAGACTTGTTCAATAAATATAAAATATATATAAATAGCTCAGTAATAGCATATCACACATTTAATCCCTGAAAAACTCTGAAATGTTCTTAACGTAAATTTATACTAGCCTAGTGTATGTTACTAGATACCTCCATAAAATCTCACCAAAAATATATTTATCTCTTAATACGGCCCTAATATATTTGTTCATTAATAATACAATATATTTAGTTTTAATTATATTTTACTATAAAAAGTGTCGAAAAATAGTTCGTTAAATATCTCATAAATCTTTCAGTCTCTTTACAATCTACACATGCATTTAAGATTTCTTTTTTTTGTATATATTGTGGGAGAGGACCTTGATATTGAAAGTAATCTCAAGAATTGATAGAAAATTTAATTCTAAAGACAAAATGTAAAAAGTTTCATTGAAAATTTTCGAATGATTTCAATCGATTTTTGACGAATAACTCAAAAACTTATGAAACAATGAAAGAGATTTCTTTTTCTAATTTTATTGTAAACCTTATAAAACCGAGATATAACTAATTCATTCAAGGTGGCAATTCCGTATTTAATAAAAATTTTTAAAAACGGAATTGTTTTGAAAAAATTCGTAACACCTATTTTAAAGTGTTTAAAAGCATTAAAATAAGACTTAGCTTCTAACTACGGCGTTTTGATACAAGGTATGCAATTATATAAGATAAGTAAGGTATTAGGATATGATATAAGGTCAACTCGTTTTTTTTAGTGAGAAAAAACATCAATAGTACTATCATTGCTATTTTTAATCTAATTGCAGCAATCAAACGTCATACATTACAAATTCACTTTTTTTAAGCATCAGTAAAGGAATAAAAAAATTTGAATAATTTAAATAAACAGTTTTGAAAACAATTTATTATGGTTACGTTGAAAAAAATATTTTTGATCTTTTTAAAAATACCATTTTTTTTTAAATAATTAAAAAACCATCGACGATATGTAAAATTAGCTATATAATAAAAAGTTCTGATTTTTTTACAAACAATACTATTATATGGCAAATTTTACATATATTCCACAGCATTGTATTAATCTAAAAAAGTAAAAATATTTTTTCACTATATAATATGTTTTAAATTATTCATTTTAAGTTGTTTTTTGGATCCCATTACTTATACTTGTGTAAAGGGAATTTGAAATTGATAAAGTTTAATTTGCAATTTGGGTAGAAAAAGCAAGGGTATAGTTTTTGTTTTTCTCGCAAGAAAGAAATGGAAATAGAGCTTATTTTTATCATAACTTCTTTAGTTCTTATGCTAGAGAGTTCTAATTCTAATTGTATTGCTTTTTTAGCCCCTTTAAAAAAATTTACGATTTTTTGCAGTAAAATGGACTGTTTTCCTGCTATTCTTGTTAGGTTTATTTTTCGTTAAATACGAAAATACGAAATTAAATACGAAAAACTGAGTTTGTATTAGATTTACAGCAAAAATAAAAGCAATATCTTTTATTTTTTATAAGCTACATTTTATTTTTTATCAATTGTTTCGATAAAATGAAAGTTTTTGAGTTTTTCGTAAAAAAATCGATTAAAAACACAACATAATTGAAATTTTTAATCACGAATGTCTAAAAATAAATTTTTCGAAAAAACTCTACACTTTTTGCTTAGAATATATTTTAGACAAATAAACAGTTTCAGGTATTTTACACTCTGGGCATTCAATGTCAACTGCCAAACATCATCTTTTTTTTCCTAATTTAATGGCACTGGCAAAGCCAAAAGGCCAGTCATGTTTTCTCATCCATTTCCATTTCCATTTGATCATCCATTTCCATTGTTTACATTATATACATATGAATATTATATACATGTTAAATTAAGATACAATAATTTTAGTGTGTTAGTTAATGCCTAAATATTTTAGTTACTTATTTTCATTTTTATTGTTATTTTTATATCAGTCTATATACCATTGTAACTTTTCTTTTATTTTTATTGTTAATTTCTTTTTATTAGTATTATTTTTTTATTGTTTAATATTATTCATTTATTGGTTTGCTTTCTTTTGGTTTTTTTACATATTGCTTTTTTTTGTTTTTTTTGTTTTTTTTTATTAGGTATTATCTTAATAAATAAAAGATATTAAATTTTGATAAAATTCAATTTCTATTTTTTTTTAACCGGCATTCTAAAAGAATATGTTGTAAATCGGCAATTTCATCACATAGTATTTATTATTATCTAACAAACCTATTTTATGTTTATACGCTGGAAATAGTGCATGATTGGAGCGCATTCGACTTATTATCCGAATAATAGAACGATTAGGTGTATTCCCAAACCATGGTTTATCCCTTATTTTTAGTTGTATATACTTAAAAAACTGTCCTTTGTCTCCACATTTATATTTTATCTTCCACTTTTCCTCAAGTTCCTTTCGAAAAATTGGAATAAAATCAGACGCTGGTATTTTTAATCTAAGTATTCTTAATTTTCGCATCATCTTTTGCTAAATAGTCCACTTCTTCATTTTCTTCTATACCTGAATGGGCTTTTATCCATGATATATTTTGATACAATTCCAAAATATCAAGAAGGATGTAATTTAAATTAGAATTCAAACACAGATTATTAAGTTTTTCTACCGAACTTTTCGAGTCTGTAAATCTGACAAATTTATCCTCTTCTTGTTCAAAACACAGATTAATTGCTAATTTTATGGCAATAAGCTCAGCACTGAAAATTGACATCATATCTGACAGTTTGTATATTAGCTTAATATTTTTGAAAGGATAATAAACTGCAAAGCCATCTCCATGTTCCGATTTAGATCCATCAGTATAAACTTTTTCATACTCTTTCCATTTTACTATACAATCTCGATAATATTCTTTTTGTATAATAATATTGTTTTGACACAAATAGCGAGCGTTAATATGGGTCTTAACTGAAGAAAGAAACATTTCATAAGAATAATTCCATAAAGGGATTCCATTGGATTTATAAAGTTCTTCATATCTGTGAACATTGGTAATGAAACTTTCAACTAATAATGGTATTTTTTTCTTATCCCAATATTTAGATGTTAAACCAGCTAAACTAGATACTTTAACCAATAACTTGGATTTCTGACTTCTTAACTTTAACACGAATTTGTCAGATAGAAATCTTCTCCGAAGATTCAATGACGGTTCGCGTTGATGCTTGAAAATGACGTTTCCATAACGTCTACAGGCGTACTTCCCAAGTATCCAATACTGAGTCGAAGACATTTGTTTTTTATTTTATCTATTTTTATAAGATTTGTTTCTGCTGCTGAACGGTAAAATAAAGATAAGTAATCTAAAATAGATCTAACGAGTGTTGTATAAAATAGTATAATTATTTTTGGATCCCCTTCCCAGGAGGAATGACCGAATGTATTCAATAAATTAACACTATTTTCTGTTCTTTTGATTATATAATTTATGTGTTCTTTCTTATTTAATTTACAATCTAAAATTACTCCTAAAAATTTAGTGGAAAATTTGTAAGGAAACAAATATTTTGATAATTTTATTTGGTAAGGAAACCGAAATCTTTTTCTTGTAAAAGTAACTAATACTGATTTTTCTTGGGAAATTGATAAGCCGTTATTGAAAATTCAATTATCTAAATTTCTTCTTGCATAATTGAGTTGATTGCGGCCTATCTCGATGGATTTGTGGCGAGTGTAAATAACAATATCATCAGCATATTGCAAAATCGAAATATTATTATGTGGGATGTCAACAACTAGATCACTTGAGTAAATAATGTAAAGTGTAGGACTTAATATACGACCTTGTGACAAACCCATAGATGTTTGTCTGCATTCAGAGAATAAGTGGTTTTCTCTGAAAAATAAATTTTTATTACTATATAGATTATATAGGTGTTTAGATAGACTTTGGGGAATTCCCATTTGACACATTTTTTTATATAATATGTCTAATTTCACAATGTCATCAGCCCCTTTTGCTATGGAAGAACATAAAAATCGTTTTACACTAGTAATTGGAGATTTCAATGCCAAACTGGGTAGAAAACTAAACTAAAGAAGAAACTAAAATAGGAGATTTCGGGTATGATCAGAGAAATGATAGAGGTGATACTTTGATGAACTACCTAGAAGAAAAGCATCTATACGCAATGAACTCCTTTTACAAAAAGAAGCCCCAACGAAAGTAGACATGGATCCACAAAAAATGAGATCGACTTCATACTGTCCACGGAACGATATATCATTAATGATGTAACAGTTCTAACAGATTCACAACAGGTAGCGATCACAGGATGGTCAGAGCAAAAATTAGTATTGACGGTAACTATGGGATGAAAAGAAAAATAAGTAGAAACTGGGATCAAGTAGATAGAAACAAACTAGGGCAATATAAAGAGATATACAAAGACCTATTAAAAGAACAACTTACCCAAAAATTAGACAGTGATGATAAAGATATAGACGAAATAGACAACATACTTACAGCAACAATGATTACATCAGGAAAAAATAGCAAAAAATGATCTAAAAAAGAACAACTATGTATCAACAGAAACAAAGAAGCTTATGGAGAAAAGAAGGAAGCTAAACGAAGGAGGCAAAAGGAAATCTGTAGAATATGTAGAAATCAATAAAACAATAAGCAGAATGATAAAATAAGAGAAAAGAAGTTTGAAATTAACAAAATAAAAGATGTAAATGGAGTAGAAACAAACGTTAAAGATGACATCATAAATATAATCCACCATTTCTCACCATAATTTCAGAATTATATAAAACAAAAAAGGAACCACCAGAAGAAATTAAAAACCAACTTAAGGTTAAAATAAAAAATGTCATCTCAGAGCTACAGCCATGAAAGAAATGATAAACAACAAATCACCTGAAAAAGATGAAATAACTGCAGAGATGCTGAAATATGGTGGTAAAGTGGTAATTAATATTCTACATTCCGTTTTTAACAAGATATTAAAAGAAAAAAGAATCCCAAACAACTGGAAGGAATTAGTAATCATTATCCTACACAAGAAAGGGGATAAAGCAGATATAAAAAACTACCGTCCTACAACACTACTCAATGTAATGTATAAACTCTTAACAAAAATTTTAACCAGACCACAAAATTTGATGGACACCAGTCGAAAGAACAAGCTGGTTTTAGAAAGGGATTCAGCACAAGAGACCATTTACTAAGTATGAAAATACTTATAGAACGAGCAAATGAATACCACATTCCTCTATATATGGCGTTCATAGATTTCCAAAAGGCTTTCGACAGAGTCGAACATTGGGCAGTGAAAAGTTCTTTGATTAACAGCAGAATTGACCACAGATATACGGAACTTATAGCCAGTATATATAAGGAAGCCAAAACAACAATTAAAGTATATGAAGGAACAAAATCAATACAAATAAATAGAGGCGTGAGACAGGGTGATACAATATCACCGAAACTTTTCAATCAGGTTCTTGAAGATACTTTTAAAAGATTAGAATGGGAAGAAAAAGGTATAAAAATTTGTGGTCAACGCTTGAACCATCTAAGGTACGCTGATGACATCGTATTGATAACCGATAAAAAAGAAGAATTATTTGAAATGATGAAAGAACTGGACGTAGAAGCTGGAAAGATAGGCCTTAATATGAATTACAGCAAGACCAAAACCATAACAAATACAGATGAAGACGTCACAATGAGAATCGAACAAGATGAAATAGAGCAAGTTCAGGATTATATATATATATATATATATATATATATATATATATATATATATATATATATATATATATATTTATATATATATATATACATATATATATATATTTATACATATATATATATACATATATATATATATATATATATATATATATATATATATATATATATATATATATATATATATATATATATAAACTTGCGTGCATAGAAATCCGCACACTGTAAACTTTTGACTTTAACTATATTTTTTTAAAAAATATTCATCAGATCACAAAAACAAATATACTGCTTTAATGTGAGTATAAATTTATAAAAACTTATGTCGGCTTCCTATGTTTAACATAGTGAAATGAATTGATTAAGCAAATTAAGCTTTTTTAGTATTAACATAAATAGGGTTATTGACAATTGACAACAAAAACACTTATTTTTTTAATAATGGGTATGACCACCTCTGGCCCTAATAACATCTCTTATACGATTAGGCATAGATCTAATCAAGTTTGCTATTGTTGCTTGTGGGATGTTAAGCCACTCTTCTTCTGCTGCAAGAATAAGCTCTGGGATCGAGTTTGGGGTATGAAGTCTAGCTCGAATTCTTCGTTTTAGCTCATCCCATAAATGTTCGATCGGATTTAGGTCAGGACTGTTTGCTGGCCAGTCTATAACCTGAAAACTGACTTCTGCAATGTAATCTTGCACGATTCTTGCGGTGTGTGCCCTTGTATTGTCAAGCATAAAGATAAAATCGTCTTCAATGTAGTCGACGTAAGGTACCACATAAATTGCTAAAATCTCCTCAATATATCTGGCAGCCGTTAAACCTCTTCCGTGAACACGGTCGTCCCTACGAATGAACTCAAGATCGGTTCGTGCTCCTATAGAAATTGCACCCCAGATCATGCCGGAACCACCCCCATAAGCACTCCGCTCTTCAAAGCAGCATTCTGCAAATCTCTCTCCTGGTCTCCGGTACACTTTCCTTCTTCGCTCGCTACCATAGAGGCATATTTTGGTCTCATCTGAGAACAGAACAGATCCCCATTGTTCCAACGTCCAATTCCGATGATCCTGTGCAAAACGCAGGCATGCTTGCCGATGAGCTGGAGTAAGTTTTGGACCAATCGCAGGTGTTTTAGAGGTCAGGTTATTTTCCCGCAGTCTTCGTCTCACTGTCCACTGACTAACAGCCACTCTTCGCACCTCACGGAGCTGTCGTTGCACCTGAACGGCATTAAGGTGACGATTTCTTAATGTTGTTGACACAATAAAGCGGTCATCACGAGCGGTTGTAAATCGCCGTCTGCCTGTTCCAGGTCGCCTATGAAAGGATCCAGTCTCCTCATAATGTTGGCACACTCTTCGAACCGCTGCGCGTGTCATATCCAGTTAGCAACAGCTCGCTGACTAAGTCCATTTTCGATTAGAGCAATAACTTGGACGGCTTTTTGTGGTGTAGTATGCATTAAACTAACACACTTGAACACTGCTGAGATTATGAAAAACGAATAATATGCAAATTTCACTTGCAAAGGCAATACTTTTACAATTAGACAAATTTGTTATTTTCGTGACAATTACCACATAAACACGTTTCATTTGTTTACCGGTTACTACGCATGTAAACGATAAGCCTTCTTGATAAATTTATACTCACATTAAAGCATATTAAATTGTCTTTCAAACAGTATATTTGTTTTTGTGATCTGATGAATATTTCTTGAAAAAAATATAGTTAAAGTCAAAAGTTTACAGTGGGCCGATTTCTATGCACGCAAGTGTATATCTTGGTCAAACTATAAAACTTAACAAAGAGAACCAAACAGCAGAGATAAAGAGACGAGTTAGACTGGCATGGGCGGCATTTGGCAAACTAAGCTATATTCTTAAAAACAAAAGATATCCACAGCATCTTAAGACCAAAGTGTACAATCAATGCGTATTCCCTGTTCTTACCAATGGTTTCCAAAAGTGGATATTTACAAAAGCAAACATGGACAAAACCATAAAAACCCAAAGAGCAATGGAAAGACACATGTTGCACATAAGACTCATGGATAAAAAGAGAAACGAGTGGATAAAAGAGAAAACAAAAGTGATGGATGTTAGACAAAAAGTTGCAAAATTGAAATGGAGATTTGCCGGACACAATATAAGACAAAAAGAAAACCGATGGAACAAAATTCTTATAAGTTGGAGACCGTGGGAATATAAACGAAGTAGAGGAAGGCCCCAAATGAGATGGGCAGATGATATCAAGAAGCACGTGGGCTCTAGGTGGATGACTCTAGCGACAGACACAGAAGAATGGGGAGGGCTATGTCCAAAGATGGACCGAAGAATGCTAATTCGATAGATAGATAGATAGATAGATATGCCCCTTTTATGTCTAAAAATAAAGCTGATGTTGACTGGTCATTGGAGAGTGATAATTGAATATCTATAACAACATTGGTCAGGTTTTCATATGTCGATTTTTTTTTTTTTTTCGAAAAATGAATTGAGAAGTATGAATAAGATTATTGGATTCCAAAAAAAATTCTAGTCGTGATTGTATTAATTTTTCGTATGTTTTTAGAACACATGATGCTAAAGATATAGCCCTATATGACGATGCATGATTTTTTGGTTTTCCTGGCTTAAGTATGGGAACTAAAATGTAATTTTTCTATTGTGAAGGTATATTGACTTTATTTAACCAAAAACTGGTTGGTGAGATAATGTCCACTAATACTATGTTCTCTTATATCTACACAATCAAGAAAAGTTGGGTCAGGGGGTACATATGGAGGGGTTAAATTGCTGTGAAATTCAGCAAGCCATTCATCATGATCATGATTTGAATATTTTCGATTTTTAAAATTTCTAAAATAATTTTCCCAACTATCCTTTTTTATTTGTTTGAAGGATTTTTTTTGCTATAGCATCAGTTCTTTTATATTCTAATAAATTATCTAGTGTGGGATTGTTCATATATTTATGCAAACTGTTTCTTCGTTTCTATACTAGAAATTGACATTTTTCATTCTGTTTAAAGTATGTTAATAAGGTCTTAATTAATCTACTGTATTGGCTGAACATATATTAATATTATTCATACATTACAACATGATCATGTCGCCCATTGTCCCCGTTGGGAAGTGGTGTTGACTTGACATTGACATATTTGACATAGTTACCAGGTTTACGTTAAGCCTATCTTACATTAATGTCAAACACCTTCCCCTTAAAGATTAAGGCGTACCCTAGGTTTAATTGTACGTCCGAATTTTGAAACATTACATTTCTTACTATCATTATTTTTTGAGCAGCTATAATGAGAACTTACAATATCAGTATTCCTATGTTCATTAAACAAATTTGTTAAATCATTATCCTGAATACATACATTATTTAAATCATTATTATCATTATCCTTATAACTATTTGGGTTTTGTGTGTGGATACAACTCAGGTTCAAGATACATGTCTGCTACATCTGATTTTGTATGTGATGGTCTTATGTGTCTTGTGTTTCTTCTAACTATCCTATTATTGCATTCCTTTCTTATCCAGTACGATCTGGGTTCTGTAGCTTTTTCTACAATAACAGCTTTATACTATACTTTATCAACACTACTCTTAACAACTACATTATCCATCTTTTATAAGTTGTTGGTGTACGTTTACTATGTACTGTAATGTGAGCGTAGCAAGTGAGTGAGAAGTTAAATTAAAGGGCTAAGTAGCATAGAAAAAATAATAATTATTCGAGATAATTATTATATATTCCAAATCAAATAAGGGATAATTATTACAGTAAAATTTGCATTTTAAATCACACAAAGAAATTGACCTAGTTATTGCATTGTTTGATAATTGTTTAAACGTATAAAAAGCACGAAACTATTGTAAAAAAATAACAACACCCGTGACCCAAATAGGAGCAATAACGCCAAAACTACAATTTAACAACCTTGGACTACAACCGGTCAACTAGGACACCATTTGATAAAAACCGAACTAAGGACGCCAGTGGGGCATTAGTGATGCGGCGGTAGCCGTGAAGGCATCAATTGCCTGGTCCGGGTACTTTCGACGCGGTAGCGTCGGGTACGAAGTAGTTAGTAATCGACAGTTAGTAATAGGCAGTCAGTGATAGCGGGGCAGCTGTGACTGCCCGAGGCAGTAATTGCCTCCGGGAGCGTCCAGTACGCGAGACAGTCGGTAATTCTCCGGGGGACGCTTATCATCCGGCCTAGTATCGCGTGTAGTCCGGTTATTGTGGCAGCTCGTAAGTTCGTAACTCAGGAGGAGAACCTCAACTGACCGAGTTCCAGAAGACTGAACGTGTCGTGGTTGAAAGCCCTAATACGCACATAAGGTAACAGATTTCTTTATACTAACCTGTGTAATTATATTAGTACAACTGTCAACTCTTCACTATCTTGCTTCATCGTCTCCCGACGCGCAGAATAACGTGTTAACGATTGTATTTGTAACTTCAGGGTAGATTCAATATATTGTTGACTCTAAATTAGTTTTTTTTATGTTCCTTTCGTCCGACTCACTAGAGACTAGGAGAACACGGGATTCTGCGTATGCATATCTCCGGCTTCAAAAGTAAGCCCATAACCTCTGCTCTTTACAGGACCTGAGACCTAGGAGTCCTTACCCCTATCCCGAAATCCCTTATCTTCTCGTAAATCCACGAAGACGAGCCAGCCCTCCAGACCAGTGTGACCAGTATTCCTTGCAGCCGCTCGCAGGGTTAGCATCCCTTGAGGATCTATTGTGTATTTCATTTGGTGACAGCGTTTTCCTTACCTTCACATAACGCTCCCATTCCTATTCTTTTACAGTACGTTTACATACTGAACTTTTGTTTTTTGTTGTTGGTCCGATAACAGTTTATAAATCTCATTCTGAATTTTAGGTTGTAATTGTTCACTATTTACTGGTATTTCTGTTCTCAAAGATCTACTATTTAATATTTGTGATGGAGATGCACTTAATGAAATAATAGCAGTATTATTATATTCTAAAACTAACTCACGATAATCAGAGTTTTCTGTAAAACGTTTTTTTTAATTTGTTTACAAATTCCTACAGCCTTTTCAGCAAGGCCATTACTTTGGTGGTAATGAGGTGAACATGTCAGGACTGTAATTTGTTTATTATCGTAATATTTTTTACACTTAAATGATATAAATGGTAAATTATCTGCAATTAAAAATTGAGGATAGCCAAATCTGGAAAAAACATCTTGCATTGCATCTATTATGGCTTCAGATGTTTTATTATTTAATGATAGCATCTCTATCCAATGGGAAAAATAATCTATTAGAATTAAGTAAGATTTACCACCAAATTCCAAAATATCAGCCGCAATTTTATTAAACCTCAATTTTGGTATTGAATGTGCTAACATTGGCTCTCTATAATTATTTGGCATGAATTTTTCACAAATTCTACATTTTTTTATAAACTGGACAATATCATCCCTAAGGTTTGACCAAAAAAATAAAGATCTTGCTTTATTAATAGTTTTACTAGTTCCTATATGACCTTTATGTAACACAGTAATCATTTCCTGTTTTAGAGATTTTGGTACAATTATTTTATTTTCAACAAAAACAATTCCTGCTTCAACATATATATCATTTTTAATACTGTAATATGGCTTTATATACTCTGGAATCTTGTTTTCTTTAGGCCAGCCTTTATAATAAAAATCAACAATTGTAGCCAAAACTTTATCTTTAGAGGTTTCTTCTCTGAACTGATATATTTTTTTATCTGTCAGTGGTAAGTATAGTGAGACTGAATGAACCATATCAAACATCTCTAAATCAAGGGTTTGTGCCTTTAAACTAGCTCTAGAAAGCATATATGCAAATTGAATATGCTTTCCTGGAACATAATAAATATTTAATATGTACTTTAATAATTTTAGCCTTAAACGCTGCAACCTTACTGACCCAATTTTGCATATTGGTTTCTGCATAATTGAAATTATTGGTTTATGATCTGTTTGAACATCGACATCACACTGGTAAATAAAGTTATGAAATTTTTGTGCACCATAAAAAATAGCTAATAACTCTTTCTCTGTCTGGCTGTAATTTATTTCATGTTCATTCATAGACCTAGATGAACATGCATCTAATTTCAACATACCATCATAGTTTTGAAACATACAACACCCAATTCCATTTTTGGATGCATCACATTGCAAAACTATCTTTTTATTTGGATCAAATGGTACCAGAGCTGGAGAATTTGAAATTATTATCTTTAACTTATCAAAACATTCCTGGTGTTTAGGCAACCATTGCCATTCTACATTGTTTTTTAAAAGTTCACATAAAATTTGCATGTGCTCAGCCATATTTTTAACATAACGTCTACTATAGTTAAAGGAACCTATTATTCTTTGTAATTCTAATTTACTTTTTGGAGTTTCTAATTTACATAAAGCATCTGTCCTCTCAGGATCTACTTTCATTCCTAAATGAGAAAAAAATTTGTCCCATAAACTTTACTTCTTTTTTGCTAAATTGAATTTTCTCTTTATTAAATCTAGCACCCACCTCTTTTGCTCTATTTATCACCTCTTTGACCGCTTGATCATGTTCATCTTGAGACGCCCCTGCTATGATCATATCATCATGACAAACTACAATGTTTTTAATATCACCAAAATGCTTTTCAACTGCCTCTTGAAAAAGGTCTTGAGAATTTGATAACCCAAAAGGTAAAACTAAAAACCTGTAAGTTCCATAGTGTGTAGAGAAACAACATTTCCATGAAGAATTTTCATCAATTGAAAGTTGGTGATAACTTTCAGATAAATCAAAAACAGAATATACATTTTTGTTTAATAATTTTGAACATATTTCCTCAATGGACTCCCCAACTCTAGGTTTGCGTACTATATGTTTATTCAGATCTGAGGGATCTAAACATATTCTTAATTTACCATTACTCTTTTCGACTATCACCATTCTATTAATACTTGCCCTGGGGTCTATGTTTTCTACCTTAACAATTGCTTTTCTTTGGACTAATCTATCTAGCTTAGTTTTAATTTATCTCTTAATGCCTTGTCTTCACATGACTCATCGGGATCTAGGGCATTGTAATTGCAACTTATAACCAAATGTCTGCACTCTGGCAAAAAATGTTCAAATTTCTCCCCATCTTCTTGCACTCGTTTTATAAAGTTGTACCTCTCAAAGCATTCGTTAACTCTTGGGTTCACATACTTATCTAACAGCTGCATTGTGAATTCATACTTATTTAGTTCTTCATCAGGGATAACAAAAGTAGCCATAATCCGTGCTGATTCATTGCCAATAATATTTCGCAGGATGGATAATTTCACCTGATCTACAGCGTCGTGTTGTCCTGTTATTACTAAATAATCTTCGAATGAAATTTTCCAAAATTTCCATTCAGAAGCGGCACTCTGACCCTGGAGGTCGAAATCTTGGGGTAACTTAACATAACCTATTCCATTGACCATGCTTGCCATTTTGGGAACACTTAAATTTTTCTTTTAATTAAAATTAGTACTTAACTTTATCCTTGGACACGTAGATTCCATAAATTGACTGCGCCATGTTTAAAGTATGTTAATAAGGTCTCAATTAAACTACTGTATTGGCTGAACATATATTAATAATATTTATACATTACAACATGATCATGTCGCCCATTGTCCCCGTTGGGAAGTGGTGTTGACTTGACATTGACATATTTGACATAGTTACCAGGTTTACGTTAAGCCTATCTTACACTAATGTCAAACACATTCCACAATTGTTTATTTCTATTTGAACTTTGATTTGATTTAAACTTAGGTATAGAAAGGTTTGCTGCATTTTCAGCTATTCTTATAAAAGAATTATAATCACCAACTTCTGTTTTATTGAACTGTTCTTGAAACTCCATATAATATATATCCCAGTTTGCCTTTTTAATATTCCATTTTCTACGAGATAGTAATTTATTAACTTTGGGTGCCATATATATTTGTGTAATGCATGGTAGATGATCAGACCATTAAATATCTTTTATTGTGTGCCAATATAGTAAATGTTTTATACAAGGAGAACAAATTGTCAGATCGAGAGCAGAATGAGATTGCAAATAATTTCCTATGAATGTAGGTGATCCATCGTTGAGATATACAAGATTATTTCGGTCAAGAGCTTTCATAAGTGTTATGCCATAGTGGTCACCCCAGGCAATATTATGTGAATTAAAATCTCCCGTAAAAATTATAGGTGGATTAAATGAACTAAAGAATTGATCCCAAATATGCAACGAAATTTTAGTGTTTGGTGGAACGTAAAGCGATACAATGGTAATATTTCTGTGTCATTACATTTTAAAATAATGGATGATTGATTACAATTAGGTAGTAAAACAGAGATAGATAATTCTGTATACAAAAGTTTCGATTTAATAAGGATGACCGTTCCCCCGCCACTGCGGTCTAAACGGTCATCCCTCACAATGTTGTAACCCGGAAGATTAAAATATTTATTGGATATAAATCTAGTTTCTGACAAGCAAGCTATATCGATGATATGATCATTTAACAAATATTGTAAATTTTCTTTATTTGAATTTGCCGATTTAAGGTTCCATTGACATAGAGTTATATGATCCATGTTCAAAAAGGTTATTAAAACTAGTTTTAATAATATTTGTAATTTCGTTTTCTTGTATGTCTAATTTATTTGTGTTCTTTATTGTATTTATGGTTGATAAAACTATCTGAAAAATGACATTTGCAATTTCATTATTTTCGGTTTCTCTTATGACATTTTCTGATTTATTTTCGTTTTGAATATTGGACTGATATCGTTCTGAACTCAAAATTCCCCCTTTCTTAAAAGGAAGCTTAACTGAACTAATAATGGATTGATGCTCTGACAATGTAGGATCGGGAAATAAGGGTTAGATCTTTTACTTTTTTTTGTTGAGTTATTTAATTGGGCTTGATAGTATGCATGGGAGTTCGATCTTTGAGAAATGGATCGCGTATTGGATTGGTGTAATATATGTGAAAAGGGCTTGGACGATGTTGAAGTTACATGAACATTAACTGACTCTAATGAAGAATTTTGTTGTGAATTAGAATAAACTATTTTATTATCAACTGCATTGGAAGCTAAATGCTTAGATACAATATCTGCATAACTTTTTTTGGAATACTACGCATCCTTGAAGGAACAATAATTTGTCTGTGACATCATTTGTTTAATTTGTTATTGTCTGTTGTACTCCAGGCACACATTAAAATCGTTAGTAAAATGGTTTCCATTACAAGAAAAACACTTTACTGTAAATTCGTCTGATGAGCAGGTAACTGTGTCATGACTCTGAGAGCATTTAAGACATTATTTTACTTCGACATTGTTTACTAATATGTCCAAAGCGGTAAAAATTATTACACATTACAACTCTTTGTTTATAAACTTCTACTTCGTAAAAAACGTTATTTCTATATACTTAGGTAAAGTTTGACTTTTAAAGGAAACCAAAATAGTACATGTAGGTATTAATTCTGTTATTCGAGTTTTTTACTTTTCGGTTCATTCTTTTAACAAATTCCACTTGAAATTCACAATGAAAATCATAGGCCCTAGTTTTATTTTTTAAATATTCAACTGGTAAATCTTTATTAATGAATCTAATAATGAATTATTAGATTCATAATTTTGAATAAACATGAATCCTACCTGAGCCCCTCTCTCTTTATCTCGCAACAATTCATATGCCATTTAAATGGATATATAACGTACAGTAGCTGCTATCGCCGGAAATAAAACTAATAGGAACGTGTACCATTCTTACAGTGTGACCAAACCAACAAACATCTACAACATAATCTTCTCTGATTGAATATGACTATACACGGAACTTACATTACTATACAGCACTATTATTTTGTATATGAGTATCTACGGCAGTTCGACTAATATTATAAAAATTATAGAATATAAATCCAGTATACCTTTTTCTAATATATTCGCTATACTATTATTTTAATTACCTGTGCACTTTTCATAACGTAATTGATACGAATTTAAAAAGGTGTTAAATTTAGAGATAAATCATTTACCTGTGTTAATTAAAGACTAAACCATATTGATCGTCTTAAGAAAAACTCTGAAAGCTAACAAATCACAACGTTCACCGTCAAAGTTATATCGTGCGTATACACGTACTCGTTGATAATAGAATGACCTGATCTTCTATTAGGGTGTTCTTTTATACCACGTTGTTGACCTTGACGCGTGCCAAATTTTAGTGATAGTGAAAAACGAGACGAGTTTGTTTAAAGACACATCACATAATAATAACATAACATTCAGAACATAGATTTTAATGAAATTGAAAAAGTTTGCTGGTTGTATAACGAACTCCCTTATTTTGTCAGTTAAACGGACTCGTCCAACAGTACTTGATCCTAACC
>OU898277.1:88573000-88647240 GCA_918026665.1 Diabrotica balteata
TTTCTTCAAAACGCATAGTAAGAATAAATGTGTCATCATCACTGACTCATTAAATGCTCTATTAGGTGTAAAACAAATATACCCTACAAATCCAATATTTCGAGCTATAAAAAATGAGATAAATATAATTCAATCAAATCGAAAAGATGTAGCATTTATGGGTACCGTCGCATGTAGGAATAGCTGGAAATGAGAACGTGGATAACCTAGCAAACACAAGTCGAATAAACTCACAATACACAAACAAATCAAGAAATTACCCATATTCCCATCTCAGAAACCTAATTAAAGACCATTGTATGAACATATGGCAAGACTACTGGAAAGATTCAGGAACCAAACTATATGAGATTTATCCCCTTGTGAAGACCATCTTGAATAATCCATCCAATAGAAGGGACCAAGTAATAATTAACCGACTAAGAATTGGACACACTGCACTGACCCATAAATTCTTAATGAACAAAGAATCTTTTCCAACCTGCAGAAACTGTTCTCTCCCATTGACGGTGAAGCATATTCTGATTGACTGCCAGTACCACGAAGAAGCAAGAAGAAAATATGGAATCTCTGATGACATCAAAACCACATTAACCATAAACACTGACCATGTAATAAATTATTTAAAAGATTTACGTTTATATACATCTTGTAATTATTGTATATGTTACTACACTAATAACCCTGCGTGGTTGATGTTGATTATCTGTTAAAATAAAAATAAAAAGTTATTTTTCATTTCGAGATAATGGAAATAACACCGAATCTAGCAAGGAGTATTTGTATTTATAACATTGTAGACGAGACAAGCAAATAGTGAGTAATAATTTTAGTTAGTGAAAATAAGGTAAGTTATTCTTTAAATAATGATAAATATAATTTTATTTCCTATAACATTTTCATTTAATATGCATTAACCGAATAGTGCTATATTTTACTTTTTTATTTCCTATTTCTAATTGTGATTTATACGTTTTTTTATTTCTTGCGATTTTCTAAATTGTATGGTGCACCTCATATTTTTAATTGATTTGACGTTTTATTTCGAAATTAGCGGCTTTTATCTAACATTTTTATAATACTTTTTCTTTTTAAAAAAATAATGTTAAATATATTAAATAGCCAAGAGCTCTATACTATATTTTATCTTCTTAGGTGATGACATGTTTAATTTAATATACTTGCATTATAGTTTATCTACGGTACTTAGACGATGCTATGTTAAATTTTATCGATATTTCATACTATGTTCGGCACTTAGGTAATGCCATGATTAATGTTAAAATATGAGTTGTATACTATATTGTATCTACGAGAGTTAGGATGGTGCTGTGGGAGATGAAAGAAAATATCTATCTATCCTTTGTTGTTATTTGTTCTATAGTTTTCCTATAACGTAAAAACGTGTCGTAAAGCCCTGTTGTTACCTGATGTGTCGTTCTCCTGTAAAATAAGTAACCAGGTTAGGTTAAACTATGGTGTTTTAGTTATATGTACCTACACCATTTTAATTAGCACAGAGTATCTTTTACTTTCTAATAATTTTTTTTTCATAGTTGGCAGTACTTCTTCTTTTATGCTGTTAGCACTGATACTTCCTTGTGTTGTTCATAAAATTGAGTAAATGTAACCAGGTTCAATAAATGTCTTAAATGTAGCACGTTTACGTTGATTGTTATGGAAGAAGAAACACAAATCCACACATTTCAGGGGCCTTTTATAAACCATTTAGTCTTCCGTTCTACTAAAAAGTATATTTAATACCCGGTGTCATCAGGTGCCACCAATCACGCACCTCGATGTGCATCGCCCTTGTCGTTTCAGCGGAAATAAGACTTATAAAATCGTCTACTCCGCTGTACGCTCTGCACTAGGATATTCGCGTATAGCTTGCGAAATACCCTAGGCACTTATCCTATTTAATTTGGGATGTGGAATCGAAGTATACTGTGTCCTGAAAAGGACACAGTTATTTCTTACAAGTCGAAGTATTTGACTAATGTCTTGAGAAAGACACAGTTAATTATTACTTACAGAAAAAGACTGTCTTAAAAAAGACAGTCGAATTTCTTACATGATAAAAATGAAACAGGTTTCTTGTGTGCACTTGCACCGAAGAACGAAATAATAACACATATTGCGCAATAGTTAGACAAATTATAAACATGGAAACTTGCACCAAGTTGCTATCATATTTTCCTACGTTTATTAATTACACCGGAGACGACATGGCGCCCAACTCAATAACGAACTCTACCACGACTCCGAGATGTCAGAGTTCTCAAGCTCCAGCGATCCAAAATCGCAAAAGTTCCAACACGACGCCTGCATCAAAAGCACTCAAGAAAACAGCGGGGAGATGCATCGGATGTTAGTACACTATACACTAACATGCCAATATCCACCTTCTGCAGCTTGAAACCGTCGATGTGCAGATATCTTCGACGAGCCACCCTAATTCGATGCTGTACCGGATACGATGGATGTCCCGGAGAAGCCAGTCACTGCCTGCCCTGCCATTATGTGATCCAGAGTCACCACGGAGGCTCAGGTAAACTCGCCTACGACACACCGGCGACGAGCAGAAGGTAACGAAATAGCTAGAATGGGACGAAGCCTCCGACGAAGAGTACATCGACCGAATGCAGATGCTGTCCACAACACCGACCACCGCCTGTGAGTGTTTTGTGCAGTGCAAGTGCGTGCTACGCGAGTGTACGCGAGTGTAGTGTGTGTTAGAGAACTGTAACTAAATTTGACACTATGGACATATCCATTTTTAATATAATTTATGCATTTTTTTCTTTTCTATATTTTGAGTTGTAAAAAAATTTTTTTCTTAAGTTTTTTAATAAAAATCAGCTTTTTTTATCAGCCTCAGAGTCTCCAAAGCAGGGGGATGTCATCAGGTGCCACCAATCACGCACCTCGATGTGCATCGCCCTTCCTTCTGGAACTTTTAATAAAATTCAATTGGTTAAAAATCAAAAAAGTTTCATATAAAAGTTAAATTTACTTTAAATATGGGACATTTTTCGGACAACAGTCAGTATGGTTTTACCCGTCTAGGGTAGCTCCCTAGAGCACTTTGCTCGAAGGGCTCTGCGAATTTTTAAGACTCTGACGCTGAGTTTTTTTCTTCTCAGAAAACCTGTGTTTTATTTCAAAGTAGAAAATAAACCTACCGGCTGTTAGTGAGTGAACTTTGCCCCTTTATCCCGCTGGACGCGGCGTCAGTGTTTAGTTGCCAGTGACTTGCTGTTTGAATGGTGGTGCTACGACTGCTACGAGTGGCGTGCGCTGACAGAGACGGTTGAGTTGTCGCCAACAATACAATAGACAAAATGGACGCATGTTCGTTATATATTTTGTAAATCATTGTAATAAAGTTTGTAATATATAGTAAATCATTAATAAATAGTTCTTAAGTGAAAATAAACCATGGTCCTTAATTTTTCGAGCCGAATCGTCGATCTGTGGAGAAATAACGAAAGATAAGTGTGCATCCTATTTTATTATGTTCCTTTCCATAGCATGATACCTATTTGAGAAAACACAATTATTTCTTGTCTTTACCTTCTAGGTATATTATCATAACATTGTTACATTTATTGCTTGTCGATTTATCTTCTAGGTATATATAACATATTGATGCATTTATTGCTTGTCGATTTACCTTCATGGTATAATTTTATTGTTGCATTTATTGCTTGTCGATTTACTTTCACGGTATACCTATTACATCATATTCTTGCTTTTATCACTTGTCGATTGTCGTTACCTTCGGGTATATTATACTTTTATTATTACATTATTACTTAGTGATCATGTCTGAAACTGTAGATACGCTTAAAAACAAAAGAAGAGTAATAAAAGCTACCTTAACGCGATTCGTTTCATTTTTCAACACTAGGATAAAAGATCAAACCAATCCTGACTTGGTTGAGCTGCAATCACGTCTTAAAAATATCGCGCTCTTGCACAATAGCTTCGAGGAAACGCAACTAAAAATAGAATCATATTATACTGATGATAATTTTGATATTGATGAACAAGAAAGGGTTAATTTTGAAAACACTTTCTACGGAATAACTTCTGAAGCAAAGAAGGTTCTTTTGAATTTTGCTCAACCTCAACCATCTAATTCAAACTCGCTCCAATCACAAGCCCAGTTGCCTGTTTTAACTTCGAATTATATAAAACTTCCTGAAATACCCCTTCCTTCTTTTAATGGATCCTACAGTGATTGGTTATTTTTCAAGGAGACTTTCTTGTCAGTCATAGACAAACAAACCTGCATGCCCAAGGCCCAAAAACTAAACTATTTGAGAATGTCTGTGAAAGGTGAACCTTTCAATATGATTTCGACTTTGGAAATATCCGATGCCAACTATGACATTGCTTGGACAACACTTATGGATAAATATGAAAACATTGAAAGATTAATAAACAACCAAGTCAAAGACCTACTCAACATACCGCCAATTAATAAAGAAAATCACCATTTCCTAAGTCAACTTTTCGACAATACCAAAAGAATTTTAAACGCATTAAAGGCTTTGAGAGAAACAATAGAACATTGGGACACACTGTTGGTGTACCTTCTTACCACAAAACTAAATTCGAGTGTTCGTCATGCTTGGTAGAGTAAAAGGCCCAAACGTGAAAAGGCTAATTTCAAAAAATTCTTGGATTTTCTAGAAGATAGGCGTGACATGTTCGAATCAATAGAAGAAGATAGGCCCCAATTCGAAAGTCACAAAACCTCTAACAGTATTGGTAAACCTAGGCGTCTATCTTCAAAATCTCTCGTTAGCTCAAACAATTCTAATTCATTACCTAACAATTCTTATTCTACTAAATGTGTAATTTGCGAACGGGATCACACTATTCAAAATTATAGTACATTTCTACAAATTGATACAAATTCTAGATACACTAAGGTAAAACAATTAAAACTCTGCATAAATTGTTTAAGAAGAAACCATAGAGTAAAGGATTGTACCTCAGGCGAATGTAGGAAATGTGGTAGATCTCATCACACGCTTTTGCATTTCGATGATCGCAAACCAACTCCAAGCCAACCTCAGGAAAATATCGTGTCAAACTCACAAACTCCTGAATCTCTTGTCGCTGAAGGTTCCGTTAAATCTAGTTGCATAAAATCTCATTGTTCCATATTTCCACAAAACAATTGCATTCTTTTATCGACTGCACTAGTTAATGTTTTAGATGGTAGTGGTAAGACGCATACTTGTAGAGTTCTATTGGATAGTGGATCGCAATGTAATTTTATAACCACAAGTTTATGTGAAAAATTAAATGTACAAAAATTCAAAATTCATGCTTCGATATCTGGAATTAGTAACTCGTCTTCTAAGGTAGATTCAAGAACAAATGTTGTTGTACAATCTCGGTTGAATTCATTTGCAATAAATCTAAATTGTTTTGTCGTTGATAGCATTACTGGATTAGTACCTTGTACTACTTTCAATAAAAATTCATTGAAAATACCACCACACTTTAATTTGGCAGATCCTAGTTTTGAGGTTAGTGCGCAGGTTGATATGCTGGTCGGTGCTGACACCTTTTGGGATTTATTATGTGTTGGTCAACATAAATTAGACTCCAATGGTCCATACTTACAAAAGACTCATTTTGGATGGTTGGTTGGTGGCCCACTCGCTTTGAAAAATAAATCTAAGTCAACTTCTTATTGCCACTTAAACACTCTCGAACTTGAAAAACAAATGGAAAGGTTTTGGTGTCTGGAGAACATTCCAGAAGAACCTCACTTATCTCAAGAAGAGGTTTTTTGTGAGCAGCACTTTCAAATTAACACTATTAGAGATAACTCTGGGAGATTCAAGGTAAAGATTCCCTTTAAAATCGATACATGTAAACTAGGTGATTCAATGCAATCTGCAAAGAAAAGATTTTACTCGCTGGAACGAAAAATGTTAATGGATCACTCTTTGAAAGATCGGTATTCTACTTTCATAAATAAATACATACAATTAGGGCACATGTCAAAAACAGATTCAGATGATTCTATTGGTTTCTTTTTACCTCATCATCCTGTTTTTAAGCAGTCCAGTCAAACTAGTAAGATTCGTGTTGTTTTCGATGGTTCAAATAAATCTACAAGTGGTTTTAGTATAAATGATCTCATGATTGTTGGAGCAAAGGTCCAGGATGATCTCTTTTCAATAATACTTCGTTTTCGTAAACACAGCATTGTAATTTCTGCCGATATAGCAAAAATGTATCGGCAAATAATGGTTGACTCTGGCCAACGTAAGTTTCAGAAAATAATCTGGCGGTTTGAGCCAACTGATCCTTTGTCCGTATATCAGTTAAATATGGTTACATATGGTCTAGCTTCTAGTAGTTTTTTGGCAACGAGATGTTTACATCAAATGGCTAATGACATTCGCTGTTCTGATCCAATAGTCAGTTCTATAATCACACATGATTTTTATGTCGATGATCTTCTTTCCGGAAAAGAAACAATTGAAGAAGTTCTCAAGATAAAGACTTTTTTAACAAACTTATTTGATTCATATGGCTTTGAGCTCCGTAAGTGGAATTCTAATAATTCTTTTATTATTCCCGGATCTGACCCTTGGACACTATTGACATTGGTAGTTGTAAATGTAATAGGACTTTGGGACTTAATTGGAATCCCAAAAATGACACTTTGAGTTATACTTGGAATCAAAAATCGGTTGGATCTGTTACTAAAAGATCAATACTCAGTTCGATTTCTACGCTTTTTGATCCATTAGGATTGATCGCTCCCTTGATAATTACTGGAAAAATCATGATACCACATTTACATCAGCTACGCTGTTCTTGGGATGAATCTGTTCCCCAATCGATTCAATCTAAATGGTTCTTATTTAAGGATCACCTTCGTCAACTCGATACACTAAAAATCCCTAGATTTGTCGCATGTAAAAATCCAAGTTTAATTGAGTTGTATGGTTTTTCTGATGCATCTGAAGTAGCATATGGTTGTTGTATATATCTTCGCTCTCAGAATGCATCGGGAACTTATCACTCCCGGTTGCTATGTGCCAAGAGCCGTGTGGCTCCGTTTAAGGTTATTAGCATACCTAGGCTCGAGTTGTGTTCAGCCTTACTCTTGGCAGAGCTAATGTCTAAAGTAAAAACATTTCTCAAGATGAAAATTGATAAAATTTTCTACTTTTCGGACTCGACCATAACACTTTCTTGGATAAACACCTCTCCACACCTTTTAAAGGTATTCGTGGCCAATAGAGTATCTCAAATTCAATCCTTGACAAATGCTCTCGATTGGAGATACATAAACACAAAGGAAAACCCTGCAGACTTATTGACTCGTGGTATCTTTACTGCAGAATTAATTAGTTCAAGTCTTTGGTGGACAGGTCCTAACAATTTCCATACTTCAGACCAATTTCCTACTCAGCATATAAGATTACTTACCCCTGAAGAACTACCTGAGCTGAAACCAAAGGTTTTACTCACTACTTCATTGGATACTACACAATTTTTAGAAATATCTAAATTGAATGATTATTCGTCATTTATAAAACTTCAAAGAATCTTCGCGTATGTTCTTCGTTTTATTGATTTGTGTCGTCCTAACAGTCACAAGGTTCATGGTCCTTTGACAGTTAAGGAATTAGAATTTTCTCTGCATCTTTTAACACGCATTGTTCGACCAGAATGCTTTGCATTAGAAATCAATTCACTAAAAAATGGTAATACTTTAAACGCGAAAAGCAATCTAATAAATTTAAATCCGTTTATTGATGATGCTGGTATTCTTAGGTTAGGTGGTAGATTGGGTAAATCCTCGTTCGATTTTGACAAAAAATACCCGGCTATTCTTCCCAAAAATCATCATTTCACAAAACTTTATTTTAGATACCAGCATGCCGGTCCTCAGCTATTGCTTGCAACAGTGCGAGAAAAATTCTGGCCTGTAAATGGTAGAAACTTAGCAAAACAAATAGTCCACGAATGTATTCGTTGTTTTAGATTTAACGCTCAGACTGTAAAGTATTTAATGGCTGACTTACCAGCTGATAGACTATAACCCTGTAGACCATTTGAAATAACAGGGACAGATTATGCTGGCCCATTTCATTTGCGTGATAGAAAGACTCGTAATTACAAATTGTTAAAGGCATATGTATGTCTATTTGTTTGTTTTAATACTAAGGTCTTCCACTTGAAATTGGTCAGTGATTTAACAACTGAATGCTTTTTGGCCTCACTAAGAAGATTTATGGCTCGGCGCGGTCTTTGTAGAAAAATATTTTCTGATCATGGAACAAACTTTCAGGGAGCTAAGCCACAGCTTCTTTAATTTTTTGAGTCCAATTCAAACGAGATTGCAGTCCAATTAAGTCAGGATGGCATTACTTGGAAATTTATTCCGCCGAATTCGCCACATTTTGGTAGTATTTGGGAGGCAGGTGTGAAATCAGTCAAATATCACTTGCGTCGTACTATTGGTAATTCTGTTCTTTCATTTGAAGAATTTGCAACGTTGTTAGCTCAAATAGAATCATGCCTAAACTCCTGTCCCCTTTATGCCTTGTCAGATGATCCAAATGATCCTAGCCCTTTGACTCCTGCACACTTCCTCATTGTTGGACCGCTCATATCACTACCAGACAACGATCTGACCAACATTGCAGGGAATCGTCTCAACAGATATGATTTAGTTCAACAGCAACAACAAATCTTTTGGAAGAGATGGTCCTTAGAATATATCAGTCAACTCCAGACTCGTATTAAATGGAAGACTACGCAACACCAGCTACTCAAACCTGGTGTGCTTGTCTTAATAAAGGAGGATGGGCTTCCTCCTCTTAAGTGGTCGCTTGGAAGAGTCCAAGATGTCATTCCTGGATCCGATGGTGTAATCCGCAGTGCCAGAGTGAAGACTGCAACCAGTGTTCTCCATCGCCCTTCAGTCAAACTGTGCATCTTACCTGTTTCTTGAAGCCTGGAGCCTTCAAGGAGGGCGGCTATGTTAGTGAGTGAACTTTGCCCCTTTATCCCGCTGGACGCGGCGCCAGTGTTTAGTTGCCAAGGACTTGCTGTTTGAATGGTGGCGCTACGAGTGACGTGCGCTGACAGAGACGGTTGAGTTGTCGCCAACAATACAATAGACAAAATGGACGCATGTTCGTTATATAGTTTGTAAATCATTGTAATAAAGTTTGTAATCAATAGTAAATCATTAATAAATAGTTCTTAAGTGAAAATAAACCACCGGCATTGTCTTTTTAAAGACAATGCCACAATAAGAGCGTACCGGCTAACTACGCAATATTGAACCATATTGCGCAATAGTTAGACAAATTAATAAACATGGAAACTTTCACCAAGTTGCTATCATATTTTCCTACGTTTATTAATTACACCGGAGACGACACCGGCATTAAGGAATTTCCTTCATTCTGTTTCAGATATTCCTAGCGTTCAGACGTGCTCTGGTAAGTGTTTTAGATTTGTGATCTGGTGAGTGATATTTTTTAAAAAATTTTTATTTTTAATTAACTTTGAATTTTGGTTTTTTTGTTTAATTTTGAATTTTTTATGTAAAAAATGTTGGCCGAAATTATCAAATATATAGCATCCATCTTGGGGTTGATTAGAAATGATTATAATGATTAAAATGTAAGAAAAGGGCTGGTAGAGTGTAATAAGTCAATCAAAAAGATACATAATGCGATGAGGACTGCAAAAACGATGGGAGAGAAGCAGCACCTTGAAACCCAGATGCGGCAGGTAAAAACATTAAGAAACCAACTAAAAGCTGAACAGAAGAAGGGGGCGGGCTTAATACTCGACCGGAGACTGCTTACAAGAGGGTACATTGGGATGACTCCATATCAGCGTGCAACTCGAGGATATGAACGGAAGTCATCTCAAATCTTAAACACAAAGATCCAGGCAGTTTCCTTCTTGATTGCAAAGCCCTGTTTAAGCGGAGAATCCAAAACGCCCTTAATATAGTATTTGGTGGAGACTTTGAGATAGCCAGCGGAGAGAAAATCCTTAAGGATACAAAATATTTCACCACATCGAACTCACCAATCTATCGAGACACCAATCTTGATGAGTGGTTTGAAAAGAAAGTGGTGGAGCCCATCAATAAAGATTTGGAAGAATTTCAAGAACGCGATTCAGGATGGGCACTAAAAGCTATTGTTAACCTGGGGGTTAATATAAACAAATTTACACCACAACTTGGCTCCTCATACGTCGAACTTCCTCCTCAGATTAATAGAAAAGAAGCATGTATTAATGTTAAAAATGATGATGAGGCGTGCTTCGCGTGGGCTGTTGTATCGTCATTATATCCATGTCGAAATAACACTGCTTTAATGAGCTCATACCCGAACTACTCTAAAGTGTTAAAGCTGAAGGGAATTCAGTGGCCTATGACCATCAAACAAATTCCTAATTTTGAAAAACAGAATGATATATCCATCAATGTACACATTTTAAAAAAATAAAAAAAGATTTTATGACCCTCCCAACATATTTAACGAAATAAAAGAAGGATAAACATGTAAACTTATTATTAATACAAGATAAATACAATGATGTAGAAGGCCCGATTAGATATCATTATGTATGGATAAAAAATCTATCCCGTCTTCTTTCCAAGCAGCTTAGCAAAGAAAAGAGAACAAAATATTTCTGTAATGCCTGCCTTCATTATTTTCGATCAGAGAAAAAGTTAAATGTTCATACCTCCTGTTGCAATGGGCGATCAGATCTTATCTGTGATAGGTGCGTACAACCGTTTTCATCGGCTGATCAGCTAGAAGCTCACATTTAAGAATTTTCGTAATAAGATTAAAGCCCCCTTCGCCGTATATGCAGATCTCGAAAGTGCTTTGAAACGCACGGGAGATCCTAAAAAACCTCAAGAGCATATTCCTGTAGCAGTTGGTTATTTCTTTAAATGCTCATATGATAATGCGCTCTCTTTTTACAAATTTTATGGAGGAAAAGATTGTATGCGGTGGTTTGCAGATGAACTTAATCAGCTCGCTGAGGATGTTTCTACAGTGTTTATGTGCCCATATGATATAAATATGACATCTCAGCAAGAGAGTGATTTTCATGCAGCCGCTCATTGTCATATCTGCGAGCAACGCTTCTCCCCAGTGATAAGAAAGTACGAGACCATGACCACCTCACTCCAAAACATAACTACAGAGGGGCAGCTCATGAAGGGTGTAACATTAATTACAAAGATGCTCACACTATTCCAGTGATATTTCATAACCTCTCTGGATATGACTCACATTTCATTATTAATGATATTGCTACACACATCAAAGGCCCCGTAGATCTTCTTCCTATTACTAAGGAAAAATATCTCTTTTATGAAACTTATTGACGATGCTCAAATTAAATTCCGTTTTATCGATAGTTTTCGATTCATGGCGTCTTCTCTCGATAAACTTTCTTCTTATTTGGTAGAATATCCCAATCTCCGCTTTCAATTTTCATCGCTTCCTGAGGAGCAATTCAATATTCTAACCAAGAAAGGTATCATGCCTTACGATTATATAGATTCATTTAAAAAATTTGCTGAAATGTCTATACCCCCCATTGAGTCCTTTTACAATAAACTTGAGGATAAACAATGTCCTCGTCGTCATTATCGTCGCGCCCTTCAAGTCTGGTCTTCATTCTCATGTTCCACTCTCGGAGAATATATCGATTTATATATAAAAACCGACATCCTTCTTCTTGCCGACGTTTTTGAGCAGTTCCGATCTAGCTGTCTTCGAACTTATAATCTCGACCCCGCTCATTACTTTACTCTTCCCGGCTTCACGTGGGATGCAATGCTTAAGCACACAAAACAGGAACTGGAGCTTTTAACAGATCCAGATATGTTTTTGTTTGTGGAGCGAGGCATTCGTGGCGGTTTGAGTCAAGTCTGCTCGAAACGTCGCGTTCACGCAAACAACAAATATATGGCATCTTAGGATCCATCTAAACCCGACTCCTATTTAATGTATTTCGATGTCAATAACCAGTATGGTTGGGCTATGTCTCAATATCTTCCTTATGGAGGATTCGAGTGGGTTGATACCAACATTGATGTTCTTTCCATTGCTGACGATGCTTCTGAAGGGTACATTCTCGAGGTAGATTTAGAGTACCCTCAACATCTCCATGATCGCATGATCGTTATAAAGACATCCCGTTTTGTTCTGAATCATTGAACCCTAAGACTATGCTTCCTCCTTCACGTCCGCGAGAGCAGACTAAATTAGTGGCCACCTTAATCCCCAAAAGAAAATATGTAATTCATTATAGAGCTTTAAAACAAGCGCTATCACATGGATTGATTGTAAAAAAGATACACAGAGTACTTAAATTCAAATAGAGTCCATGGTTGAAATCATACATCGACTTGAATACAAATCTCCGGAAGGTAGCAAAAAATGAGTTTTGCTACCTTTTGCTCCTTTTTAAGTTATTGAATAATGCTGTGTTCGGTAAGTCTTTGGAGAATGTGTTAATGTACATTTGCTGAATAAATGGTTAGGTAGATACGGTGCTGAGTCATATATCTCAAAATCTGAGTTTAAGACATGCACTATATTTTCAGAAAACTTGGTAGCTGTTGAGATGAAAAAGTTGGAGGTATATTTAAACAAACCTGTGTATGTAGGTCACGCTATTCTCGATCTTGCTAAAACGACCATATATAATTTTCAATATGACTATTTGGCTGAAAGGTTTGGTGAAAACATTACGACTTGCTTACAGATACCGATAGTGTAATCGTAGAGATACGGGAAAAAGATCCCTATGAGACTACCCTAAAGACAATAATATTTATGGTATCCCCAGGTTAACAAGAAGGTGTTGGGTATGATAAAGGATGAAAATAAGGGCTGCATTATGACTGACTATTTAGGACTCCGATCTAAGTTATACACGACAAAAGTAGCTATCACAGATATTGAGATCAAAAAAAAAAGAGGGAGGAGTTGAAAGATCAGAAGTATGAGGATGATGAAATTGACAATATTATTAATAATTATGGCATGACAAAGAAGGCGAAAGGGGTTAAGAAATCTGTTGTAAACACTAACATTACATTCGAGGACTATGTTAAGTGTTTAGATAACTTTACGACAAAGATGGCATCGCAAAATCTTATACGCTCAGATAAGCACCGTGTTTATACCATAATACAAAGCAAGATTGGGCTAAGTCCCTATGATGATAAAAGACATCACCTTCCGGAGTCTTATGATACGCTTCCATGGGGGCACTATTTAATTAATAATCTTGAGATGGATGTTGATTAACACACAGCAAGATTTCAATAAGCCAACTCTTTTCTAACTTTTATCCACATTTAGTTAACTTTAAGATGGATGTTAATTGTATATTGACATTTTTAAAACTGAATTTATTTATTACAACTACAATATTGATAAATACATTATTACAGCTAACATAATGCTTAATACATCTGGAACACACCTTTTTATTATATTCCTTTTCTCAACCTTTCCCTCATTCATCGTTTTATATCGTATGATAATTCTAATAGCTTTTAGTTTTGTATATATTATTTTTAATTAAGATACTTAAGATTAGCACATATACAAAAAAAGATGTTTAGCTATGACCACTAAAAAGATATCTGATATGGACCGCTGGCAAATTAATGAACCGATCTTATTAAGTTAGGATCTAGTGTTCGTGTAGCCTCCTAGCAAGATAATCAATAATGGTTGTCTTTACCCCGATTTAGTTTTAAGTCTGTTCTTCGATAGCCTGTCCCAAAACAGGAGTCGGAGAAATCCCTAGTTTTAAGGTTAGGCAACCTAGAGTTATCGACTAACCCTCTCAATAATTCATTTTTAAATGAACGCCAAAGTTTCTTAACATAAAAGATGTCCATCAGATCAACAAAAAGATGTCTACTAAACCAAGTTAAATCATGTGCTGATCTTAGTAAAGTTAAGTATATTGTTATTATATATATTATCATATAATGTAAAATAATTCATTCCTACTAACCATCATCCCTACTAACATGACAGTCGATGTAGTCGTACCTTCACGTTGGTGACTGTTGTTAAGAACATAGTTTTTCTGTTTTTCAGCAAATTTATGTTCGAACCAAATTGACTACCTTTTATGCATTGCATGCTTACATAACTTTTTATACCTCGCTTTACAGATACATTCCATCGCTTCGATACCAACATTCCATTTAACCATTACTTACTGCTGACCTTGCTAACATATTTTACATGCAGTCTATGTAACTATTTCTTACCAGAGACCCGAAGCACAATACCAACCTACAAAACATAATATTACCCAAACTGCCGTAGATAAAATATAGTATGCAACTCACCATTTGTATTCGCTAATTTTGTATATCACCCGAATTGTCATAGGTAAAATATAGTATGCAACTCCTCATTTTGTATTCGGCGATTTTTATATCACTCGAATTGTCGTAGATAAAATATAGTACGCAATTCACCATTTATATTCTATAATTTTTATAATATTACTCGAACTGCCGTAGATACTCATATACAGAATAATAGTGCTGTATAGTAATGTAAGTTCCTTGTATAGTCATATTCAATCAAAGAAGATTATGTTGTAGATGTTTGTTGGTTTGGTCATACTGTAAGAATGGTATACGTTCCTATTCGTTTTATTTTCGGCGATAGCAGCTACTGTACGTTATATATCCATTTAAATGGCATATGAATTGTTGCGAGATAAAGAGAGAGGGGCTCAGGTAGGATTCATGTTGAGCAGCGATCGTTAGGCTGATATCTTTATCGAATAAGATTTTTTATTATGGTTTGGATATACTGTACGAATGGTATATGCTCGTTGTAAAGAGCAGGTGTATGATTGATGTGGGATCCATGTATTGATCGGCCACTGTAGACTTGTATATTATGATGAATGTTTGGTGGTTTGGTCATACTGTAAAAATGGTATACGTTCCTATCCGTATTATTTCCTGCGATAGCAGCTACTGTACGTTATATATCCATTTCAATACAAAGAGAGATATACAGAGAGAGGGGCTTTTTTTCGGTAAGATCTGTTTTTACCCCCTCCCCTTTCATTTAACGGGTTACATATAGCAATCTGACCAATTACAATGGAGATATACCGTAATGCCGATTTGGTATTGTCTTTGTATTTTAACATATTCATTTTATCACATTCGCTACCATCTCCCCTATTCATCGATACCTTGCACGTTGTTGTACGTTGAGTAGTTTAGACGTTACAAGCTTAGTGTCCTTCTGGCCTTGCCCTTGCGTTTTATTTTTAACTAAACATATTCGTTACCACCTCCTCTTTTCATTGATACCTTCTAGGTTGTTGTACATTGAGTCGTTCTCCTCACCGTTCCAACGAGTCCTCGTGCGTCACAATCTGACCAATACCAACGGAGATACGATATAGCGCTGTTTTGGCACAGTCTTTGCGTTTGATTTTATCTCGACGTGTTCCTCGTTTCCTCTGCTTTCCAACGATACCCTACACGTCACGATTCGACGAGCCGTTTTACCCCCACCACAAAATGAGACAAAAATGAGCAGAATGAACCTTAGCGATTTCTTATGGGATTTTACATGGGAAAATACGCCGAACCCGTGCTGCCACTTTACTTATCTGAATTGTCTGGATTGTCCGTAAATCAAAATAATAACTTAACTATTGATTATGATTTTAATCACTTTTTGACAATTTCTTATTACAAAAAAAAGAAAAATCATAAATTGTTTTTAATGAAATCCATGATATACCTTCTTTATGAAAATTCAATTGTTTCTCGGCTTTTGATTATTTAAGAAATCCGCAATTTCATACTTGAACAATATCGAAATAAATTAAAATTAATATCTGTATGATATTTTCATTTCTGCAAATAGTTTCATAATTCTATCTCCTATCAAAACTAGAGATACATATCTGTGAAAACTTATTTTAAAATATATGTCATGTAACTTAATTTATATGAAATCTATCTACTTCGAGTTCTTTTAATATTAGAATTTCCGCTAAATTGATTAGTCTAAGTCCCAGTTGTCTAGCTTAGCTTATTAACGCCTACAATGACGTCGTTTTCTACAACAAGTGGTCGTAGTATTTGGGGCGTGCTTATTTTCATATACAGTATACTCCCTCTATACTGAACACGGTTATTACGAGGTTTCGCTTATAACGAGGTACATTAGATGTCCCGTGAAATTTCTATTGACCTACAACCCTCTATTGCGAGGTAAATTTGGTTAAAACGAGAGAAAATAAGATTGAAAAACGTGTGTTTTACGTTTTGGACCAGCCGTAGCTATAAATAAATACCCTTTTTTACTGCCGTCCGCAATAAACTCCTTACAATTTATTATTCTTAGTTGGAAATTTACAATTTATGATTCACAAGTGTCATTGTAGGGGGTTGACCATTCACACCTAATAATATATGTCCTAATAGACAAGATGTGGAAAGTATTTTAAAGGTTGTCAGATACTTTATCCAAAGACAAAATACAAATGAAGAAGCATAAAACTGTTTTACATCTTTAGAAAATATGATAGATAGAATACTGGACAATTTAAAGCAGTCAAAAATGACAGTGTTCCTCCAATTGCAGAAGCAGTAGTTTATGTTATTATTGAAAATATGCTTTATACAGATTTACCGAATACAGATTTTTTGTTTTAACGTACATCATTGACAATAAAAGTAAACAAATCTGTTTTGTTTTAATGTATTTCTGTGACAATAAAAGTAAACAACTTTTTTTTTTAAACGCCATTCAAACAATATTTATTAGCATCTTATATTGCCGCGAATGGCTTCACTATATAAAGTTAATGTTTTAGAAACCTAAATATTCATGTTGCCGAGAGGGGGCATTAGGGCCTGTAGGACCCATCGCCGGCTCTTCGGACTTTTTCCTGTCTCCGGAATTGGAACGGGTGTTTACCATCTTCGTTTGTCGCTGGTGAAATGGGTCGATACTGTTACCGTTACAGAATAACCGTTACAGCGACAGTACCTGTTACAAGTAACGGTTCCAAGGAACAGTTACAAAATAACAGATCAAAAATGGAAAACAGAACAGGTAAAATAATCTAAGTATTCCTTGACTTACGAAAGAAATAACTTAGTAAACAAGGAAATAAAATGGTATATAAAAATACAATGCACAGAAAATGTTTCTAATTGTTTCTTGACTTACGGAAGAGACAACTTAGAATGAGAAGTAAAATACACAAGAAGAACAAAGAAGAACAGAAAAGTGTAGAAATATTCCTAAGTGTTTCTTGACTTACGGAAGAAACAACTTAAGACAGAAATATAGATAAATGAAATATGTAAATATGAAACAATGTATGGAAATATATCTAAGCGTTTCTTAGAACAAAAAAAAACAAACGAGAGAATCAAATATAGTAAAATAAGAATACAAATATTTGTAAGTGTTTCTTGACTTACGGAAGAAACAACTTAAGACAGAAATATAGATAAATGAAATATGTAAATATGAAACAATGTATGGAAATATTTCTAAGCGTTTCTTAGAACAAAAAAAAAACAAACAAGAGAATCAAATATAGTAAAATAAGAATACAAATATTTGTAAGTGTTTCTTGACTTACGGAAGAAACAACTTATAATAAGAAAATCAAATACAGAAAAGATATGGAAATATTGCTAAGTGTTTCTTGACTTACGGAAGAAACAACTCAGCATGAAATGGTAAAATAAAAGAGACAAATATATTAAGAAAATATCTCAGATAAATATCGGAAATAATAATGCAATAATGATTATGAAAATATTTCTAAGTGTTCTTTTGACTTACCGGAAAGGAATGACTTAGGCACACAATAAAATTAACAAGTCAAATATCAAAGAAATATTTCTAAGAGTTCTTTGACTTACCGGAAAGAACTACTTAGACACAAAGTACAAAATCAAATTTATAAAATAGAAAAAAAGTAAGGTAAATATTTCTAAGTGTTCTTAACTTACAGAAGAACAACTTAGATACAAAATACAAGAAAAATAAACAATCAAAATAATCAAATAAAATATCAAATAATCAGTATATGAACAAATATAAGTCAAAGTAATATTCTAACCTGAAAAGGTCTGAATATACAATAAAATATAAATGGTTATCAGGAAATAAGAAATAAAACAATAACTTAGTTGGAACAATAATAGCACCGACTAGGTCTACAGTAGAAGAGGCAAGCTCGACTGACCGATGAGAGAAATTCCGTCTGCTTTTATATAAAACAAATCCTTTGTTTTACTTAGTAAAAGTGGAATTTCCCTACATCGAGTCAATTAGAAATTCGGATTTGCCCACACTTGGAATTTCCAAGTATTTCTCCGAATTTCTAAATGCGTCCGGCACGGCGGTCAGCTTCTCCCTGACACGCCTCCGGAGACATCCCCCCCCTCTGAAAGACCTAACGGTGCTAAAAAAAATTTATTAATAAAAAAAGATCAAACAATACAATAATACAAAAAGTCCTTAACCTAAAAAAGAAATACAATACAAAGAAATACAATACAAAGAAATACAATTCAAACTTACGCTAGCGACTAAGATATATTACACTTAACTATTATAACATCCAGATGACCCAGGTGGTACAGGTGGTCCCGGTGGTCCAGGTGTTTCGGCCAGGCTACTTAATTCACCCGGCTGGTGCCTAACGGCGTTTCAGAACACGTAGAGTTACTCGATTCACCCTGGTGTCTGTAACATTTCGTAACAGGGCCCCGTTATCCTCAGCTGTTCTGGCAGGGCTACTTAATTCACCCTGAGGAAGGTCTTACGACGTCGTGAAGATATAAGGTTACTCAGTTCACCTTGATATCTACACGTGTCGTAATAAACCTTAATCCTGCTCTGGAGGTTCGTCCCTAGGTGGAGGAGCAGCGCGGATGTCATCTACATGGATGGTCCTATTCACGTCCCGGTCGCGGTGTATCTCATAGGTATGATCGCCTAGCACCTTCAGGATCGTGTGTGGTCCCGTCCATGTCGGTCCGCAGTTCCCTCGGACGTGGTTCCTCACCATGACCTGCTCTCCTTCGATGAACCTCCTGGCTGGTGGAGCGTTAGGGTTGTCAGGAAACATGTTCCTGGCATATGCAGTGGCCTTTTGAACTGCTCTGGCAACCCTTTCGTCTCGTCTGGCTGCGGTGTTTGCCAGACGATTCTCACGCTGTGTTTCTTCTGCGCGCCGTGGCAGATAGCCTAGCAGAAGTTCAGCGGGTGTTTCCTGGGTGGCCTCGTTCCTCCGTGTCCTTAGGCTGAACATGATGTCAGCCAGGTAGGATTCCCATTTCGGATCATTTGCGGTCTTGCATCGTGCGCGGAGTCCCTTCTTGAGTTCCTGAGCTCGGCGTTCAACCGGGTTGGCCCTCTGGTGGAATATAGGGCTAAATTCGGCTCTGATGTTGTGCCGTCTCAGGAATCTCTCCCACGCGTCTGTCCGGAATTGGGCTGCGTTATCCGTGATGAGGGTGGTAGGTTTCCCCCAGCGGCCGCAGATTTCTTCTTGGAGGAACTGGATGATGTCTCGGCTCTTTGTGGATTGGACACATCGATATTCCACCCAGTTGCTCAGACAATCTGTCGCCAAGAGGATGTATCGGTTGCGGGTTCCTCTGGCTGGTGGATAAGGTCCTAAAATGTCAAAGGACACTCTCTCCCAGGGGTTGGTGGGTTCCCTGGGTATCACAGGAGCTGTTGGCTGTCGTGGGGCAGCTTTGGTTCTCAGACAGGTCAGGCAGGACTTGACGTAAGCACGAACATCCTTTGATAAGGTGGGCCAGTAATAGATGTTCTTAATGGCCCGGATGGTCTCGTCTTGTCCTGGGTGGTTGGCCTCGTCTGAGTCATGGTAGGCCTTCATCACATCCGTCCGGAGGGATGGGGGTACTACCAGTGTCCTGTGCTCTGGTCCAGCGTTGTAGTATACGGCGGTGTCCACTAGTTCGAATTCACGGAGAAGGTTTTCCTCGACTTCGTTCCGCGGTCCTCGTCCAGAGATCTTTAGGTAGCGTCTCCGAAACCGCTGCATGCCGGGGTGAATCTGGTGGCTTCTCCGGATCTTATCCTGGAGTGGTAGGTCCACCAGATCGTCGAGGATGGGGTTGGTATCCTCGTCTTCGTCGACGTCCTCCATCATGCATAGTAGGGGGAAGGGGTCATCTTCTTCCACGTCTGGTGTGGGCCAGCTGAGTCGCACCACTTCCTCGTCTTGATCAGCTTCTTCTTCTCTTTCTGTGGTCGGGTTCCTGGACAGGTGGTCAGGGAGTTCGTTTACTTTACCTGGGATGTGTACCGTGGTAAAGTTGAACTCCTGTAGTAGTAAGGCCCAACGGGATAATTTGGCCTTGTCTTCCTTGAACCGGTGGAGCCACAGGAGAGCTTGGCTGTCGGTATACAGCGTGAAGTGCTGATCCTGGAGGAAGTGCTTGTACTTCTTGAGTGCCCAAACTAATGCGAGGCACTCTTTCTCGTTGATGTGATAACGAGTCTCGGCTGGTTTCAACTTTGTAGAAGCGTATGCGATGACCCTCTTGTTGTCCTGGGTTCCTTGGAACAGGACTGCGCCCATGCCGACATCGGAGGCGTCTGTCTGGAGGCAGAACGGTTTGGACGCGTCTGGTCGGTGAAGTAGGAGATCTCCCTCGATTTCTATCTTGAGGCGTTGGAAGGCGTCCTCTGCGGCGTCCGTCCATTGTAGGCGTCTCTTGTTGCCCTTGGTGAGGTCTGTCAAAGGCGTGATGATATCTGCAAATCGAGGGATGAAATCTCTCAACCAGTTGGCTGTCCCGATGAAACTTCGCAGCTGCTTCATTGTCCGTGGGGTGTCGAAGCCTCTGATCTTCTCCACGTGTTTCTCCAGAGGTTGAGTATTGGCTGAAGTGATTTTGTGCCCCAGGTACTCCAGTTCGTCCGCCGCGAATTTACACTTCTTGAGTGATGCCCATAGTCCGTGTGTTCGAAGCCTCTCCAGAATTAGGCGAAGGTGGTTCTGGTGTTGGGTCCAGTCTTCGGAGTATATGATGATGTCGTCCATATACACCTTGATGAATACATCTATGTATCCCGCGAAGACTGAAGTCACGAGCTTCTGGAACACGGCTGGTCCGTTCTTCAGGCCAAAGGGCATCACGGTGAATTCATAGGAGGACCCATCGGGCAGGCTGAAGGCTGTCTTAGGGCTGGAGTCCTTGTGCAAGGGAACTTGCCAAAATCCACTCTTCAGATCTAGGGTGGTAAAGATCTGAGCTGTGCCAATCTCTTTGATGGAGTCGTGGATCGGTGGCATGCTGGAGGCTTCATCGATGGTTACATTGTTGAGCTTCCTGTAGTCCACGCAGAAACGGGGGGTGCCATCCTTCTTGGTTACAATAACCACCGGGCTATTGTAAGGAGATTTGCTGGGGCGGATGACTCCTGCGGCTAGCATCTCTCTCACCTCCTTGGCCATTATCTGCTTTTTCTCCGTGGAATACTTGTAGGGCTTAACGTTTATCGGTGTGGCGTCGGTCACTTCGATTGTCATCTCCGTGGCCTTGGTGGTCGGTTGGCGTAGACGGTCGTCGAAAACGTCATCGTATTCCTGAAGCAACTTCTCGACTTGTTGGAAAGCGAAGGGTGGAGCTTGATGGGGTTCCAGTCGCTGTGTCTTGGACTGCCTCTTTGCTTGGTTCTTCCAGTAGACGGTGGTTCTGCAGGTGGTGCCGACGTGTAGACATTTACGGGGTATGTCTACATTGGCCTCTTCCTGCTCCAACCAAGGCATCCCTAACACAACGTCGTGGTTCAAGTTCTCCATGACCACGCAGTTGACAGTTGACTCCAAGGCTTCGATGGTGATTTTGACATCAGCAGTCCCTAAGGTGCGGGACGTGCTGCCCGTGCACGCCAACTGAACCAGTCCTGATCCTCGTTGTAGGTCCCGTCTCCGGATCAATCTCTGGTGGATAAAGTTCCCAGATGCGCCGGTGTCGATCAAGATCTTCACGCGTTGGTTGTTGATCCGTCCATGGAGTTGAGGGAGGCCTGTCGTCGAGGGTTGGGTCTGAATCGGGTTCAGTTGGGGCACCATCTTCACAACAGGGTTTAGTTGGCGCCCCTGTTGGCGTTTCCCTGGTTCTGAGGCAGTGGGGGTGGAGGTTGGTCCATCCTGGGTTGCCTATTAGGGTTCCTCCATTCCTCCATGGCTTCTGGGTGACGTGGGGGATTGCTGTTGCGGTGGGGACGGTATGATTGTCGCTGCTGTTGCGATTGCTGCTGGGCTTGCTGTTGGGGTCTGTTTGCGGCGGCGTTCCTGCGGGTGTCTGCTTCCATTCCCTGGGCGATCGTCAGGAGGTCTTCTTCTGTCTTCGGGATGTTTAGACGTAGGCAGATTGAGATGTCCGGTCGCAGTTGGTTCACAATTGTGATGCATCTTTGTTCTTCAGGGGTGTGTGGGGTGAGACGTCTGAACAGGGCAGCTTTTCCATTGATGAAGTCCTCCGTCGGTTCGTCTTTCCGTTGATGTTCGCCATAGAGTCTGGACGTGAGGGCTGAGAGTGCGGCGGGATCGTTGTACTTCCTCAGGAGGCGGTCTCGGAATGTGGTGTATGGCAAGTCCGTATGGGAAAATTTCTGGGCCCATTTCTTCGCATCACCATGGAGAGAATTGTCGATGAGGTAGTCGATCCAGTTGTCTTCATCTACATCGTATTTAGTGAGAAAATTCTCGGCTTTGGTCAGAAAGCTGAGGGGGTTCTCGGTGTCCCGGCCTGAGAATTGTGGGGGCTTCATGTATGAAATTCTGGGCTTCGGTGGCTCAGGTTGAGGCATCTGTGGTGTCGTGCCTTGGGTGGTTGAAAGGGCCGTCATCGCTTGCATCAGTGCAGCTATGAAGTCAGCGGTTGAAGGCTGGCTTGAAGACGGTCCTGGGGTCGTAGGCTCGGATTTTTGTTGGGCGCCATGTTGCCGAGAGGGGGCATTAGGGCCTGTAGGACCCATCGCCGGCTCTTCGGACTTTTTCCTGTCTCCGGAATTGGAACGGGTGTTTACCATCTTCGTTTGTCGCTGGTGAAATGGGTCGATACTGTTACCGTTACAGAATAACCGTTACAGCGACAGTACCTGTTACAAGTAACGGTTCCAAGGAACAGTTACAAAATAACAGATCAAAAATGGAAAACAGAACAGGTAAAATAATCTAAGTATTCCTTGACTTACGAAAGAAATAACTTAGTAAACAAGGAAATAAAATGGTATATAAAAATACAATGCACAGAAAATGTTTCTAATTGTTTCTTGACTTACGGAAGAGACAACTTAGAATGAGAAGTAAAATACACAAGAAGAACAAAGAAGAACAGAAAAGTGTAGAAATATTCCTAAGTGTTTCTTGACTTACGGAAGAAACAACTTAAGACAGAAATATAGATAAATGAAATATGTAAATATGAAACAATGTATGGAAATATATCTAAGCGTTTCTTAGAACAAAAAAAAAACAAACGAGAGAATCAAATATAGTAAAATAAGAATACAAATATTTGTAAGTGTTTCTTGACTTACGGAAGAAACAACTTAAGGCAGAAATATAGATAAATGAAATATGTAAATATGAAACAATGTATGGAAATATTTCTAAGCGTTTCTTAGAACAAAAAAAAAAACAAACAAGAGAATCAAATATAGTAAAATAAGAATACAAATATTTGTAAGTGTTTCTTGACTTACGGAAGAAACAACTTATAATAAGAAAATCAAATACAGAAAAGATATGGAAATATTGCTAAGTGTTTCTTGACTTACGGAAGAAACAACTCAGCATGAAATGGTAAAATAAAAGAGACAAATATATTAAGAAAATATCTCAGATAAATATCGGAAATAATAATGCAATAATGATTATGAAAATATTTCTAAGTGTTCTTTTGACTTACCGGAAAGGAATGACTTAGGCACACAATAAAATTAACAAGTCAAATATCAAAGAAATATTTCTAAGAGTTCTTTGACTTACCGGAAAGAACTACTTAGACACAAAGTACAAAATCAAATTTATAAAATAGAAAAAAAGTAAGGTAAATATTTCTAAGTGTTCTTAACTTACAGAAGAACAACTTAGATACAAAATACAAGAAAAATAAACAATCAAAATAATCAAATAAAATATCAAATAATCAGTATATGAACAAATATAAGTCAAAGTAATATTCTAACCTGAAAAGGTCTGAATATACAATAAAATATAAATGGTTATCAGGAAATAAGAAATAAAACAATAACTTAGTTGGAACAATAATAGCACCGACTAGGTCTACAGTAGAAGAGGCAAGCTCGACTGACCGATGAGAGAAATTCCGTCTGCTTTTATATAAAACAAATCCTTTGTTTTACTTAGTAAAAGTGGAATTTCCCTACATCGAGTCAATTAGAAATTCGGATTTGCCCACACTTGGAATTTCCAAGTATTTCTCCGAATTTCTAAATGCGTCCGGCACGGCGGTCAGCTTCTCCCTGACACGCCTCCGGAGACATTCATATGTATGCACAGTATTATTGTTGTTGGATATAACGAGATCTGCTTATAACCAGGTAATTAGTCTGCCATTTCAGTTCTCGCTATAGAGGAAGTCTACTGTACTTCGTTTTATTGGTGTTTATTATTAAACCCATTTTTGTAGCTGATTCTTTTAATGCTACATATGCATCTCGCACAGCGTTTTCCGTTCTCCCAACAGTATTGATATCATCAGCATATGCCAGGATTTGCACAGGTTTATTATATATTGAAACAGTGGTTGTAATTTGTGATATACGTATTACTTTTTCCAGAGCCAGATTGAATAGAATACAGAAGAGAGAACCTCCCTCGCGCAGCCCGTTATTTATTTTAAAGGGTTCATAGAGTTCCCTCTGAATTCGTACTCTAAATTCAACTGTTTCCAGAGTTCTTCTTCTTGAGCCTTAAGTAATCCAATTTTGGACATAGGCCTCCCTCAAATCAATCCAGTGTCTTCTATTTTGCACCACTTGCTTCCAGTTGTGTCCTCCAATCTTCTTAATGTCATCAGCCCATCTTATTTGTGGTCTTCCTCTGCTGCTCTTTCCTAACCATGGCCTCCACTGTTGCATTTCGTGGTTCCATCTCTTATCCTTCAGTCGAGCATTGTATCCTGCGAAGCTCCATTTTAATTTGGCAGCATGTTCTCCTGCTTCTTTTACTTTGGTTTTGCTTCTAATCCATTTGTTTGTTTTTTTTTGTCAATAAGTCTTACCTCGAGCATTGATCTTTCCATCTCTCTTTGTGCTTTTACTATTTTATCCATATTGGACTTGGTGAGTGTCCACGTCTGTGAACCATACGTGAGTATAGGGAGGATACACTGATCGTAAATTCTGGTTTTCAAATACTGTTCTATTTTAGTGCTTTTCAAGATCGAACTCAGTTATCCAAATCCTGCCCACGCTAACCTTATTCTTCTGGTAATTTCGGCAGTTTGATTTTATTTGTGAATTCTCATTATCTGTCCCAGGTAGATGTATTCAAGAGTTAGTTTTATTAAATTTACCAACTGATTTGGTATTTATAGCTCTTTCATTGCTTTGAACATTTGTCTTCTATTCATAGAATTGAAGTATAAGAAGAATAGAATGTTTTGTAGTCTATAAATATGTGATGAGTATCAATTCAATATTCCAGTGTTTTTCCAAAATTTGTTTCAGGGTTGCAACCTGATGAATCGATTTACCACATCTAAAATACATGTGGTCGATTTACCACATCTAAAACAAGACGTATTTTCCTACTATTCGTTTTGCATATGGTGCCATACGATAAGATAGTACTGTGAAAAATATTTTATACGCTGCATTTAGAAGCGTAATTCCTCTGTAGTTAGAGCATTCAAAGATATCTCCTGTTGTGTGTATGGTGCAAAGTATTCCAATGTTCCAATCATTGGGGAGAGATTTCTGGTTCCTCTTCCCTTTCTTCTGTTTTTCTTTCCTTTTTTCTTCCCTTTTTTCTTTTTGGCCATTTTTTTCCATTGACGAAAAAGAAGAAGTAGTTCGAGAACATTTAAGACGACATCGAAAATTCTTAAAATGTCTAGTGAAATTTGGAACGCCAGAAAAAATATATATAACAAATGTTTTGACAGTTGGGGAACAGTTGTGTTTTGAATGTTAAAGTTTATAGTTGTCAGTTAGTTAAAAAAGTATTGTAATATTGTTGGTGTATAAAATTAATTTTCAAGAAGTGTAAAATTGGTGACAGCGATGGGATAAAGAAATATTTAGCAGTTGTTAATGGTAAATACAAGATCCACTGAGTTTGACAAAGAAATGGATACGTCCGGACCCCCTGCAAGGTTTTTAAAAATGAAAGAAGGTGAAGGGAAGCGTATACAAGAATAAAAAGAGGAAAATGAGAAGCGTTGGCTAAACGAAAAATCTGAAAAGAAGAAGCGTAGGCAAGAAGAGAAAGCGGAAAATGAGAAGCGTTGGCAAGAAGAGAAAGCGGAAAATGAGAAGCGTAGACAAGAAGAGGAAGAGGAAAAGGAGGGAGTAGAATAGATAAAAAAAAATAGAACAACACCAAAATGATTTAAAATCTAATTTACAAATACAAATAGTTGAGTTAGAAAAAAATAATAATACCCAAGCTTCTTTATCTAATATTTCAGTAACTAACGTCGAATCTAAACAAACCTTCTATAATTCATAATATATTACCTTCCATAATTGAACCAGGTACAATTAGAACTAGTAAAATTTTAAAACCACCCATATTCTATGGTCAGACAGCATGGGAAACTTATCGTTTTCAATTTGAAGCTGCAGCTAGAGCCAATGGCTGGAATGAAAAAGAAATGGCAGATATTTTGATAATGTCGCTTCGAGGACAGGCAGCAACCGTTTTGCAATTCCTTCCTTAAGATGCACCCAATTATACCTCTCTCGTTGAAGCTTTAGAGACAAGATGTGGAGAGCAGCATCTAAAGCAGGTTTTCCAAAGTCAGCTAAAAATTCGATAAACATAACGAAAGCCTGCAAGAATTTGAAGCCGACATTAAAACACTATTGCACTTGGCATACCCTCAGACACCTAAAGATTTTCTGAAACAAATTGGAATACGGGCATTCATAGATGGACTATAGGATGATGAAATGCAACAAGCTCTCAGATTACAACATCACAAATCACTAAATGGAGCACTAGTCTCAGCCCAGGAGTATGAAGCGGCAATAAGCATTTCCATATCTCGCCCAAAATTAAGAGAAATTATACAACTATTTCAGTTCCATACCCCTTAACTTTCCTTGATACAGCCAGTACATCTGTTTGGGTTTTAAACCCCGTTTGTTGACATATCCTAAGACATATCTAAAGGGAAAGCTTTACTTTGTTGGATATTATTTCAAGACGGACGTTCCATGGAAGTCGCTTATTTCAAATTCTCTAGATAGACTGGGTATCCAGATATTATCTTCACTTTATCTCCTTGTGAAAATGACTACTACCGTCTTGTTAGAACTGATAGAGTGTTTTTCCCTTTCGCACCCCCTAGTATGGATATTAAATGAAGGTTATAGTGTACTGGGTACAACATTTCAATATTTATCTCTCATCATTATTCTTCTTCTTCAGATGCAAATCCACTAATGGATGTTAGCGATCACATTTTCCATTAATTCTCTATTTCTTGCAATATGTATCAGAGATTGTATGTCGTTAATCCCTGTCCATTGCCTTATGTTTCGGAGCCAGGACATCTTGCGTCCCATTCCTCTCTTGCCTTCAATTCTACCCTCGATTATAAGTTGGAGGAACTGGTATTTTTAATTTCGCATGATGTGATTTAGATACGCCGTTTTCCTTTTCTTTATGGTTTCGAGATATATATATATATATATATATATATATATATATATATATATATATATATATATATATATGTATATATTTAATAGATCATATATACATATATCATCCTCATAGGATTGTACTTTTCCCCCCTGTGAATCAAGAAGCGGGATCAGGTCATCCACCAGAAGTGACCACAGGATTGAAGAAAGCACTCCTCTCTGTAGGCACCCACTAACTGTTTTAGCCACAGCCTTCTTTCCTTAGAGATTTCTTAGAATCAGTGTATTTTTCAGCATTGCTTTGATCCAGTTACGTACAGTAGTGGATATGCTTTTGATGCTAGGAATCTTAAGCTAGCGGGGACAAATGAGAGGAATCCAATTTAAACTACGTAATATTTTTTATCCATTTTTCACAAATTTAATACCACCCTAATAATTTTTCACCACCAAACCAGCCTTAAGGGGAGCGATTCTGCTGGCTTAAGGTTTAAGCTAGCAGAATTCGAAAATAAAGCTTTTTGCTTATGGCGTATTTTTTACACATTTTTTACTAATTTATTACCACTCTAATAATTTTTTACCACCAAACCACCCTTAATGGGAGCTATTCTGCTGGCTTACGGTAAAAGCCAGTTAAATTCTAAAAAAAATATTCATGATATACCAGTGTTCTGCTAGGTTTTTACACATTTATTACCACACTAGTAATTATTCACCTCTCAACTACTCCTTATAAGAAGTCAATAATTCTGTTGGGTTAATATTTAAGGTAATAAAAATATCTTTTTACAATTTTACTGTACTCTACCTATAACTGAAAGTATAAATTGTTTACCAGGTTTTTACTGAATTTTATCCACCCTGATAATTTTATAATAGTTTAAAGTTCAAGCTAGCAGAATTCGAAAATAAAGCTTTTTGCCTATGACATATTTTTTACCCATTTTTCACCAATTTATTACCACCCTAATATTTTTTTACAAATAAACTACCCTTAAGGGAAGCGGTTATGCTGGCTTACGGTTCAAACTAGCAGAATTAAAAAAAATATTTATGATATATCACAGTGTTCTGCTAGGATTTTACGAATTTATTACCATCTTGATAATTTTTTACTCCTCAATTACCCCTCATCGAAAGTCAATAATTGTGTAATTAAGGAGAAAAATTCTTTTTTTTTTTAAATTCACTGTCCTCTACTTATAAGAGAAATAAAAAAGTGTTTTTTAAGTATTTACTAAACTTTAACCACCGTGATAATTTTGCACTCCTAAACCAATCTTATTTGGAAACATTTCTACTATAATAGCTTAATATTTGAGCCAGCGAAAGAAGAAAACAAAATATTTTTGAAGCTATAATCCTGTTAGGTTAAAATTTATAGCGATTTTTTTTTATATTTCACTGTACTCTACTTATAATTGAAATAAAAAAGTGTTCTGGTAAGTTTTTGCTACACTTTCGCCACCCTGTTAATTTTCCACCACTAAAGCAATCCAATTTGGAAAAGTTATTTCAAAATTTAAATAAAAATTTTGAAATAATACATGATTCTACTCGATTTTTACTAATGTTTCGCCTCTCAACTAACCCGTGGTAGCTTAGGTTAAAATAAAAAAAGTAATTTTTAAATACCACTGTGTGCTACAAATCTTTTCCAATTCATTTACCACCTTCACAATTGTTTACCCCTTCTATGAAAAGCCCATAATTCTGCTAGGTTAAATTTTGAACTGACAAAACAAAATTTAAAACGGTATTTTTAATAATTTTTTTGTATTGTACTTTTATTTCAACTTTTTACTATTTTTTGCTATCTTCATATTTTTCACCTAACATACTGGGCGTAAATTCTGTACTTTAAGCTCTAATTTTGGGGACGTAAAGTCATACTTTTTCATCTGGTATAAAAAAAATGCACGTTTTCGTATTTCAGGAGTTAAAAATCAACTCTAGACGTGATCGTACGTAAATTAATTTGCACTTGTTTTTAATATTAAAAATTACTCAAAAACCATTATGCATTAATTGCATAAACTCAAATTATAGCATGCATTTTATGCAACAAGAAGCAAGGGACAACGTACCTCTAATATACTTAAAACAAGTGCAAAAACGTGTTGTAAGAGCAACAGGTGTAAGTTTATCCACCATACAAGCCATTTCGAAGGAAATGAAGTGCATCGAAGATGGTACTGCATCAAGCTTTAGTACTCCAAATAAAAAATATGTCGGCTTTAAAATCTAAGTTGGATGAGTGCGACAAAGGGGTGCTTTGTCAATTTATTATTAATTTTTGTACTACAGAAAAACAAGTTCCAACTTTACGACGAATACATAGAAAATTTGCCACTGAGTACAACTACGATGGTTCGCGTGAATCATTGAGAAAAGCAATGAGGGACATAGGGTTTCGTTGGAGAAAAACAAAAAATAATAAAAAACTTTTAATGGAAAAACCTGAAATCCAACAGTTGAGACGTAAATTTCTTCAAGATATAAAAAAATACCGAGAAGAGAAGCGTCCTATCATATACATAGACGAAACCTACATTCATTATTCCCATACTCACTCGAAAAGTTGGAGCGACAATTCCAATGAGGGATTACGTGCTCCGATTTCAAAAGGTCATTACTGATAATAGTGCATGCAGGTGGTGAAAACGTGTTTGTGAAAAATGCTTATTTGAAATTTAAATCAAACACAAAAACAGGTGACTACCACAGTGAAATGAATTGCGGAAATTATAAAAAATGGCTTCAGGAAATGCTTATTTCCAATAGTCCTCCATGTAGTGTCCTGGTTGTTGACAATGCTTCTTATTACAACGTGCAAGTTGAAAAGTGTCCTAATATGAGTTCAACGAAAAATGTCACAAAAGAGTGGCTAAGACAACGCAATCTGCCTTTTTCAGAAGATATGTTAAAAGTAGATCTTTACAGCATTATACGGTACTACTTTATTACGGTACTACGGCTGCCTCCGTATCATCCAGATCTCAACCCCATAGAATTAGTATGGGCAGCTATTAAGAAATAAGTGGCCGATAAAAACGATTTATTGGTTATAATTACCTTCTTTTATGTTTACTTGTTTTTATTTTGTAAATAAAATTATTTACTTTATTTATAGTTTTATCTCATTATTATTGTTTACTTATTTAGTGTAAACACATCTAAAATGTAAACCATTAAGGAGAAAAGCTAATGAATAAAAAATAAATGTGTTACGTATTTTTTAAATAATATCTACCTTCCTGTATAACTTGATTACGATTAAAAAGACATTAATGGATTACGTCAAATTCAACAAAATATTTCTCGCTAATGACTCCATACTAGGTATTTGTATAATTTGTATTATATCCAAATGTTTCTTAGTATTTAAATTTTTGCATTTAAAAAAAATTCTGAGGAAGACTGTACCTTATCACCAAACCGAGCGTTTACGTCTTCCCTCTTTTACTCTCCGAATGCGCGCTCTCTCTGATCTCTGCGCCGGCATCTAAGATTCTGAAACCTTTTCGTGTATTTGCCAAATAATACCTAATGAATACAAATCTTTTAACAATATATGCGCAAGGTATCCCGACCCTCCTTTATAATTAGGTAATTAGTGTAATAGATATAATAAAATTATTTCAATTTGAATATTTCTTATTTGGTAATTATTCTGTCAAATATAACAATTCCATTGTATTTACTAAAACTCAACATGATTTCAGTTATTTTATATTCATAAAAGGGACTTACGATTCAACTTCGCTTATCCATGTAGGGGAAAGGTAGGTAAAGTGGAATAATTACCGATTCAAGCTTGTATGCCGGTAGAAGTATTCGTCTTAAAAGTTTGAGTTTATGGAAGAAGCCACTTACGTTATACCCTACGTAGTACTGTTAAGAAATTAAACTAATATATCACCACTTCGGAGAAAAACGTCAAAAGTAAAAGTGGTGTAATATTCCACTTTACCCGCCATATTGGAGGTAAAGCGGAATACAAAAACTTAAAATGGATTAATATTATTTATTCAACTAAGCATATAAACCTAGCTCAGGAACATTGAAAAACCCTCGTCTTAACTGTTTTGGTTCATTAATAATCATTTTAATGTCCTTAATGTTGTAATCTAATACATCATCTTTATTAGGCTATTTGAAATATTTTTGCGTCCTTTCCATACACTTTACAGACGCTGATTCACCTGATTTTGAAATTACTAAACCGGGAAATGTTTGTCCGTTGTACTCTACAGCTACATATGTCCCTTCCTTAATATCTTCTGTTTTTATGGTAGGAATTTGAACTGGTAGGTCCAACTCTGAACCGCTGTCGGTGTCACTATAAATGCTGATGTTTGCATCATCTTCTTCTTCGCTGTCGCTTTGAAATAGTTGCTTCGTAACTTTCTTGGTTGGATTTTTTGGGGTCGGAGCCTTCAAATTCTTTAACTCTTCAATAAAAGGGGTAGAAGTTGCTACTATAGTTTTTCCTGATCGAGCCCTTTTCTTCGTTGGATTTTCGATATTTGAAGCGACCCGTGGGATAGGTAAAATATCCGCAGGACTAACAATAGTCTTATGGAGGAGAATGTCATTTGACACTGGAGTGGACGCTGATGGCAGGTTAGATGTAGCGAGTAGAGGCCCAGGACGATCAGTTGTATCTGCAGCCACGAAAACGTTTGGATCAAGTCTCTCAAACGGCCAAATACCCGTCTTCTTAAATCCTGAGATAGCTGTTGCCATACTAGCTGCCTTCAAGTAAGCTTCTCCGAAGAGAGGACCGACATCATGAATCGTCACAACTTTCCCCGGGTGGGTTCGCAGCCAAACTCGCACTGCCTGTTCATAGAAGGTCGACATGGGATACATAAATGATACGTCCAGTGGCTGAAGTCGACGTGTGCAATGTGGTGGTAGCACCAGGATGTCTACAAAGTTTTTCTTAGCAAGCTCTAAGACTTCAATGTTTTTTATGTGGGTTGAATGGCCATCTAAAATTAGTAAAACCCTGTCCTCGGAGGTAGGCTTCGCAAATTTAATAAAATGGTGAAACCAAGCCGTAAAGATTTCGGTCTGCATCCATCCAGAAGCATGCGTGAAAATTTTGGTATTCAGAGGAACTCCAATGTCGAATGTCAAGCGATGTCTCACCCGTGAAAAAATAAGAGCAGGAGGGATGTATTCCCCTGCAGCGTTGAAGCAAATTTCTGCAGTTGTAAGCGTACCTCTTTCATCTGATGATAAAACTCCTACTTGCTTTTTCCCCTTTTTTGAAATAATCTTTGAAGGCTTATTTGGCACGGTAGAGATTCCGGTTTCGTGACAATTATAGATGCGGTTAGGTTTGTAGTTGTGTTTTTGGTATAAGTCTTCCAATAAATCAAAGAACTTTCCGACACTAACTGCGTTAAATGCTGACGCTCGCGCTGCTGACGTTTTTTCTGGAAGTCGAAGTGAAAGAACTGGGTGCCGTTTCATGAAACCAAGCAACCATACTTTACCAGCTTCTTTCTTCTCATTATTGAATCTATGTTCAATGTTATTTCGTATGGCAAACTCGTAGGTAAGATATTTTAAGTCAGAAATAGTTAGCCCAAACAGGCGTTCTTCCATTTTAAGAATATAGTCTACCAACATCATCTCTTGATCTACCGTGAACACGCAACGGAATCGTCCAAGTTGCTTCACTAAACGTTCTTCTGGTGGTCGCTTTAATCTTCTAAAAAGAGTTGTCGATGGAATGTTATATTGTTTTGCAGAAGAATGAATTGATAAACCACCTTGACATGCAGTTAGAGCCTCAGCCATTGCCTTCTCGTCCCAACTCTGCTGCGAAGTCTTTCATTTGTAAAAATTAGGCATGCTAAAAAAATGTTGTCACTTAATAACATTGTTAAACTTTTAGGAGGTAAAGTGGAACGTCATTCCGCTTTACCCGCATCAACATTTTTTCTGTACAAACACGATAGCTACTAACCAAACGTGCTAATAAGTTAAAGAAAGAGTATTTATATCCACAAATAACCATTTTATACAATAGATAATAAATACGGTTAGAAAAACTTACCTGTTGCTGATAAGAAATTTCGTCTTAGTCACCAAATATTACAACTTTTTGTTAAAAAACAATGATCTTGTTTAACTCACATGAACATATCAATGAAAGTGCGCCATATTGAAGTAAATATTGCCAAATGTCAAAAGGTATATTGTGGTAGGAGTTACAACAAAAACCGCCAATTTTGAAATTAAATTTTAAGCTTATTCCGCTTTACCCACCCATTCCACTTTACCTACCTTTCCCCTACTCACGATTTAAATCAGAGTCAATTTGGTGAGTTAAAATTTATAATTTTTGAAATAAAGTATTGTCTTATTTTCAATATTAAACATTTAAAAAATCAATATTAGTTGGTACAGAGTAATATTACTTATAAAATGTTTTCATAGGGTAGTTGAGAAAAAAATGACTAGGCTGGTAAAAATATAGTAAAAATCTAGCAGAGCACTTTTGTATTTGCAAAAAGGTTTTGCATTTAGCTAGTGTGAATGCGTAGCTCGTTGAATGTTTCCCATTAACTGTGGCTTAGGTAGTCAAAAATTATAAGGGTGGATAAAATTCAGTAAAAACCTAGTAAACAATTTATACTTTCAGTTATAGGTAGAATACAGTAAAATTGTAAAAAGAGATTTTTATTACCTTAAATATTAACCCAACAGAATTATTGCATTTTTATAAGGAGTAGTTGAGAGGTGAATAATTACTAGTGGGGTAATTAATTCGTAAAAACCTAGCAGGGCACTGTGTTATATCATAAATATTTTTTTAGAATTCTACTAGCTTTAATCGTAAGCCAGCAGAATGGCTTCCTTTAAGGTTGGTTTTGCCACAGGCAAATTTTTTTTTTTCGAATTCTGTTAGCTTGAATCTTGAGACAGCCGAATTACTCCCCTTAAGGCTGGTTTGGTGGTGAAAAATTATTAGGGTGGTAATAAGTTAGTGAAAAGTGGGTAAAAAATATAACGAAGGTTAAATTGGATTCCGCTCATGTGTCCCCGCTAGCTTAAAGTTCCTTTTGATACTGCTGCATCATAAAGAAAATTTTGTAGTACATTACTAAATGCACCTTCTATATGTAAAAAGTGAATTAACGCAATATTTTCATCATTAATGGAGTAAATGATTTTCCGAGCTCCATCGCCCAGTCCTTTTTCTGTTGACTTTTGAGAGAGGATTGAGAAAATTAAAGGATGATCCCTTAATGGTCTTTCCTTAATATGTCTTTTGAAAATTTTTTCTATTATCTTCAACACAAATGGAGTAAGACTGATCGGCATGTAGGATATATTAGTAAGTGGTCGTGAATTGTTCTATTTTGTGTCTGTACACCACCCATACAGTTGTTCAAGTCTTTGGTATATAATCTAGTGCTATGCTGTCTATTATTGGTACAATAAGATGCTGTTAAAAAAAATTTTAGATTACTTTTAAAATGGCAAATATTAAGATTATTATCAAGGCAAAAAAATTAAAACGAACAAGATTAGTATTACAACTCAAGATGATAATTAAGAAAATTAGATACTAATATAAAATTTCTTTAAAATAAAATAAACAATTTGTGAACAAAATTTTTGAATACGTTATGTTTTGACTTACCGTTAACACTATCCATAATTCTTTGTTGTTCTCTTTCACACCATCGTTGTCTTTCAGCTGACTCTTCAGTTACACCTCCTCTTTCCCTGAGATATGTATTAATAAATATAAGTTTATAATATTTAAATAATTGTGTGATATATGCCAAAAACAACAGTACCGAAATGATCACTGAAAAACGGCTTATACTAGATGCGTTTTTCGGATTAACAGTCCTCAGAAAAATATCATTATATATTGAATTTAACTGATACATTAATGTTGTAGAGAAACATACAAGAGGAATTTACTACATATGTATTTTTTGGGTATAATAGGCAACAAGCTAATTGAATGAGATCGTAGGCTTCCACGGCCAGAGTCAGAATTATAATTTATTCGTCTTCCGGGTTTGGACCGTGTCATTTGTGAGTGACCCAAAAGTGGGTTCATCTCGACGTTTCGCTACAATTGTATGTAGCTTCTTCAGGAGAACAAAGAAAAAGAAAAAGAAAACAAAAGACAGGAAGATGGGTAGTTAGCAACGGTAACTCAGTTACTCAACGCAACCAGAGGCGAATACTAACTACCAAGTTGGGCATTTGGTCACAGTAACTCAACTACTCAACGCAGCCAGAGGTGAAAACCAAATGCCAGGACAGGGATTCACGTCCAACAGCTCAGAACACTAACGCGTCGAGAGGCGGGGAGTGAATCCTCACTCTCGACGCGTTAGTGTTCTGAGCTGTTGGACGTGAATCCCTGTCCTGGCATTTGGTTTTCACCTCTGGCTGCGTTGAGTAGTTGAGTTACTGTGACCAAATGCCCAACTTGGTAGTTAGTATTCGCCTCTGGTTGCGTTGAGTAACTGAGTTACCGTTGCTAACTACCCATCTTCCTGTCTTTTGTTTTCTTTTTCTTTTTCTTTGTTCTCCTGAAGAAGCCACATACAATTGTAGCAAAACGTCGAGATGAACCCACTTTTGGGTCACTCACAAATGACACGGTCCAAACCCGGAAGACGAATAAATTATAACAAGCTAATTGGACGGTATGAATATACTTCCGTGTGATTCTTATTAGGTTTTGGAGTAAGAACAATTTGACCAACTTTCGATTGGAGTGGAAAATAACCTGTTTTTAATATTGAATTAAATATATAAGTAATTAAACTTACGCCTTCGTTAGGTAGATTTTTTATGACTAAACTAAATATTAAGTCATATCCAGGTGACTTTTTAATTTCCAGATTATCAATTATTTTTTTGATTTCAGATTTCTTAACAAATTTAATAGGTGGAGCCATTAAATATGGTGCATTTAAGACTTCATGAATAGCTTGATCTCCTTCAACTGAGACTTCCCTCTGATGCGGTTGAAATACCTCACATAGATGATTTGCAAAAGTATATGCTTTATCTATGTCAGTTTTAGCCCAAGTATCATTTTGTTTCATGATTGACATATCCATTTGTTCATTGTGTTTGTTTTTTTGTTAGTTTCCACAGCGAATAGTTTGTATCATCTGCAGGTGAGAGGTTCTTTAAATGTTTGTTTTTGTTTCTAAAAAATGGATTTGTCAAAGCCAATTAGCCAGACTTGTTTGCGTTTATTGTTATAATCAACTGAATTTTAATTATTATTGATTGCATATTCATAGTCAAAATTTTCTTGTTCTCAGTTATCAATGTTAGTACTGCATATATCAACTGCAAATGTTGTTTGTTGATCTTTTTTTTTTGTTTTTTGCTTTTTTAATATTTACTTTTTTTTTGTTTTATTTCTATTTGCAAAACAGTTAGTAAGTGTATTTTAACTTTTATGCATTATATAGTGAAAAATAATTAAGCGAGCCTTTAAAAGAACTCGTATATTAAAATGTAACTAAAATGTAGCCAATGAAGTAAAAATAAGTAGAAGATCACAAAAATATATTAAGCGTCTTATAGTTTAACTACTTTTCTTTTTATTTAACACATTTCTTTTTTAATTGCTAGTTTATTTATACTTTTACTAGATACCATTTTATCTTGGACTGATTTTCATAATTACTAATAAAAATAGTTGCATAAATAAGCAAGATCAAATCAAAAAGAATATTTGTTTGAACATTGTACGATATAATCGATATCTGATCTCCATTATGTTAAACTAAGTAAATATAAACCAAGTGATAAGTTCAACTTTTCAACCTGTTCATAATCATTCGTCATCTACCGTTTCCTCCATTCTTTTCTGTTCTTCGCCATTTGTGTTGCTTCCTGCCAAGATTTATTACCGTTATTTTGTAATATCTTTATTTTTATTGGTGTATTTATAATGGTGTAATACCATTTTTGTAATATCTTTGTTATGTCTCTATTCCATTTTTTTATTGGTGTGCCCCTTCTGTTTTTTCCTATCGAATTACTTGTTATTTTCATTATCTTTTTTTTTTATTTACATTAAGGTTGTAATTTTTTTGCTTCTTAGTTTTATTTTGCTAAAATGTACTTTAGTTTTACTGCTGATTGGCAAATAGTACTATGTCATTTACAATTACGCATACTTATTTCTGCAATCATTTTACAATTATTATCATAGTCCAACCCTTGACAACCCTTTCTATTCACATTTTAACCACACTCTATTACGAATACAGACAATTTTAAAATAGCAAAGAAGAGAGACACTCTCTTGATTGTCGGCAGCCGCTAGGTACAGTCATTTTCTCTTCCCTGTTGCCTATCGCTTGGTACAGGTATCTCTCTTGTCGTCAAGGGCAGTCCACTCTCTCTCTCTCCCTCTCTTCGCTTATCATGAAGAACAGCATCTCTCTTGGCTGTTTTCTATCGAAAAAGAGACGCCTTAGACTGTTAACTGCCGCTAACTAATTATCTCTTTCCTGCTTTAGTTACACGAAAAATACCGCATATACTATTTTAAATCGTGTACAGACGCAAATTGTAAATTGTGTTATATCTCGTGATATCAGTGTAAGTACCGCGAAGCACGTGTTTAGAAACCGGTGCTCGGACAGATTCCGCATAAGAAGAAAAACCGCGACTGTGTGTGGAGCAGAAAAAATATTGGTAAGACTTTGTATAAACTTAATTTGCTATTGTCTATATACCCTTTACTACATATCCTAATTTATTTGAACCAGCCCTATATAATACAGTCCACATACACTGAAATTATACTCATAATTTCCCACATATGTACAGTACACCCTTTTTCTACACCATTTGCATTCTATTTCATGCTATGCAGTATTTTTGCTAACATTCTATCACTAGCTCATATATTACATTTATAAAAAGTACTGGGCTTAAACTTCCTGCTTGTCTAACTCCTTGCGTTGCTTTAAATATTTGCGACTGCATATTTTGAGTTCTTATTGTTGGCCTTATCTGTTATGCCCTTTTCTGAATCCATTTTGTACGTCCTCCAGTTAATCGCCTATTTTTAACTTAATTTTTTCTTCTATTATTTCTTTCCTATTATTTTTCTATCTATTATATAATTTTTCTGCTACACATCATAATAGGGATATGTCTCTATCCTGTATTTCCCTTCTCGTGTACTGATACGATTATTGCGTTTGACCATCCTTTAGGCAATATTTTTTCTTTCATATTAGACTTAAAATATATAAAATAATATTTTTCCGCAAATCGCCAGGAAATTTTGACATTCCTGTCAAAATTTCTTGAAGAAAAAGTCAGGACTTCCTTACTGTAAGGAAATGTCATTTCCTTACTGTAAGGAAATGATATTTCCGTACAGTTGTTAGTGTTCTACATAAATGATAGAAAACACATTGCTTATAAGGAATATATAATATAAAAAGATATAATATAAAGGATATATCGAAGAATCGCTTAACAATAAGGTTGAGGTGGCAAATAAAATTTTCACAGTACAAAATATTCAACAAAATGACACTTCCACCCTGCATGTTGTCCAAAATGTTTCTCATAGTTCTAAGAGTGTTCCTCCAATGTTCAATAATTGTACTAACTGTCAAATTACTGTAAATTTAACAAATTTCATCGTCACTTATCATTTTACTTTCGAGAACACCAGCAATTAAATTTATAAGCGTCAAGTTTGATAATTCAACCTCAATACGTTTCCATAGTAACCCAAGTAATTTTACTAGGAATTTCAAAGAACCATTCATTTGGGAATAAAATTATCGCGTTTTTTTTAAATCAATCAATATCTGTCGAATTTTAAACGATTTGCGGAAAAATAGTATGTTTACCTCGTAGGAAAAGCCACATTCCTGGACTCTGTGTTGCTAAGTCTCGGCTTGCGCCTCGACTTAGCAATCTTCACAGTCGTCCAGGAATGTTAAGCTTTTCCTACCCGGTAAACAATGTACTATTCTTTACTTTTTCTCTTATAACATTTCTGGACTAACTTCATGGCACCAAGGTAATTTTATAGTCTTAATCTTTACTATTACTTCCTCTAGTTTTTCTTACTGTATAGCTTATGTTTCTCTATAATTTGTGGTCGGTTAATCTTGTTTTGTTTGTGGTCATTATTTGTCTTTGTTTCTGTATTTCTTTGTTTCTTTGGAAGTTTTTCAGTGTTCTGTAAAACAATTTTACATTTTCTTTACTCTTTTCTTTCATTTTTAATTACCTGTCTCAACTTTTCCTTTTTTTATTTTTGACTATTTCTTTCCCTTTTATTCTGTATCTTTCTTTCTGTATCTATTTCGTATCTTTTATATTTTTATTGCATTCGGTCTTGTATTCTTTCCACAATTTCTTCATTGTCTTTTATTTTAATCTTTATTACACCATGGTGTTCGTTTCTCTTTTCTATTATTTCTTATGGTCACACAGAGTACTTTTAATGTATTTATAGCATTTTAAATTGTTTCCCATTCTTCTTCTACTATTTTTATCATTTCACCTTCTTTGTTCATTTTCATCTCTAAATTGTCCTTTTATCTGATTTTCGTTATTTCTTTTCTTAGTTTATATATATAATTGTTTCCTTGTATTTCTTACACCTGTTCTCTGTAATTTTTGTTTCTATTTTTTTGCTATTTCATAGCTTTTTCTCAATCTTACATCTCTTATTTAGCTCCTGTCTGTTGTTCGCAGTATATTATAGTCAATAATTGATTGTTCGTTCCTTGATATGACTTCTCTTGTGATCTTATGTACCTTTTTATATTAGAAATGTATATTTATGATCATCACGTTCAAAGTAAACTTCAAATAATAGTTTTCTATTTAATTTTTGATTTTATGCTCTAGGTTTTTATAACATCGTTCCATTTTCTACTTTTTCCTACTCCAGCATTCATATCTCATATGATTACTACGTTCGTTGTACAATAATTTGTTACTTTTTGCAGTTGATACCAGAACTCATTCTTTTCGTTCTTTTTTTGTTGCATCTTTATCATTAAACGTCCTTTGGGCCTATAACATGTAATTAGGTTTGTAATCGCTTCCTGGTGCCCATATCTATATCTACCCTAAGTATACACTCATTAAAATATCTCAAATGCTTTACTTTATTGATTATATTTTTCTATACTATGCACGTTATCCTTAGCTGAGCTCTCTTTTTTTTTCACTTGACTAATCTCTTTTATTATCAGGTCACTATTTCACTATCACAGGTTAGGTTCTATGGGATCTCAACAAGATGTAACAAAGTTTACCACTTTTACATCCCGGCTTCGTCTTAAAACTCCCCATCGTAAGAGGGGAAACGCAAAAAATCGATTTACTAAGAATATGTAAATCGTAGAAAAAAATTTTCAAATAAAAAATATAGCGAAGATAATTTTAAACAAAAATGTTTATTAGCACTTTTTCTATAGAATGAACCGTTTTCTAAAAACAACGCTTGAAGCGACTGGTGATTTTTAATGTTAGGTACTCGCGCAAAATCAATTTTAAATCAAATTTATATCTACTATACTGTAAAAATTTGATATCTATTGTTCATGTCCTATCGACAAAAATTAAAATGCGTTTTAAAGGTGAAGAGAGCAGCTTTTCTATGCATTTTTGGCATTTTGCCGCAAATTAAATCAGTTTCTATAAAGGTGTTAAATAAATAAACGTTTAGCAATATTTACCATTTTTTATGATTCTTATAGGATAAATCATGTTTATCACTTAGAAATTTACTTAAAAAACGCTAAATCTAAACTTTCATATTACAAACGATCTAAAATGTTTAAAACTGTTTTACTTCGATTACACAAGTGAATTTTTTAAAACTACACAACTTAAGTTTGAATTATTCAGTTTAAATTCAGCGTTTTTTTGACATGTTTCAAATACCTCTCATTTGTTGCCGTAACTCAAAACTGAAATTTCAGGCTATATGTTTTGAGATGTTGCTCTAATAATGAAAATTCCATAGTGACAGGTCAAAGGAAGTAATACATTATATTGATATGATGAGAATCACAAAAAATTGGTAAAAATCGCTAAACGTGTATTTATTTAATACCTTTATCGAAACTGACTTAATTTGCAGCAATATACAAAAATTTTATAAGCAAGCTGCACTTTTTATATGTAAAATGCATTTTTATTTTTGTCAATAGGATAACCTTATTAAAGGATATCGAATTTTTACCGTTGAGTTGATACAAATTTTATATAAAATTAATTTCGCGTGTATAACTGGCATTTAAAATCACCGGTCGCTTTAAGCGTTGTTTCTGAGAGTACGATTTATTCTACACAAACAGTGCTTATAAACATTTTTGTTCAAAATTATCCCAGCTACATTTTTTATTTAAAATAGATTTTCTACGGTGTACAGATTATTGGTAAATCAATTTTCCCCCTCCCAGAATAGGGGTTTTAGAGGGAAGCCTTGGAGTACAAATGGTAAACTTTTTTACATCTTTTTTGAAGAATAAAATTTGATATTCTATGCAAAATTCAGCGTGCTCGTATAGTTTTTTTTTTTAGAGAATTTTTAGAGGTCAAATCTCTGACGACTAGATAACATGTCTTATTAATTTACCTTTGACTTTCAATACTTTTAATTTCTCTTCTTTTCTTTCTGACATACTTTTATAGTTATTTCTATTTTCTCTATTTTTATTTCATAGTCGCCATTCCCTTTTTCAGATTTTCATTTTCTTCTTTTAGCTCGTTTATATTTACTATGATCCTTTCTGATCTCTTTTATTTTCTCTACTATATTTCCCATCATATTTTTTATATCCTCAAGCTCCTATATTATTCTTCTAGGGGTCTGGTTGCTTGACCTAGTACAACACATACCTTTAGTTTTATTACGTTTATTTTTAGTCCAATTCTCTGTGCAGTTGCCCTTAGCGACTGGAATGCATCAGTCAGAGACTCTGTTGACCCAGTTATGATGTCGATGGCATCTGCATATCCAACAACTTGTACAGATTTGTTAAAGATAATGCGATTAAATAACCAGAAATTGCAGTATAATTATCATGGTAAATACTTAGGTATATACTATCGAAATAATTGAGCCTCAAGCTGAGTCGAGTACTTGTACCTTTTTATTTCAGCTCTCCTTATCTTCTAATAAAAACGACCAAAGAAGAGTTTGAAAATTATTTACAAAAAATATGACACACGACCAGAAAATCATACAAGCAGCCTAGCACATAATCTCGTGAGGCTAAAACCAAATCTAAGACTCAATCGACACAATTTCAGTAACAATTTAACAAGATTTTTAAAGTGAACTATTTTTTTAAGTGCTTATGTATTTATTTTAATTTACTTAAATAATATTTATTCTACTTTTGTTCATCTCGAGGTCACAAATATTTTTTATTAAAATTATAAAACAATATGAGATTGTCATAGGAGACTTTCTTGGAAGTTAGCTGTATAAGCAAACTACTTACTTATTGTAATTAATATTACCCATCGTAAATAAATGTTAAATTAAAATAATCAAGAGAACCTCTGTTTGTAGTTCGTCTGTTTTTTGTTTTGATTTTTGGTATGTTTGTATGTACGTATGGTACATTTTCAATTAATATGTATAAATATTTTCAATGTGTGATCTCTTAACTAACCTGTTGATTTATTTAAAAGTTGTTAATAGAATCTACGGTATAAGCAATCCCCCCACTTATTGGCCAACGGCTTGGGCGGATGAGCCGATAAGTGGAAGCGCACCATTTTGTCCTGAGATTGGTAAATCGGTCACGACGGCGAATGAACCTATTAACAACGTAACGGTCAACGGCATAAAGATGCAGAAGGTAACGGGGAACCACTGCATTAAAGACTCGGAGAGTACCCCTAGTACAATTAACATGACTACGACAAATCATAGAAACCATATTACTAATCATGGAATTCGGATACCAAGATCCGGCAGAGAAGGACAATCACAAGACGACAAGGCCTTTTCGGTCGCCAGCAGAAGAAATCCTTGTCATTATAATGTAAAGTTAAACCTCACGATCTGCACATGGAATGTTAAAACATTATATCAGGCAGGTAAGACTCGTAATGCAATCAAGGAGATGGATAGACTATCAATAGACATAATGGGAATAAGTGAAATGAGATGGACGAACTCTGGGCAATGTAAAATTAAGGATCATCATATATATTACTCAGGTAACTCTAATGGTAAGATACGAAAATGGGGTAGGTATAATCTTAAATCAAGAAACTGCCAGACATGTTAAAAACTTTGTACCTATATCGGAAAGAATACTCCTCCTTCAACTTAATACCTATATAAGTACATCTAACATTATCAAGGTATATGCCCCTACAGTTGACAAACCGGACGAGATAAGTGAAGCATTATATAACAAACTATAAACACCTTAAGACGCCTCTCCAGAAAGAATTTAACTTTGATTATGGGTGATCTAAATACCCAAATTGGTAGGGGACAATCGGAAGAATTCATAGGACAATTTGGACTTGGAGAAAGAAATGAGCGAGGAGACCGACTTGGTGAATTTGTAGCAGAAGAAGAGTTTGTGATTGCTAACACTTATTTCAAACTCCCACATAGAAGATTATATACATGGAAATCACCTCAAGATACTCCAGGCCGCATAGTGAGAAATCAAATAGATTACATTCTGATTAATAAAAGATTCCGGAACAGCATAACATCAGTCAAGACATATCCAGGAGCTGATATCAAATCAGACCATAACCCACTGATTGGCAAAATTAGGCTCAGGCTAAAGAAGGTTAGACGTAGTGTCAATCCAAAATTCGACATCAAGTTATTAAAAGACCAACACACAGAACATAGTGTAAAGCGGTATATACAGAACAATTTGAATACCGTTATTCAATCGGATGTAATGGACTAGGAGCTAGAAACGTTACATACAGTTTCAAAAGACATATAAGAGAAATTTCTCTAACCATCAAAAATAAAAAAAAATCGCGGATGACAAATGAGATTTTAGATATGATGGAAGAGAGGCGAAAGTTCAAGAATCAAGACATGTCATTATACAAAAGAATCGATAAAAAAATCAAAAAAGCTATTAGAATAGCTAACGATACACATCTAAAAAAACAGTGTGCGGAAATACAACAATTCCAACATAAACACGATTCATTTAATATGCACAAAAAAGTTAAAGAATCCGCAGGCTTATACAAACCTAGACAAGTTGAGTGTTTGGCAGATAACCAAGGCACACCACTGTTAACTGTGGAAGAAAAACTAGACACTTGGAAGCATTATGTGAAAGTAACTTTTGCAGATGAAAGACCGAATACCATTTAACACACTGAATGCCAAACAGGACCCCTGATTATTATTGAAGAAGTCACGTCAGCTATTAAAAGAACTAAAGATGGTACAGCGGTAGGGTCTGACATGTTTTGTGTAAAATTCCTAAAACTTATGGATGAACAGGAAATAAAATCGATAACAACTGTACCCAACAACATATACGTAACTGGAAAAATACCCCAAAGCTGGATAAATCGACCTTCGTGACCATACCAAAAAAAGTAAATGACAAGACGTGCAAAGACTACAGAACAATTAGCCTAATGAGTCACTTACTTAAAACGTTCTTGAAAGTGATACACGGCAAAATATATAAAAAATGCGAAGAACAAGTATCATGGACGCAGTTTGGATTCCGCGATTCCTTAGGCACCCGAGAAGCTCTATTCGCTGTCCAAGTGCTTATGCAAAGATGCAGGGATGTTCACTGTGATGTGTATGCTTGTTTTATCGACTACAAAAAGGCGTTTGATAAACTTTTAGAATGTCTAGCTGGAGTTTCATTGTCTCTTGGATAATAATATTTCTAGCTCGTCACAGTCAAATTTTTCAATATAAGAATTAAATAAACGTTTTTCTTGATACCAGTTTCACTAGATTCATATCAAATTGAAACCATTTTTACCATTTTCACTTCACTAGATTCATATCACATTGAAGTCTTTGTCTCTTGGTTATGCTTGATTTTTAATAAATAATATTATTATATTTCCTGACTAGTTATATATTTATAAAGTCCGGAGAATATTTTAGCCGTAACAGTTTCTCTAATAGCAATTTTTTCGGCAAAATGTTTTAATAAACCATATTTTTTTTATATTCGAAACACCGACGAATAAATAACATAGTTATTAACGGCCTAAGGATAGACACATATGAGCAAGCAGAGTTAAAAGGAACAATCAAAAATTTCACCAAACAACATATAGGGGTAGAGGTTAAAATAAGGAATGCTCACAAGTTAGGCGAAAAAACATGCCTAATTGAATTAGAAAACCAAGAAGAAAAAAGAAAAATAATGGAAAAAAGCATAAGTTAAAAGAAATTAAAGAGTACAAAATATATATCAACGAAGATGCAACCATAAAAGAACGAGAAATACAGAAAACAATTAGAAACATTGCCCAAGAAGAAAGAACTAAAGGAAATGAAGTAAAAATTGGAGTAAAAAAATATGGGTGAATAACAGCGAATAGAGGTGGAATGACAAAGAAGGCGAAATGTGTAAAGAAACATAAAAAACTAGCAACTAAATGTACTAGTAGAATAACGTTGACGAAACAACCACAGAACAAGGTTAAGGAAAATACAAAAAAAGGAAGAAAGAGTACAAAAATGAAACCCGAACCAAAACACAAGAAAACGTTACAAAAAGAACACCTACTTTTAGGAACATGGAATGTAAGAGGCACATATGGAGAAGGCAAACTTAAACATTTAGCGAGAGAAATCGAAAAGTTCCATTTTGACATAGTAGCTTTACACGAGACGAAACAGCTGAAAAATGATATATTATAAATAGAAGATACAATGTTTTTCAACAGCGGTAGAAAGAATCGAACGTTAGGCACAGGTGTTATGATAAGAAAAGAGCTAAAAGAAGCAATAGTAGAGTTTAAACCAGTATCAGACCGCATATGTAGTATCAGGTTCAAGGGAAAATACCAAAAAATCACCCTCATAAATATTCACGTACCTTCAGAAGAAAAAGATAATGATGTCAAAGAATGTTTCTACGGTGAATTAAACCGAACAATCGAAAATATACCCAGATATGATATGAAAATTATTCTAGGCGACGCAAATGCCAAAATAGGGAAGGAAGAAGTATTTAGACCGACAATAGGAAAATATATTAAACACAATGAAACTAATAAGAACGGACAATTCCTGATAGATTTCGCAAGAGAAAAAAATATGATCATACTGAACACATATTTCGAAATAAAAAAAATACACAAGAAAACATGGATATCGCCAGATAGAAAGACTAAAAACCAAATAGACCACGTGCTCATCGAAAAAGAGGAACAGCAATGTATAAAGAAGATAAGAACATACAGAGGACTAGACGCTGACTCAGATCATTACATGGTGGTTATCAAAATTAAGCAACTGATACCAGAAAACAAAAACAAAATAAAAAAAAGAAATGTATACATAACCCAATTCGATTAGCAACAAAGAAAGAGCAAGAAATAAACGAGGAAACAATGAAAAAAGATATAAGTAGAAGAGCAAACTGAGAACAAATGGAAAAACATAAAGCAAATAATGATTAAAGCAGCAAAAGAATGTAATAAACAAGAGAATAAATAGATAAAAGACTGGTTTGACATAGAGTGCCAAAAAGAAATAGAACTAAGAAAATCATTAAGGATGAAAATGATCACGAAAGAAACAATAGATATAGGGAGCAAAGACAAAAAGTAATGAAGGTGCTAAGAGAAAAGAAGAGAAAACACATAGAAAATAAGCTAAATGAAATAGAAGAGAATTACAGAAATAAAAAAATCAAAAACCTATATCAAGTTGCTAGAAGTGAAAAAAAAAAGGTTTCCAACAAAAACCCATATTCGTTAAAACCAAAGCAGGAAATAATATAAGCGGGGAAGCAGAAATAGTCGAAAGATGGAAAGAGTATTTTGATGAATTACTTAATGGCAATAATAAGTCAAACCAAAGAGAATATATGGAAGCAAAAGCAAGAATCGAACACATAGATGACATAGAAGATAATTCACCCAGCAAAAAACAAATCGAGGAAATCATAAAAAATCTGAAAAACAAAAAATCCCCTGGAAGCGATAACATAACAGCAGAGATGATGAAATATGGTAGAAAACTGCTAAATAATTGGATATGCAAGGTCATGAAAGAGATATGGATAAAAGAACGAATACTAGAAGATTGGAAGGAAGCCATTATTTGTCCATTACACAAAAAAAGGAGACAAAACAGAATGCAGTAATTACAGAGGAGTAGCGTTACTAAATACCATATATAAAATCCTATCATAATTATAAATGATAAGCTGGAAAAAGAAGCTAAAAATATAATAGGCGAATACCAGTGTGGATTTAGACGAGGAAAAAGCACAACGGACCAAGTATTCATAATCAGAGAATTACAAGCAGAAAGCTATGAACACAACTTACCAACGATAGCGCTATTCATCGACTTCCAGCAAGCATACGACAGAATAAAAAGGAAGGAATTAAAAGAGATCCTTGAGGAACTGGGAATTAGCAGAAAGTTGCGTAACATCATACACCTTACTTTAGAGAATACAGAAAACAGAGTTAAAGTAAACAATCATGCATCGGACAAATTTATAGTAAACGAAGGATTAAGGATCCTTTGTCATGATTACTTTTCAATTTATGCATAGAAAAAATAATGCGAGAAGCGAGAATTAATAGAGAAGGTCTCCTATATCATAAAAGACACCAAGTTTTGGCATTTGCGGATGATATAGTGTTGCTGGCAAGAGGAAAAAAAGAGCTACAGGAGATAGTACAGCGAATAGTAAAAGCAACAAAGAAAAGCAAGTTTTTTGCTTTTCTTTAAAACTTTTTTCTGCAAAACAACTATACAACTAATAGCACCATACTGCAGTGAGACGTGGACAATGACAAAAAATGAACAAAATTTACTGGAGATATGGAAACGTAAAATCTTGATGAAGATATATGGAGGAATAATAAGGGACGGTTTAGGAATAGAAGATCAAATGATGAGTTAAAGAAATTATATAATCAACCTAGCATAATAGGAGTCATAAAGGCACAGAAACTAAGATGGCGAGGTCACCTAGAAAGAATACCGAACACGAGGACTCCAAAAAGGGTTGTAAACTACACTATAACTTCAATAAAGAGAAAAGAAAGGCCAAAAATAGATGGAATCAGGAGGTAGAAAAAGATATGGAAGAAATTGGAGTAGACGGCCAGAAAAGAAAAATGAATAACAAGAAGGAATGGAGAAAAGTCACATATCGAGCCAAAGAAGATCTCAGTACATAAAGGAAAGCGAAAATGAAGAAAGAACAAAATTTTTTAAGCCATGGACCTCTAAGGTCTTTAGTGCTATTGTATATACAGTGATGAGTGCTTTACCACCCGGCTTTTTAACGTAAGAGATAGAAAACACAGTTACCTTGTAAAATAAAAAAAATGAAACTCGTAGAGGTGGGAAATAATCGATAAAAACCTATAATTTACATTAAATTGCATTACCATCATCGATAGTCTCACACCTTTAGAGTTAGACGTGACTATTTGACTTCAGTCATAATTATACGGATAACCTCAAAAATATTTTATTTTAATAATTTCTGATTTTAGAATAAATACTAGAAAAATATATTATTATTATAATAATATTTTCCAGAAACTGATACTATCAATTCCCAAAATTTGTTTAAAAATCATGAACTCAAATTTATTACAACTGATAACTGAACATACAAGGTTTAGAGCCAACAATAATCCTTCAATTTTAGACTTATTTTTCACAAATGACGATGAATTAATTTCTATACTTGAAGTGTCCTCTCCTGTGGGTCTTTCTGACCACTCGCTTATTACTGCTTACATTCAATTTAGTTTAACACCGCCTTGCAAAAATAATTTCGTAATGTATGCCACTACTAATTTTTTTGATGTAAATTCAGTTTTATCCCAGTTAAACTGGCAATCTATTTTTCCTAATCACTCTGATCCATCGTTAATGTGGGACTCTTTTCTTCATACTGCTATTACAACAATTTCTGATCATACAACCGAACGGCAGATATATAGAAATCAACTAAAACCTTGGATTAACCTCTCAGCTACTCATTTAATTCGACATAAGCGAAAGCTTTGGCGAAGATATAAACTCACTGGTTCCGCTGATGATTTTCTCGCCCACCGTAATTTTTCTAACCTAGTCAAACAATCTTTGCTAAAGTTAAGAACAGAATTTGAAGAATCTATCATTGCAAGTGGTAATAGTAAAAAAGTTTATCGGTACATTCGTACATCTTTATCTTCTAAAGTCTCCATACCATTGCTTCAAAAAGCTGATGGGCCTTTATGTTCTTCGAATAACGAATCTTCGGAATGTTTATCGTTATTCTTTTCTCAAGTTTTTACAGATGAATCTAACGATACCATTCCTCAAATAATGTGCCCTCGTTTGTCTAAAACTCTTGACAATATATCTTTCACACCGGATGAAATTAAACATCATTTAAGGAAACTGCGAAATAATTCATCACCTGGATTAGACGGACTCACCTCTTTTTTCCTCAAACAATGTGCAGATTCTGTAGCCATCCCTATATCTCTCATAATGACAGCTTCTTTTAATCAAGGTTCCCTCCCCTCGTCCTGGAAATTGGCTTCAGTTACTCCTGTATTCAAGAAAGGTAATAAACTTGATTGCAATAATTATCGTCCAATCAGCCTGGTTCCTATTGTCAGCAAGGTCATGGAATCGATTATTTCGGAAGCTGTGTCCGAGTTCCTTTTTCAATAAAATGTCATCACTCACCAACAGCATGGATTTATTAAAGGTCGTTAAACGATCACAAACTTACTTCATTGTGTAAATGATTGGTCATTATCTTTAAACAATCGGAATCCTGTCGATGTAGTTTACTTAGACTTAACCAAAGCTTTCGATCGTGTTTTAAAACGTCGATTACTAGCTAAATTGGATCACTATGGTATCCGTGGAAAATTAAACATTTGGATACAAGATTTTCTATCCGACACATACTTCAGGGTTCGTGTTGGGGAAGACCACTCACTAGATAAGCCAGTCAAGAGTGGAGTTCCACAAGGATCAGTACTTGGACCGCTACTTTTTTGTGTCTACACTAGTGATCTTCCGCTCATTGTATCCAGTAAGGTTTCCAATTACGCTGATGACACTAAGTTATATGTGAATCCAACTATTAACCAACATATTCTTCAACAAGATCTTGACGCAATATTCAAATGGTCCTCAGAATGGTTACTTCCGCTTAACATTGAAAAATGCGTTGGTTTACATATCGGCAAAAATAACCCATCACTGCCGTACTTTATTAATGGACATCCTTTAAACTCTAACCTCACACAACGATCTCGGAGTGATAATTAATAGTGACTTAAATTGGTCTGATCACATAGTGTCGGTGTGTCAACGTGCTAACTAGAAACCGTTTTTGATCCGTAAATGTTTTGCACGCATATCTCTAACCTCTGTTAGTAAAGTTTACTCAATATACGTTAGAACTATTCTTGAGTTTGCCGGACCAGTGTGGAATCCAGATCTTAGTCGCGATAAAATCCTACTTGAAAACGTTCAGCGTAAAGCCACAAGACTGGCATACGTCCGTGTAAGACCTAACTATGAAGATAGACTATTCATAGCTCATCTTACGAATTTCGAGCAGCGACGTCTTCGAGGTGACCTAATTATGTCCTTCCTTATTTTAAAACATAATTTTGGGAACCTAAACACTATATTCACTTTGAATCAAGACGAAAGATTAAGAGGCCATCGATACAAATTAAAGAGGGAACAAACTACTGCAAGGTCCAGGGCGAACTTCTTGCCAAACAGAATCTTTAATATCTGGAACAATTTGGATCAAGACACCATATCGGCAGCTAGTGCTGCCACTTTAAAAATGAACTTGATAGCGCTTTATTTTTTTTATAGGATAGGATATTTTTTCTCGGACAGCATTATTTATTTATTTATTGTGTCACAATTCAATTTTTGTTAATTGTTTAACTACTTAACTTTATAATTAGTATTAGTTTTATAAGGATATATTTTATTTTTGTTTATTTTTGCTTTTTGGGCATAATAGGAGCTCGCTCCTCTGCCCTTATTTGTTATATAATAATAATAATCATATTAATATTAATAATATTTTTTAATTTGGGGAAACCAACTTTCGACACCAGCTACTCATAACAACAATGCTGGATGGATTGAAGAAACGACGAACAACTGTCAACACTACACTAATGTTCCCTATGAACCTTTCACCACTGAAGAAGTCTCGAACATTATCAAAGAGCTTCATAACTGGAAATCTCCTGGGCCAGACGGAGTTCAAAACTTCTGGCTAAAGAAGTTTTGGAGTATACACGAGCATTTAACAGTATTAATTAATCATGTTATTTTTAATCCGCAGGAAATACCACCATTTCTTACTCAAGGAACCACTTATCTAATACCAAAGGATTAAAATAACACCCAAGATCCAGTCAAGTACCGCCCAATTACTTGTCTTCCAACTTTGTACAAATTGGTCACATCCTGTGTAACCCAGCGTATCTACCAACACTGTTCTCTAAACAATATCATAGAGCCTCAACAGAAAGGATGCGCTAAGGGTTCCATGGGCTGCAAAGAACAACTTATAATCGACTCAGTCATTTCCAACCAGGCGTACAGCAAAAAAAGAAACCTTTTTACCGCCTTCATCGACTACAAGAAGGCCTTTGATTCAGTACCGCATCAATGGCTGATAGATATATTGAAAATATATAAAGTCGATGTTAATATAGTGACCTTTTTAAAGCATATAATGACGGAGTGGAAGACTAAAATCACCTTCAAATACCTGGTGAAAAAAACATCGAAACTGAAGATATCTCTATTAACCGGGGCCTTTTCCAGGGGGACTCCCTGAGTCCTCTTTGGTTCTGTTTAGCGATAAACCCACTATCTCAGCTACTGAACTCCACCGACTCAGGTTTTAATATCAAAAATAACAACACTGTTGTGGCGAAGCTTAATCATTTGTTGTACATGGATGATTTGAAATTAATGGCTTCCACTCGAAATCACCTAGACCAGATGCTAAAAACTGTTGAAAATTTCTCAAATGATATTAGTATGCACTTCGGTCTTGACAAGTGCCGTGTCTTAAATATAATCAAAGGAAAGGTTCAGCCCGGCGGATTCGATATGCAAAACGGCCAGAACATCAAGGCCATGGGTGAAGATGATATGTATAAATACCTAGGAATCAAGCAAGCGCGGAAGATTGACCATAAGCAAATGAAAACTGAGATAACAACTGAGTTTACACGAAGGGTAAAACAGCTGCTTCGTTCACACCTTAACAGTAAAAATTTGTCTAAGGCACTAAACACCTACGCATGTTCCGTGCTCAGCTACTCATTTGGTATTGTTAAGTGGACAAAAACGGATATAGAAAATCTTCAGCGAAAAGTGCGAACACACCTCACAAAGGCACAAAAACACCATCCTCGAAGTGCAGTAGAAAGAACGACATTACCGCGGTATTTAGGAGGTCGAGGACTTATGGATATAAGCCAGCAATTAGAAAAACAGATTACTAATTTAAGAACTTATTTTCAGGTGCAGGCGGAGACATCTACTCTTCATCGCGCGATTTGTGCAGTAGATGACATAACACCGATCAAACTGAGGGAACCAGAAATGCGCATAAACCACCCTACTAACAACGAAAAAATGCGCACCTGGATGGGCAAGCCTCTGCACGGGCGACATCCCAATGAGGTCAGTCAAGACCATGTCGATAGTATAGCGTCGAACTATTGGCTGACATCAGGAAGAATGTTCCCCGAAACAGAAGGTTCACTACTGGCCATTCAGGATCAGGTTATACCAACCAAAAATTACCAAATATATTGTCAAAGACCCTCAGGTCCAAAATGACAAATGCCGATGTGGATGCCAAGCTCAGGAAACCATTCAACATCTTACCGGTAGCTGTCAGGCATTTGCTGCAACTGAATATAAGGAACGGCACGACTCAGTAGGAAAGATCCTTCATCAAGAAATAGCTATCAAACTGGGACTTATTCAAACAAACCATCTTCCATATTATCAATATGTTCCTGAGAGTATACTTGAGAACGACAACTACAAGCTATACTGGGATCGCACGGTGCTCGCAGACCAAACAGTGGCACATAATAGACCAGATCTCATACTAGTTAATAAACTAAAGAGACAAACAACATTAATTGATGTGGCGATACCCAACAACAATAACCTTCGTGTTAAACAGAACGAAAAAATCGCCAAGTACAGGGATTTGGAAATTCAAATACGAAGACAGTGGAAAATGGAAAGTACCCAGACAATACCTATTATTTTCTCTACTACTGGAGTCATTCCAAAGAACCTTCTAGAAAATATAAAAAAGCTAGGTCTGAATGAACATCTCTACAAGACCATGCAAAAAGCTGTACTACTCTCAACATCCCGATGTGTACGAAAATTTTTGGGAGATACTCCAGCATACCAAGTCACCTAGGGCTCGATAACACGGAAAGAGTCCCACCAGAGCTCAATCCTTTTGAAACCGTAGGTATCTGGGATGAGTGAATTTTCCCCTTAGAGGGAGTGTGAGCCGTATGGCTAAATCTGATAATAATAATATACAACTACAAGCTATACTGGGATCGCACTGTGCTCACAGACCAAACTGTAGCACATAATAGACCAGATCTCGTGCTAGTTAATAAACTAACAAGACAAACAACTTTAATCGATGTGGCGATACCTACCAACAATAATCTGCGTGTTAAGTACAACGAAAAGATCGCCAAGTACAGAGATCTGGAAATACGCATAAGAAGACAATGGAGAATGGAAAGTACCCAGACGATACCTATTAATCTTTCTACCACTGGAGTCATTCCGAAGAACCTCCTAGAAAACATAAAAAAGCTGGGTCTAAATGAACATCTATATAAGGTCATGCAGAAAGCTGTGCTACTTTCGACGTCCAGATGCGTGCGAAAATTTTTAGGAGATACACCGACGTACCAAGTCACCTAGGACTCGATAACATGGAAAGAGTCCACCAGAGCTCAATCCTTTTGATACCGTAGGTATCTGGGATGAGTGAATTTTCCCCTTAGAGGGAGTGTGAGCCGTATGGCTAAATCTGGATAATAATAATATATAATATATAATTTAATAATAAAAACTGACACCTGGCAGTAGGTATAAAATGCACACCCATGATAATGGAGTTTATTAATTTATGTTTAGGGTCGCTGCCTGGGGATCGCCAGGGCACGTCTTGAGCCGGCGCTGGACGTGACAGCATGCGGGACGTCGGTGGCAGGGTGTTGAGGCGGGCCCCTGCCATACAATCAGCTACAGCCCAACAACAACAACAACAACCACAAGTGAGCCAAACAACAACAAGAGCTCCACTCGCTGAAGGTGCTGCGCTGGAACATCAACCGGCGCTCACTCAAGCGGGACGACCGAGGCAGCGTATGAAGTGGACAGTGTCCATAAATGAAAATATTTTGCGCTTTTATTATAAAGTGACAAACCTCGGTCAAGAAACAATCGGCTATCGACAACAACTGTATGCCGAATTTTGCAGGGAGTACCCAGAAATTCAAGTATCTGAACAAAGAGTAGCAGACCAATACCGGGTAATTATCAGAAACAATCTTATCCCAGAGACTAGACGCGACATGATCAAAAGCGAAGTCGAACGGGATATCCATAACCTAGAGCAAGTTGTAGACCAAGTCCCTAATGAAATCATTAATGAGCAGATTCCTGAGCTTCTCATCGAAGAAACTCCACCTGATAATATACAACAGGAGAATAACGAGTTGCACGATAGTCTGGTAAACGAGATGGCACGTGCCGTACAAGAGTTTAGTGGAACAAACCCACTTAGCAGACCACCGCTACCAAAAATAAACTCTTCGAATAAACTAGGAGCGCTGTTACAAATTGTGAATACTGAAGGAAAACATATAATGACGGAGTGGAAGACTAAAATTCACCTTCAAATACCTGGTGAAAAAAACATCGAAACTGAAGATATCCCAATTAACCGAGGCCTTTTCCAGGGGGACTCCTTGACTCCTCTTTGGTTCTGTTTAGCGATGAACCCACTGTCTCAGCTACTGAACTTCACCGACTCAGGTTTTAGTATCAAAAATAAGACTGTTGTGGCGAAGCTTAATCATTTGTTGTATATGGATGATTTGAAATTAATGGCTTCCACTCGAAACCACCTAGACCAGATGCTAAAAACTGTTGAAAATTTCTCAAATGATATTAGTATGCACTTCGGTATTGACAAGTGCCGTTTCTTAAATATAATCAAAGGAAAGGTTCAGCCTGGCGGATTCGATATGCAAAACGGCCAGAACGTCGAGGCCATGAGTGAAAATGATATGTATAAATACCTCGGAATAAAGCAAGCGCGGAAGATTGACCATAAGCAAATGAAAACTGAGATAACAACTGAGTTTATACGAAGGGTAAAACAGCTGCTTCGTTCACACCTTAACAGTAAAAATTTATTTAAGGCACTAAACACCTACGCATGTTCCGCGCTTAGCTACTCATTTGGTATTGTTAAGTGGACAAAAACGGATATAGAAAATCTTCAGCGAAAAGTACGAACACACCTTACAAAGGCACAAAAACACCATCCTCGAAGTGCAGTAGAAAGAATGACATTACCGCGGTATTTAGGAGGTCGAGGACTTATGGATATAAGCGAGCAATTAGAAAAACAGATTACTAACATAAGAACTTATTTTCTGGTGCAGGCGGAGACATCTACTCTTCATCGCGCGGTTTGTGCAGTAGATGACACAACACCGATCAAACTGAGGGAACCAGAAATGCGCATAAACCACCTTACTAAGAACGAAAAAATGCGCACCTGGATGGGCAAGCCTCTGCACGGGCGACATCCCAAGGAGGTCAGTCAAGACCATGTCGACAGTATAGCGTCGAACTATTGGCTGACATCAGGAAGGATGTTACCGGGGGCTGTCAGGCATTTGCTGCAACTGAATATAAGGAACGGCACGACTCAGTAGGAAAGATCCTTCATCAAGAAATAGCTATCAAACTGGGACTTCTTCAAACAAACCATCTTCCATATTATCAATATGTTCCTGAGAGTATACTTGAGAACGACAACTACAAGCTATACTGTGATCGCACGGTGCTCACAGACCAAACAGTGGCACATAATAGACCAGGTCTCATACTAGTTAATAAACTAAAGAGACAAACAACATTAATTGATGTGGCGATACCCAACAACAATAATCTTCGTGTTAAACAAAACGAAAAAATCGATAAGTACAGAGATTTGGAAATTCAAATACGAAGACAGGGGAAAATGGAAAGTACCCAGACAATACCTATTATTTTCTCTACTACTGGAGTCATTCCAAAGAACCTCCTAGAAAATATAAAAAAGCTAGGTCTGAATGAACATCTCTACAAGACCATGCAAAAAGCTGTACTACTCTCAACATCCCGATGTGTACGAAAATTTTTGGGAGATACTCCAGCATACCAAGTCACCTAGGGCTCAATAACACGGAAAGAGTCCCACCAGAGCTCAATCCTTTTGATACCGTAGGTATCTGGGATGAGTGAATTTTCCCCTTAGTGGGAGTGTGAGCCGTATGGCTAAATCTGGATAATAATAAATTAAGATATATTGTAGTAAAAAAACATTCATTAGTAGCAATTTTACATTATAAATGTTTAAGTTTATTTAATAATAAAAATAACTCAACTGAAATATTTGACTAAAATAAAGGTAGGTATGTTCTGTCCGAAAACAATTAATGTATGTGGAATTGGTGTAGTAGTTAGGGACGTTGTCTATTGACGAGAAAATTGGGGTTCAATTCACACCAAGGATAAAATTTTTGTTTCATCAATTAAAAAATAATAGAAAATATGATACATATTAGGTAACAAATTTTCGAAAAAACTCATTATTTACAATTTATTTTTATTCCAATGTTATAAAACGGAAATATAAAATAATTCAAATTCAATTCATACAGTCTTCAGTTGTGAATGCAAAATAATATCAAATCCATCACTAAATTCTCAATGTTAATATCAATTTCTCTGTACAGGTAATGATTTTCAAAACAATTGTTAATACGTTTATATACAATATTTTTTTATTTTTGTAGAATTTTTACTTATTTAAAAATTCTTTTTAAACGTTCTTTTAATTTTGAGGAATTTTTACTTTATTTTTGAAAGTACGACGGGCACTTTTTTCAATAAGATATTTATGTTTAATTTTAAACACTTTTAATACTAGTTAATTAAAAAATTTCGGTTTCTGGAAACCATAATTCAGAAAACAGCGATTAGTGAAATTATTAATCAGTGGGGTCTAAAACGAAAAGTAAATTTTGCAGTAACTGATAATGCCTTAAATATGTTCAAAGCTACTAAAGATGTTTTAGAATGAAAACATTTAAGTTGTTTTGCTAATACGTTAAATTTATTGGTGGAGGACGCACTTAAATGCAGTCGTGTACAAATAGATAAAATAAAAAGTCCTTTTTTCGACAATTCTGCAAAAAACACATTTAAAAAAAGGTGCCTTATCTTCAGAAAGGCTGATAAAGTAAAAAAATAAAAGAAAAAGTTAAGAAGCTGGTTACTTCTATAATCAACGAACAAGAAGATTGTACTATTGAAAATCAACCAGCACAAAAAAAACAAACCAATAAAGATGACTTAAGTCCATGGTGTATTTTTGATCAATTAATTGGAAATGACTCATCTACACGTACACCTGTATCGACAGTCCATTACAACGGTGGAAAAACCATCGCCATGTATATCCTAACTTAACCACTATAGTCATAAAGTATTGTAAATGTGAACACATGTTCAAAATCTGGTTTAATTTGAAATAAAAAAAGAATTCGGGTAATAAGAAGTAAAGTAGAAAAACTTATGTTTTTTAATGTCAATTTAGACTATTCGCGTTTTAATAATAACGTGTAATGTAAATGTAAGTACGATTTACTATTTGTATTGTTTAGTTTATTTTTCAAGTTAGAATAAATATATCATTAGCTTCATTCACTTCAATAAATATACATATAAACGATAATAGCCATTATGTTTGTTTATGTAGGTACTCCATTACTTGAAACTACTTTTAAACAATCATAGTTACTTGTTTACGAAAATTTAAATTTTTAAAAGCATTCATTTTATTGAATCCTGAGAAAACTAACAAATATTTTTGAAAAATTTAAATGCAGAATGAAAGATTACATTATTATTGAGGGCCGAAAGGCCCTTGGAATAAACAAAAAGTTTTTTGAATGAGATATTTGAAATTAACAATCACACTAATGTTTTTTTCATCCCTATAACTTATTAAAATAAACATTATAGAAGTTTTCAGGGACTCTTGGCCCTCGGTAATAATGTATTGTTTCATTCTGCGTTAACATTTTTTAAAAATATTTATTAGTTTTCTCAGGATTCGAAAAAAATGAATGCATTTAAAAAATGTTGGCCCGAAATTTTGTGCCTACGCTCTTAACGATATAACTACCACGACCCACCTCTATTACTCGTTACTCGTGACCAGACGGACGTTGCCGAATAATTATTGTATATGAATATTTTTTAATGTGGCGTTATTGTATGCAGTTTATTATTTCATATTGGGAATAAGGCACAATATGAGTTTAAAATAAGCTTATTTTGATGTTTAGATTTTTAATTCGGAAATCGTACTTAAAATACAAAATATTAATAAATTTTATTTATATAAAACGATTTCCGAAGTGGAAATCAATATATTTTATTACATTTATTGTAAAGTAAACTTGTGGTATAGTCCCAATAAAGAAACAGTAAGCTGCTATTTAAATCAATTTCGCCCAAATTTGATTATCTTAGAACATTGTTCAAATACAAAAAAGACAACAGGTCAAATAAAACCAATAAGTTTGGCAACGTTGAACTTTCCCTTTTTTATTATTTCCACGCTTGCATGTTCGGCGATATAAAGGGCGGACCTAATATACCTCTCTCTTTCTAAACAGCTGTTTCTCACTCCATCTCACGTAAGGTCCATACCGACCATAAACTTTTTCCTACACTGTATATATATATATATATATATATATATATATATATATATATATATATATATATATATTTCTTATAAATATCGTTACGTACAACAACATTATTATATAAAATGTTTCAAACAATCCAATAATGCGTGTGTAGTAATTACGCAATTAGCACAAGAGAACAGTTAGAACAATAACACTTAGAATAATCGTTTTTACCTTAACAGACTATATTATAAGTACTGTTTAAGAATGCATTGTAAAAATTAGCATAAAAACTGACTTGTATATTTTTAATTGTATAGCATAAATACTTTTACTAAAATTTAAATTTAAAAGGTACCTATATTTGAATATTAGGAGACTTACTTTAAGTTAATTAAAATATGTAAATATATTTACCTTAATGAGTCAATGAACAATACTGCTTGTATTAATCTTTCAGCTGAACTTACTAATATTATGTTCGAAAAAATTATTTCACAATCGCCATCTCTCACAATTACAAATAAATAGAAATCAAACTCGATATTACCTGTGTACACGTGTTATAAAAATCAAAAAGCACCTATTTGGCCAACACAATACTTGTTCAAGTCTTTCTGATTCTATTTTCTGGTGAATATAATTAAGATTTTCAGGTCTTAAGGAGATTCAGTGACATAATCACTAAAAATAGCGGGTGCTCGCCATTTTGTAACATCATAAATGATATTATGTGGCAAATAATACATCATACGAATGTTCACTTCAAGTTGTTTTCGGCAAAACCTAATTGAATAAAAATTTCTAATCAAATTTAAAATTATCTTATAATGGCACCCGTCCATCAGTTTTATTGATTGGGTCACTAAATTACCCAAAAACTAGAAAAAATACCTTACTTCAGTTTCTTATAAAATGACTACCGTAAGTTTTATTCTTCAGAAAGTATTACGCTAATTATTTATAGCTGAAACGAATATTTTGAAAAGATTATAATTGTGTACATATTAGGTATCTTTAAAAATGACTTCGAACTGTTAAATGGGATATTACCTACCATATGACTAAATTTGTAAAGTTAGTCGATGCACATTAGCCCAAACGAACCTAAACGACGGCTGTATTTAGCCCCTGAAGCACGAGGACGGCTCTTTATCATTTTTAGAAATGAAAATGCTATTGTTTGTGCCGAAAATTGAACTTATGCGCTTTGGCTTATAAGTATAGTATGTTGACCGGTCAGCTAAGATCGTTCCAATAAATAAATCTAAGGTCTGCAATCGCTACTGTTTATTTTTGACAAATATACAAGTGATATAAAAAAATAACACCAAGTGATACTGAATGTATTACAACAATTTTTTGTATGCATCTCTCTTAGGGTTAGATAAGTCATAACCTGATCAAAATTATAGAAAAATTTAACTGTTGGAAAAAATATAAAAAATTAATATTTGGACCTACACGATGTTTTTTTTTGCATTTAAAAATATATCTGAGCATACTCCTAATGAGATGATCGATATCGTCCTAAGGTATATTATTCCAGGTTACTTGCACCTTGTGCCCAAGTGCCGCTAGACCCGCTTGAGTCAGTGGAGGAGTGAAGTCAGTGGTGAAAGATCGGGAGATTTGGGGGACAAATCAAAAATAACGATTTGGTTATCTTCAAAATGGCCAACGTAATTCTTTCTGTATACGGTCGTACATTATCTTGTTAAAAAGTAGGTTGAGGAGCCTCCGTATATAAATCAGAATATGTGCATCCACCTCCTCCTAGTTATAATGCATGTCGATCATGTTGCGTCTGATGAACACCAAAGGTGTCCTGATTTCATAAGCAATATTTCTCTATATAATAATTCCATCAGTGTGATGCACACATCTCTCCATAGAAAATTAAGGACCTCGTCTCTCACCACATCACTTTCTCACCTTTGCATCGTCATCACCATGACCAGAATCTGGATTTATCACTAAAGACAATATTACTTAATTCGAGGTCCCAGTTTAGCCGTTCTCTGCATTAAGCCTGTTGATCACTTCGGTGCTCATGAGTGATAACTAGGGCAATCTGAGGACGGTATGAAGTTAAACCAAAACTTCTGATTTGGTTATAAACAGTTCGCATTGCCTTCCATGTTAAGGTCGATTCAGACACATCAGTCACGTCTGGTTACAGGATTGGCGACGAACCGAACAATCCGTCATACAATATATTTTTTAATAGAAATATGGCGCCGGCATTCACATTCATCAGTTGACGAACAGTTTGCCAGCTGTCAGATGGTTGATAGTTCTCTGACCAAACAGGACCGGTTCGGCGCCGAGACTGTGACGGGACTGATGTGTCTGAATCGACCTTAATTCAAATAACTCGTATGCAAAATTGACCTTATGGACGTGATGCGACCCCGTACACATAAAAACCTAAAACGGCGATCTTGGTGTGTAACCATTTTTCTGACACGCCCCATATCTCTAGCTCTTTGTGTATAGACTTTCTGTTGTCATGGCCGAGAACAACCCACTACGTAATAATATTTCTCGTGGACCCGTATTAATATTTTTGTGAACCCTCGTGGTTATTTCTCTAAAGGACAAATTTGCTTCAAGCAAGCCTCCTAAAGATTCGCTAAGTTATTGAAAATTTACTTGCCTTCTTATGTTAGGCATAATGAACAGATTAAAGCACCTCTTTACTACGTATTGTATGATGATCAAATGCCAATTTTAGCTGCTTACTTTTTAACATACATCGCTTACTTACTTGTTTTTGTAAAAACACAGAATATATCACAAAATCCGTTTTATCGATATAGTTAAAAAACTAATACTAATCGTTTTTTGTTGTAACTTAAACAAACATATTTACAGAAATTAGTTATAATAAATTCAGCATTACTAAGTGTCCTTTTTTCTGTGTCACTTAGTATATATTACTTACCAAGCTTCTGCACAGGCTCTATCTCTTGGAAACACTGGACGGTCATCTAAATATTGTAATTCTTTCTATAAAATATTAAAATATTTTAGTAGTATTAAAGAATGGCAGAATATTACTAAAAAGTGAGTGAACAATTTTTTTTCTATACCTTATATTGGGTATAGTCGATAGTCTTCGATCTATCTTTAGTCGATAAAATTAGATGTAATAAAAATTCTAACATTTTATATGCTTCTAGGGAATTTTAAACCAGTGAATATTAAATAAAAAATATATAAAATTATTATATATATATATATATATATATATATATATATATATATATATATATATATATATATATATATATTATTGTGATATTTATAGTCTTGGTGCGCCAAGCAGTTAATTACCTAATTAATTAATTAATTAAAATTATTTAAATGATGTGACTATGATTATATCACACCTTTTAATTCTCTTATCTCAGGGTTATATTCGTGCTTCAATATCTATGCTATTACATGTGAAAGGTAAGGTCCAAAGAATGCTGGAATAATAAAAAACATATAGGATCTAACGTTATATATTGAAATAAAAATAATGAAATAAAATTCACACTTAAATGTTTTCAATAAATAAAATCTCATATAATGGTTCTCAAAATTTTGTTCTACGTACGTGAACCTTCAAAATTACTGGTACAAACAATATTGAAATCTCAAAAATCCAAATATTATTCTAAATCTCCTAATCAAATTATTTATATTCTTTTTAACTTAAGTGTAAAAATTGTGTTATCAATAAAAGAAAAACTGCAGAAAACAAAACTATCTCTCTCTCTGATGATGAGTGGTCCAAATCCTTGTTCCTTGTAGACTATACTATTTACTCGTAGCCGCTCCCTAGGTAATCAGCAATCTTACAACAAATTATTGCAAGTTTATCGTCCTTAATGATCTCCTTCAAATGCACGAATCGTTCAAATTATGCTAGCTTCTTCTTCCCTCAATAAACTGAATCTCTCGTTGGCCTGAGTGAAATATGACTCTTGGAATATCTTCTCTTTACGATAAACTGAATCTCTCGTTGGCCTGAACAGTGACTCTTGGAATATAAGTAGAAAATATGACTTACAATATTTTACTGGATCAGCTTCTGTCAGATACACTAACTACACGAAAACTCACAAACTTTCACTGCTACTGCTTCCTACCTCTAGGAAACTACCCGAGCACAACGGCCGTTCGCCTTGCACCCTTGGAAACCAACTGGACATATTGTTACGTTCCAAATGTTGCATTAGGCTCCATCTCTAGTTTTGCAACTGGTTATATGTCACAGCTCCGTTTATACAAAAACAGATATGTAATATTGGTTGCCTACAGTCAAGGTAGAGAAATAAAATTTTATTAATTTTATTTTGTGAGAAAATGATTTTTTTTAAGTGCTAAGAAACTAAGGAAAAAAATTCTTTTTTTATGAAGGAATTAATTTATATGAGGTTTCTAGTGATATTTTGTAAGATTTGGTGTTCCAAAATTTAGGATTTTGAATCTCGGGTCTAGTCGGCAAATCTTCGTGTGACGAGCGCTGGATAACGGCTTTTAGGTTTGAAGAGTGATTCTTTAGGTGAATTGGCGTGGAATAAGTCGCTGTATTAGAGTATTTACCGGCAACTGTATTTTGCTGTTTCCTGAGGGATTTCATTCTAATACAACGTAGCGGATGTTCCCCTAGCTTTGTGTCCTTAGTGGAAAAGTTTGTTTTGGTGTTGGAATATTCGCAGATTCGCCAAAGGGCGGTTTTATTAGCCACGTTTCATCTTTGGAATCAGTTACAATAAGGTATGTAGTTTTTATGACATCTGTTATTTGGTGGCCAGTCCCTGGTGTCGGAAAAAAAAAATGAAATTCTTTTTTTTTCCTCTCTCGTTACAGACCGAAGATCGAGCCTTAATCACGATCCAGATAGCCAAGTAGTTTACGGCTAGTCTTTAACCCTTGGTCTGGCTAACAAGGGTGAGTAAAACAATAAGATAAATAAGAAGAGTAATAATAATATATCTATTTTATTCAAATTAATTTTGGTACAAATACATAATGAGTTATTTAAGTAGTTAATTTAGTCCCATCTCCAATACAAGATTTCACGTTCAGCAAGTTGTATCAACAAGAGTTTTTTTGGGTCATCAGATAAAGTCCAAATGAATTAAATTAAATATTGAATAGACAAAATTTTATTTAGCTCAAAACAGCTGTTTAACATAAAAATATAAATAATGGATTAGATCCAGAAACTAAAATACATTTTCCTAACTGTTAGATTAGTTTTTATTTATTGCTTTTAAATAATATTACCCCTATAATGGTCGTAGTTCCGTATGGTAATTATGGCTTTCTTTCCTTCAGGTTCAGGTTCCGGTTTCGTTTTGTTTTCGTTTTGTTTTGGGTTTTGGTCTTCCCATTGCCTAATTTTGGCCGTTTGGTGGTTGATTTTTGTCTTCCTGGCTGGACGTGGCCCATCATGTGTTCCTGATTCGACCTGGGAGGTGTTTCGACCTTCGTACTGTTCTCTGCGACGACTTCGCCGTTACAGCTTTTAATGGGACTTCCCCCCGCTGCGTCTCAGTGGACTTAGACATAATTGTAAATCTCGAAGACACCCCGATTGAGGAAGTCACACAAGTAACGACGTATTTTATGTGATGAATTCGAGGTATTTATCGAGCTTTAGTTTTTCAAGCGAAGCTTTATGCGCTATTTTGTTAAATTTTCTTATTCAGATAACATTGTTAAGAAAATAAAGAAATTGCGGTCTCAGGTATTTTATATATTTACACATTTTCCGGGTATGTAAACTGCGCCTAAGGGTAGATAATTGTTTTATTTAGATTTACATTTTATGTCATGATCTGCACACACACCTGAGCTCACGTGGTGTCGTATTTGAGTTAATACATTTTTTTTTACTGGTTTTAATTCACACACCAGTCCCCTTAGCGTTTGGTAATTTTTATTAAACATCTTAACCTGTAATATATATTTATCTAGTGTTACTTGTTGATATTATATTTAAGCCAGTAATATCCGCATTACTACATTATTATTTTCTTTTAAGCCTATGGTAGAGGGAAATAACAGTGTATTTTGTTTCATTTTATTTAATCATTAAATTTGACCAAATCTTGATCTTAGACAATTTGTATTTTTATTTATCTCACCTGTATTTAGGTTGGTGTATCCTATACTGGTAATTTTGGCGATAAACCTATTGGTAAGTTGGTGGTTTATCATAAGCAACGTAGGGAAGGCTGTGGGCCAATTTACCTGGCGCCCCTTTGATAACTTTTGTATACTTCAATGGACTGCACGACCAGTCTCCACTGTTTGTCTAGCCGCGAGCCATTCTCATACTGTCACCGTATAGTTTTTTTTTAGTCGGTGTACGTCTAACCTATATGTGGTGAACTAGTATTGAATTAGTTTTTATTTATTGCGTCTGGTTCGCCATAATATTTTCTTTTTTCCAAAACTAACTAACGTCTCATTCTCAAACCAAACCTCCCAATTTTTTAAATCTTATCCAATCAAAACGCGTCATACATCTCCCATTTCTTCATTTCGATCACAAACAAAGTTTTACCTACAATTATAAAATTTCCGAACATTATTTAAAAACTAATATTTTTTTACCAATTCTTAAAAACTAACAAAAACCTAATCTTTCTAAAATCTATTCTATTGTCCTAATCACTGCACTAATGTATTTGGAAAACCCGGTTCAATTGTCTTAAGTTCGCTCACGTCACTCAAATATATTTTAACAAAGAAAATAATTTATGCATAGCTTACGTTTTGTTCAATATAGGTAATCCAAAGATAAAAGGACTTTCGTTCTTCGAAATGTTTGTCGTTTATTAATTCGACTTATCTGAATTACTTTAATTATTTGAACTTTGAAATATTTTTAAACAAAACGATATTTTCTTGATTTTACATATCATAACAAATCCCCGCCATTTGATCTGCCGAAAACTCTTTGTTAAATTTTAAAAATTAAAAATCTACTTATGATACTGATAGATGTCGTGAATATTAAAACACCCCGTATATTGTCTGTCTTTATACGGGATTGGATATGTTTTCGATTTAAATTTTCTCAAGTTTTTAACTTTAAAAATATGTTCATCATTTTTCTCCACTTGGCTTTCTTCAGATATTCCCATTTCTCGTGATATTTTCCATTCTGTAGCTCCTGGTTTATTTTCCTCTGTTTATTTTTTAACCAATAAATAGTTGAGAAATTTATTTTCAAAATCTGTCCAAATTTTAAACTCATCTTCTTTGCTTTCATACCATAATGCTACTCCTTCTTTCAGATGGTTTCTAATAGTTTCTTTGCAATCGTCAACATATCTCACATGTTGCAATTTTGTTTTCAAATTTTTAACAAACAGTACTGGGTGTGTTTTTCTAATATCCCCGCCAAATTGTATTTTTGCCTTGCTTGTTCCATAGGTAAACATTTCCCTTTTTTCCCCGGAATTTTGTTCCTTCTTGATTTCCTCCATTTTTCTTTCCATTTCTCACATGTCTTCTTGTAACGCGTTTTCAAATTTTGTTTCTAATTTTTCAAATTCCTTTTTCTGGACAGTCTTATTATTTTTTATTTTAGTTTCTATTTCTTCTCCCTGCATCTCTAGTTTCCTCTCTGTTTCTTCTCTAACTTTTTCTTTATTTTCATATTTGTCCAAACGCTTTTCCATTTTCCTATCATTTTCTTCTAATTTCTGTTCTATTGCTTGTCTTGTTTCCCGTTGGTTTTCTTCCATTTTTAGTGATGTTTCTTTTTTGTTTTTCGCTGCTGTTTCATTCATTGTTTGTTTTGTCTTTACTTGGTTTCTATCCATTTTCTTTGATGTTTCATTTATTGTTTGTGAAAATTCATCCATTTTTTGTAACGTTTCTTTGTGGATTTTATCCATTTTCTCGTAATGGAGTTGCATTAGTTGTAATATTTTATCTATTTCTGATGATTCATTTCTCTCCTTAATTATTGTAACATTTCCTTCGTTATCCGATCCTTCTTCAACAATTGTTTCCTCTTCTCTGTTATCCTCCTTCCTTTCTTGCATTTTGCTTTGACTCCTTGTGGTCGACATGTTTATTTTCGTTACTGTTTTTGTCCCCGCCAAATGTGAAATTTTACAACACTCTATATGTTGTAGAACACGACAAATATTTCTCTCCAATTGTAATAAATTTTCACGACAAATATCAATTATGCAATCAGTAAAATTCAAATAATTCAAAATAAATATCAAATGTACGATTGGTAAAGAAAATAAAATCAAATAATTCAATAGCAGTAAATATCAACTAACTACGATCAATCAATAAATCAAATTTTTATCCACTGAAAAAAAAATTGTCAAAATACTTTCAAATTCAAATTCCCTCAATGTTATATGTTTTTATCTCTGGATCACCTGTACTTATTCCAGATCTCTTTCCCTTCCTTCAAATGTAAAGCTGCGATATTTTCAAGCCCCACGTTTTGGAAGCCAGTTAATGTGATATTTAAAGCCTTGGTGCGCCAAGCAATTAATTAGCTAATTAATTAATTAATTAATTAATTAAAATTATTTAAATGATATGACTATGATCAAATGCAAATACAGACACAACAAATACAAGAGAATCAAAGGGAAACAAAACAGGCCATACAAGAGAATCAAGGTTAAACAAAACAGGCCATACAAGAGAATCAAAGGGAAACAAAAGAAACAATGAATAAAACAGCAAAGAAAATGGAAGAAATCCAACGGGAAACAAGACAAGCAATAGAACTAAATAACAGGAATATAGAGAAGCGTTTGGAAAAATATGAACAAAAAATTAAAGGATGTGTTGAGGGGATATGGAAAGAACTGATACAACAGATAGAAGAAATAACCATAAAGAATGCAAAACAAGAGAGAGAGATAAAAGATATCCAGAATACGATGAAGGAAATCAAGATTGACCAGAAAAAGGAATTAGAAAAATTAGAAACAAAATTTGAAAACGCGTTACAAGAAGACATGCGAGAAATAGAAAGAAAAATGGAGGAAATCACAAAGGAACAAAACTCCGGGGCAAGAAAAGAAATATTTATCCAGGGAACAAGCGAGGTAAAAGTACAATTTGGCGGGGATATTCGGAAAACACACCCAGTACCGTTTGTTAAAAATTTGAAAACCAAATTGCAACATATTAGATATTTTAACGATTGCAAAGAAACAATTAGAAACCATCTGAAAGAAGGAGCAGCGTTATGGTATGAAAGCAAGGAAGATGAGTTTGAAAATTGGACAGATTTTGAAAATAAATTTCTCAACTATTTTTGGGGGAAAAATAAACAAAGAGAAATCAATCAAGAGCTACAGAATGGAAAATATCACGAAAAAATAGGAATATCTGAAAAAAGATATGCTTTGCAGATATATAACAATTCAAAATATCTGGAATACAAATATTCTACCGAACAGCTGGTAGAAATGATCAGCAGACATTTTGAGGAAACTTTGGAAGATCACGTGATTTTGAGAAACTATCAAGATATTGATAGTTTGTGCCAATTCCTTCAATTAAAAGAAGCGAAAAGAAGAGAAATGAAAAATAGAAGACAACATGACCAATATAATGGACCGGAAAGAAGGTATCCATCAAATTATGACCAGAGAAACCGACATCTCAGATCAACAAATGAATATAGGCCGAGAAATTACAATAATTACAATAGACAACAAAATTACGATAACAGGAATGACACACAAAATAGAACATATGAAAATCACAACAGAAATAGAGCTGCACAAAATCCTCCGAATAGGAATACGAACGAACAAGGGGACGATAGAAATAATCAGAGCTTCCAACAACAAAATAGAAGGGAGATGAATCATGTAGCAATAGAAAACGAGGAAGAAGAAGTATGCAATGAATCCAGACAGGATTTTCAATAAGGCATCCACTAAACAAAAGTAAAAAACTCTCCGGTATATTTTGTCACCCGAGAGAGTTTATACAGTTGGCGGGAAACGAAAAACAAAATTCTAATTCCAATCTAATATTTTTAGATGCATTTATAAAACATAAAGCGATTAAAATTTTGATTGATTCTGGATCGGAAATTTCGTTAATAAAAAAAAAACTAGTAAAAGAATTAAATATGGACAGATTTGTGTATAAGATTCCGAGGGTTGCTTTAGTGGGTGCAAATAATAAAAAATTGACGACAGTAAACGAAGGTTTGGGAGTACGGATCAGAGTGGGAGACCAATTCTATATTATGCAATGTGTGGTGATCGACGATCTAAATCATGATATGATAGCGGGAATTGATGAATTGAGTGAAAAACATATCACCATCAATTTTTCGGAAAATCAACTGGAAATCAGAGCAGAACCAGACAACACAGAAGAAGAAAAGGAAATAGATAGGAAAAAAAATTCTGAAAGGATAAATGGACAGGAAAAACATAAAGAAATCAATATGACGGTATAGAATAAATCGAAAGTTCAAGAAAAAACTTAATCCGAAGAGGAAAAGAGAATACAAAAAAGAAGAAGAGTTCGAAAAGAAAGCAGGAAGAAAAGGAAGTTATAAGCAGAAAAATGGAAGGAGCCGAAACATGGTGCTCGGAATACCAGATGGAAATTAAAGATAAAGAGAAAATAGAAGAAGAAATAATGGAAGAGGACAGAGAAGAAATGGCAATTATGGATGAGAATCTAGAATTTTGTGAAGAAGTAATATGGACAGTGAACACATGTGAACAAACCATGAAAACATGGAGGATTTTAGAAAATTATGGAGATCTTATTAATGAAGAAAGCCGAGTGGCTAAAAATTACGAACATTCTTTTAAAGTTAAGAACTTAGAAAATTTTAAATCGAAATCATATCCAATCCCGTATAAATACAGGCAAAGCGTCGGACAGGAAATTGAAAATATGATCAAAGACAAGGTGATCGAAAGATGTGACTCTCCATATATCAACCCGATAGTATGCGTAAAAAAATCAAATGGTGAGTTGCGATTATGTTTAGATGCAAGAAACATTAATTCTCACACAATCCCGCAATACGAAGCGCCTTTGAACATAGAAGCCATTTTTGGACGAATGACAGGATCACACATTTTCTCCAAAATCGATTTGAAACACAGTTTTTGGTTAATACCTTTGGCAGAAAAGTGTCGAAATTATACCGCTTTTTCTATCGACGGAGTGGTATACCGATTTAGGGTAGTACCATTTGGACTACAGAGTGCATGCGCTGCTTTGGTTCGCGCATTACACACAATCTTAAATAGGCATGGAGAATTTGTTGTACATTACATAGATGATTTATTAATTTTCTCACCGGATATAACAAGCCATCTACGACATATTCATACTGTTCTCGGAGAACTTGATCAAGCCGGATTACAATTAAATATTCAAAAGTGTCAGTTTTTCCAAAAAGAGGTATTGTATTTAGGATTCAAATTAGACACAAAAGGGATTAGTCTTGCAGAAGAGAGAATCGAAGTCATAAATAACTACCCTAGGCCAACCAAATTAAAAACCTTGGGGGGATTTTAAAGAATGGTAAACTATTTCAAAAAGCTGATACCAGACCTCAGTACAAAAGAAATACCGTTAATAGCATTACTTAAAAAAAATGTCAGATGAAAATGGGGAACTGAACAAGAAATCGCTTTCAAAAATCTAAAAGGAGCGTTTTCCACAGCTGTAAGAGTGCACCACCCAAGATATGAGCAACCTTTCATTCTCAGGACCGATGCTTCCATAAAAAAATTTGAAGGGGTGTTATCACAGATACAAGACGATATAGAGGTGCCAATATGTTTTGTTTCCCGTGTAACCAAAACGTATGAGAGAAAATACAGCGTTACTGAATTAGAGTTTGCCAGTGTGTTATTTTGTGTAAATAAATTACGTTTTTACCTACTTGGGGCAAGATTCACCATTGAAACAGACCATGCAGCGTTGGTACACATAATGAAAAATAGTTTGGTAAATAATAGAATTCATAGGGGCATTCTTTTACTTCAAGAATATGATTTTGAATTTAAATATATCAAAGGAACGGACAATATCTTGGCCGATGCGTTGACGAGAGATGAACAATTCCGCAAAGAGGATCATAAAACTCTCCACGTGGGCATGAACAATGAGAGAAGAAGCAGGCTTATTTTCTTTGGCTAAAATCAGGGAAAATCAGGAAGAATTGGATGAAAGAGAGAAGCAAAAAGCTGAACAAGAAAATAACCTATATTTTAAGAGGGTCGATGGTAAAGAACTCTATGTAATCACGGAGCAAATGGCAAAAGAAGTTTTCTTAAAGTTACACTGTGACAACGGACATATTGGAAGTAGGAAAGTGTGGCTTATGTTCAGGGAGAACTACATTTGTCGACAGGACTATACAATAGCCAAAGAGGTGACTCAAAATTGTGTGACAGGAATTAAAATACTTAGGAAGATAGACTATTTTATAGAAACAGTGGGAAGACCAAACAATATTTTATTGGACAATGCGACATACTTTAGGGATGAACGTTTTAAAATGGAATTAAGAGAGAGAGGCATCGATACAAAATTTATAAGCATCCGTCATTCACAAAGCAACCCATCGGAGCGTTTTATACAAGAAGTCACAAAATTTCTACGAATTGCCGCGGAAGAACATCATCGACATTGGGACAGAAAAGTGTTTGAGATCGAGACCTATTTGAATTGTGCTCCAAATACGGTTACCAAAGAGACGCCTTTATATATAATGAAAGAAACAATGCCTACAAGACCTATTTGAATTGTGCTCCAAATACGGTTACCAAAGAGACGTCTTTATATATAATGAAAGAAACAATGCCTACAAGACCGTGGGAAGACACCGCCCCCAGACAATACGAAAAAGTAATCAAGTTGGTTCAAAGAAGATTGAGACGAAGTGGAGAGAAATATCTCCAAAGACAAGAGAGGACCCGAAGAAGAAGGCCAATCACATTCCAGAAAGGAGATAAAGTCTTAGTAAAGGCACTGAGGGTGTCGAATTTACAAAATGGTATTTGTGCTAAATTGATGCCGGTATTTGAAGGTCCATATAGGGTCAATATGGAAAATGGGGTAAATAGTTATGAATTAGCGCACATAGAGACAGGATATATACGGGTATTTTTAACATTAACGACATCTATCAATATCATGAGTAGATTTTAATAACATAGTGAAATAATTTGATCCTGGAAAACTTTTGTCATTTCTAAAATTTAACAAAGAGTTTTCGGCAGATCAAATGGTGGGGATTTGTTATGATATGTAAAATCGAAAAAAATATTGGTTTGCTTAAAATATTTCAAAGTTCCAAAAAATTAAAATAATTCAGATCAGTAGGATACTAAACAACAAACATTTCGAAGAAGGAAAGTCTTTAAATTTTTGGATTACCTGTATTGAACAAAACGTAAGATATGCATAAATTATTTTTTTTGTTAAAATATATTTGAGTGACCTGCATAAGCTTAAGTGAAATCCTAAACAATGGAAGCGGTTTTTCCAAATAAATGTTGTGCAGTAATTAGGACAATAGAATAGATTTTAGAAAGATATGTTTTTGTTAGTTCTTAAGAATTGGTAGGAAAAGATTATTTTGTAAATAAGTTTTAGGAAATTTTATAATTGTAGGTAAAAGTTTGTTTGTGTTATCGAAATGAAGAAATGGGAGATGTATGACGCGTTTTGATTGGATGAGATTGAAAAAGGTGGGATAGTTGGTTTGAGAATGAGACTTTAGTTAGTTTTTGAAGAAAAAAAAATAGTCAGTTGGTTTTCCAAGTGTGCAAGGCAACCAGTCATTGTTCTCTGGTGGTTCCCGAGAGGTAGCAAGCAGTAGTGTTGAATGTTAGTGAGTTTTGTGGAGTTAGTGTATCTGACAGAAGCTGATCCAGCAAAATATTGTAAGTCATATTTTTCTACTTATATTTCAAGAGTCAC